>CM055896.1:88707998-89220498 GCA_029582155.1 Panopea generosa
TGTTATACGCAAATCGTTGTAACCGGCTAAAAGTTTTTACTTGTGAATATAAGATATATCGAAATGTGTATATTGTATCCATACGTTCCGGCGGTTTGCTAGTACTGCGAATAGCCTAATTTTGAAATCCTCATTGTTTTGAGGTCCACATTGATTTGAGGTCAATCCATCCAGTGGGATGTGGTTGTCTTACAATTGCTACAGTCACCGGTCGTGGAGGATTGAGCAGCTTTTACTGTCTTCTTTCTATCATTCTTATGTCTAATAATATAACTCTCTGTTCTTGTGTTTGAATAAACTGGTTTGAGTCCGTATTTAATATGGATATCATATTTGATTACTGGTTTTCCAAACACTATTAGTGCTCTGTTCTGCTTTCAGAATTGTCTGCTAAATCTTTAGTTTTTCACCCTAAAGCTTTTATTGCTTACATTCCAGTATTAATCTGTTTCTCTAAATTTACTATTTTTCATTCTGGAGCGTGCTTACTCATGTTCTATATACTTTCTTTCCAGATTTCTTACCTTTTGCTTGTTTTCGGTACAATACTCTGTACCACAGGTGGCCAATATAGTGACCCCTTTAATGTTCAGGTAAGGTGGGACAGCATATACTTTTTCATACATACTCATATACATACACATCTTCGCAGGTTGCCCCCCCCCCCCCACACACACCATAAATGAGCAATTAAATGAGGAATTAAAACTGAATAACAACCCTAGAATAGGTGAGTAGAAGTAGTATTTCATGTAATTAGAATACCGCTGAATGACACAACGCCTCAACGTATGTAGCGTACAATATACAAGGCACCTACTTTTGGTACGTACTAAGCAAATTTGGCTTTAAGCAGCCTTATATAACATCAGCTTGTATTGTGTTAACGATATAACTTGGTGTATTGATATATAAAACAAATATAAAAAACATAAAGTTGTCCTAGAATTGCTTCGGAAGTGATAAATGTATTTGTAAATTACGGTTTTCTGTCTGAAAGTGGTTCATTCCGTCACTTTTCTCGAATGTTTGAGGAAACGGTCATGTTCCCATTAAAAGCACATGCTCGTATCAGCTATATCTTTGATTTGAAAACGAAATTATAACATGAAAATAAATAGAGTTTCCCACCTCACTGCCCAACCGCGTGCACAAAAATTACAGGAAGTATCGGTTTACCGTGTGTAGTTATCACCGTAAATGCGGCGTAGTTGTGTAACGTATACGTTTGACGGGGTGAATATTTTGCAGTGTAATGTGAAATGGTTATATACAGACTGGACACTAATTGTGAAAATACAAACAAACGGGTAGACATGCAGCAGACAGATGACAAAATGATACTTTGTAAGTCAAAAGGAGATTAAACGAAGAGGAAACGAGGAAAGTGTCCGCTGACTAAAGAGTGCACTAAGGTCAGATTCCGGTATACAATCCATACAAAACAGTGTTTGCCTGTTTCACTATGACTTTTGTTTTGCACATACACTTGGCTTAAGAATCATGTTACCGTGGCTCAAATGGGGGTATAACTGTGAAGTTAGACGTATAAATTGATATAACTTTTCCTCTGCCCAGAATTTAAATTAATTTAACCCATTAAATTAGCAGTGGAATCCTAGATATGCTGATATTTGTTTCAAAGTTAATGAACCAAAAAGTCTTATCTATAAAGTAAGATAAGACTTGAACTATCTTAGCTCCTTAAACCCATATATCTTCTCAAACAGACAGTGTGAAACATATACAGATCTCCTTCATTTGGTGCAGTTGGAATTGAAGCAAACTTTATCAAATGATTATAAGTTTACATTTTCACAAATTATTGTACAAGAAGCCTTTTCATGAAACTGTTAGGATCAAGTTTGATAAACTGTTAGTTTCTAACAACTCCAAAACTATGTTAAAACTGTAAAAAAAAAGACAAAGACATAATAAAATGAAATAATGATGTCATCGGTTCAAATCAAAATAGTCAAGTTCTTAAAATATAAAATATTTAAATGAAATTAATGTGCTAAACTATTCTAATTTGAGTTAGAGTAGTTTGGCATTAAAGCAAATACCTATTAGCTTAAAAATTATAATACTATTCTAACTCGAGTTAGAAAAAAATATCATCCAAAGATAGAATATTTTCTAAATATTTGAATAACTAAAATATTTTGAATACAACTATAATACTTTACAGATTGTATATTTAAAGAATTGTAATAAGAGATTATCAAAACATTTTAACAAAATCAAGTTAGAGTAGTCGTGCGCCGAACCCTCGATATGTCAATTAAATTGTTAAAACCAAAAATTATAAAACAAAATTTTTTTTTCTCTCAATCCAGGGCCTTCACTATGTTTATTTTGGTCCGATATCACGAACTCGTTGAAGATTTATAATCAGTTATATGACATTCTGAAAACTAAAGTTTAGTATTTACGAGCATACACCAAGTTGAAAATAGTTTTAAACAATGAAAGACCATTAGTATCACCATTCATGCTATTATTACCAATAACATCCTGACCAAGTTAGAGTAAAGTTAGAACAAACTGATAAAAAACACATGTGTTATGTGTGTGCAAGGCAAACATATGCTTTTCTTCCTTTAATTAAGGGCCGTAACTCTGCCCAATTCGATCCTATATAATTGGTTCAGTTACTTGTCCGAGCTTTCAGTAGCATATTAATTTCTGACCAAATTAAATCATCTTTGATGAAACTGTAATACTGTGTTTCGTCATTTTTTATCAATCAATGTCAGATACAGCTATTCAAGAACTCTTCCAAGCCTCGATGGACATGAACATTCAGACCAAATTTGACTAGGAGCAATGAAAATACCTCAGTGTTTCCGAGACAAACGATCAACCCGTTTCCATCAATCAAGGCCGATAAATATGTCTCCATTCTGTAGCGATATTGCCATTTCAAGAAGTGGCCAGGGCGTTCACATCTATAAATATCCTAATCAAGCTACTGGGTTAATAATAACAGAATACGGACGGACGGCGGACAATATAGTTTAACATACGCCCTTCTGACCAGTAGAGTTAAAAACGAGACATGTTAATGAATGTCGGTTGCATTATTAATATAAATAAAATATATTGAAATTTCTTGGTGACTAATGAGGAATCAATTGACAAAAATCATTGAATAGGGTTATCCTAACTATATTGTGGAGATTACACCATTAATTGTGACGAATCGTGTAGTTTGTATAACAATACAGCACTAAGTGCTCAGCTATAGAGTTTGCGTATGATTTACATTTCAGGCAAATGTAATTTGTATAACAATACAGCGTATGATTTACATTTCGGGCCAATGTAGTTTGTATAACAATACAGCACTAAGTGCTCAGCTATAGTGTCCGTGTATGATTTACATTTCGGGCAAATGTAGTTTGTATAACAATACAGCATTAAGTGCTCAGCTATAGAGTCCGCGTATGATTTACATTTCGGGCAAATGTAGTTTGTATAACAATACAGCATTAAGTGCTCAGCTATAGAGTCTGCGTATGATTTACATTTCGGGCAAATGTAGTTTGTATAACAATACAGCACTAAGTGCTCAGCTATAGAGTCCGCGTATGATTTACATTTCAGACAAATGTAGTTTGTATAACAATACAGCATTAAGTGTTCAGCTATAGAGTCCGCGTATGATTTACATTTCGGGCCAATGTAGTTTGTATAACAATACAGCACTAAGTGCTCGGCTATAGAGTTTGCGTATGATTTACATTTCGGACAAATGTAGTTTGTATAACAATACAGCATTAAGTGCTCAGCTATAGAGTTTGCGTATGATTTACATTTTGGGCAAATGTAGTTTGTATAACAATACAGCACTAAGTGCTCAGCTAAAGAGTCTGCGTATGATTTACATTTCGGGCAAATGTAGTTTGTAGAACAATACAGCACTAAGTGCTCAGCTATAGTGTCCGCGTATGATTTTCATTTCGGGCAAATGTAGTTTGTATAACAATACAGCACTAAGTGCTCAGCTATAGTGTCCGTGTATGATTTACATTTCGGGCAAATGTAGTTTGTATAACAATACAGCACTTAGTGCTCAGCTATAGAGTCCGTGTATGATTTACATTTCGGGCAAATGTAGTTTGTATAACAATACAGCACTAAGTGCTCAGTTACAGTGTCCGCGTATGATTTACATTTCGGGCAAATGTAGTTTGTATAACAATACAGCACTTAGTGCTCAGCTATAGTGTCCGTGTATGATTTACATTTCGGGCAAATGTAGTTTGTATAACAATACAGCACTAAGTGCTCAGTTACAGTGTCCGCGTATGATTTACATTTCGGGCAAATGTAGTTTGTATAACAATACAGCACTAAGTGCTCAGTTACAGTGTCCGCGTATGATTTACATTTCGGGCAAATGTAGTTTGTATAACAATACATCACTAAGTGCTCAGCTATAGAGTCCGTGTATGATTTACATTTCGGGCAAATGTAGATTGTATAACAATACAGCACTAAGTGCTCAGTTACAGTGTCCGCGTATGATTTACATTTCGGGCAAATGTAGTTTGTATAACAATACAACACTAAGTGCTCAGCTATAGTGTCCGTGTATGATTTACATTTCGGGCAAATGTAGTTTGTATAACAATACAACACTAAGTGCTCAGCTATAGTGTCCGTGTATGATTTACATTTCGGGCAAATGGTTATGTACTTGCGTGAGAAGAGTTTACTTACAATAAACATCACTGACCTACAGTATGGTAAATAATCACTGTATAACTGGCTGAAACGCCATATACCACTTTGAGCAATACTGTTTTTATCCGCTTAAAATGTATGGAGGCTTCGATGTGACATAAGCCAGTCTGCAGCCGTGCGTATTAACCGTTTCTTCTATTATTGCCTCACGGTTGGAAATATTTTTTGGAAATAAATTCATGTAAAATCTCAGTGAGCTGTATTTTCCCAGTATATGGTATATGTCGATATGGTATATGTCGATATGGTATATGTCGGGGGCATAAAACCAAATGTTGTTCTTGGTTAAACAAATATTGCACGAGTCGATTACCGAAAAATAGTGTTTATCCCGTAGTAGTTATCTATGTGAGACACTTGGCCAAACATAAGATGCTTTCGTTTATCTATTTCAAATTATGATGGCATTAACACTTTACAGGCTAGTGCTACGTCATTTTGCGTCATTTTCGGAAGAGGTTGCATATGTTTTTGCGCACTGTACATGGACTCAATCGAGTGACCGAATGTATGTGTCCGTTAATTCCATATTCCAACCGTATAAAGCCTTTGAAAGAACAACTGTTTCATATAGATTGATTGAAGTGATTGGATGCAGTCGATCTTTATAAACACCAACATCTGCTATGTTATGTTTTACGTATTTATTATTGCCGTTTAAATTCTTCTGAACATAATTGTTTATTACAATTTATACCAAGTTGTACTTAGTAGTCAATTTCTTCATCAATTTCAGCCCCTAAGTGTCAAGGCCTAGACCATTTATGGTAGTCGTAAATGTTATCGTTAAACCCAATGCAATTACTATTGCTTTTATATATATCTCACAAACCGGGTTCGTGTGACACATATCCATCAGTACATCTAAATCTGCTTTAGTAAGTGAGGTTAGTACCATATCATCGGCCGCGATTGGGCAACCGTAACTTGTGCAGTTTATTTTAATACAATGATTGATTTTTCTAAAATGTTCAACAAATCGTTAATGTATACTAGATATAGGTATGGACTGAGTACCTGGCCTTGTCTGATGCCCTGTAGTATTGTGAACCTGTCAAACGATTGACCTAGCCATTTAACGCAAATCTGTATTTTTTAAACATACATAGAAGCACAGTACTGTTTATTCCTGTTTTATATAGTTTTAGCATAAGAATAGTGTGACACACAATCATAATCAAACGCTTGTCTTACGTCATGAAAAAGTATACAAGTTAGAATTTTGTTCGTGTCTATAATAGAATTATTCATGTAGCAAAAAAAATGTCATTGCACAGCTAACGTTATTTTTAAAATCGCCTTGTAGTAGATTAAAACGAAAACTATCGTTTGTTTTAATTATAGTGAGTAAAACCTGCTCATATAATTTTAAAACTGTTGAGCAGAGCGGTAATGCTCTGTAGCTATTTTGGTAGGCTTTGTTTTTATTACCACCTATAAATAAAATCGTAGTCATGCCTATTTCCCTTTTAGTATGAGATTATATGGACATTGTCTGAAATAATTTTGTAACCACCAATTGCAGTAATTGTCTACCATGCATGATACTTTCATAACCGCATAGTTATTTCGTTTTGTCCGTCTTCAGGGCCTGACCTATCATATTTGCTCTTATATCTATATCTTCAAACCCTTAAATGCTCAATTGTGAGTTTATGTTCGATAGCTCTTTCTTGCTTCTTGACAAAGTTTCACTATCAGGGGATCATTAACTGGTTGATAATACTGTTCCGAGAACTATATCGTCCAGCCATTATTGATATATTTGTGATTGTCGCTTGATTAAAGTTTATCTTCAAATATATGAGTAATTTTCTTGTTTGATTTGCCTTTGTCAATTTATTTCCAAAATTTGTTATTGTCCATTTCAACTGCATACTGTTATTAATATAAGTTTGAACAATATCTCGTTGAACCTTCCGATATTTATTTTTTGCATATTTATAATTAAAACAACTTTTAAAAACGGTCTTCCTTAAGCCATTAAAATCTTTTATAGTTATAACGGAGGGTTGTTAGTTTATCGTTTCAAAGATTTAATGAAGAGTTTAAACACCGCCTTCGGATACGTGTGTCTGACGCCTTTTTAACACGACGCTGTCAAGCCTTCTATTCCAAAGAAAACAAATACCGTCTTTTCCAACTCGCATGTTGCTTGGAATTACAAGATTTGCGTCAGCTATCGAATAATTTGTTTATTTGATATGTATACAATCAAGAAAATATAAATCGTGACTAATCAGCCACTGTTCGGCAACTCCACAAATATTCATTTAGAAATAGTCTAAAACTCATTCAAATAACACAGGTCATAATGCGAGCTGCATAGCTATGCTAAGATATTTGTTGACTGCCATATTTACTGGATATCAATGTCGGTATCCAGAACAGAGAATAGGCTGTGATCTCATCCCTATATTTTTGTCTACACCAATCATTTGTCCAAAATACTATCGTCTGATGATGTGCGTATGGAGGTCTATGGGGTACGTCACCGTTGGCGTTGGCACGATATTTATATGGGTAGTAAGATATCTAGGGTTTGCATGTGACACCTCTTGGTCAGCAATGGTAATGATAGTTAATGTTGTCGGCCTTTAAAATGTATTATGTGTACGTCGGGTCATTAAATCACATGGACGTTCACACAGTAAAAGTCACGGAGATGCATTATATCTAATATTGATAAAACATAGATGACTAGAATCAATTAATATGCTCTACTAACGCTTAACAACTATTTACCAGATTTATGAGCATAATTGCAAACCTATAACATTCTTGAAATACTGCATTCACACAAAAAGAAACCCATATTGCATTGCAAGTTTCTTTAGTTGACTATTATCCGGATCATTGTTTACTAGCGGAAAAAAGAAACTGTGCATGGGTATAATATGCTATAGCTTAGGAGATATATAAGAAATCGCCAAAAAAAATTTCAACAGGGTTTTATCAGACCTTTATTTAACACCAGCTCAACTGATATGGTTATTGCATCAGCAGCGTCTTGGACAGAGATCAGTTTTCAGAGACGTTCTCTAAACAAAGTTCATCTCATCAATACCGTGTATGTCCACCATTGGAATCGATGCATGTTTGGCAACGACGCCTCATTGATGCGACAAGTGTGCTGAAAAATGCCTGGGGAATACCATTCCAGATTCTCACAAGCGCACGTGACAGGTAAGGTAACATCAACGGCTGATTTTGGAGGCGACGTAAGCGACGCTGCATCTCATCCCTAACGTGTTCTATAGGCGACATATCTAGTGACATTGCAGGCCAGGGCAGCACATTCACATTGTTCTGGCTCAAGAAGTTGGTGACGACCCGCGCGACGTGCGGGCGAGCGTTATCCTGTTGCAGCGTGGCGTTACGTTGCTGCACAAATGGAAGGACGTGAAGCCGTATGATTTCGTCACGGTATCTAATGCCTGTAAGTGTGCCGTCCACAACCACAAGAGCTGTTCTGCCACGGGATGAGATGCCACCCCACACCATGACACTACCTCCGCCGAATGGACGTCGTTGAATCACACAACTGTCATGGAAACGTTCACCAACACGACTGTACACTTTAGAACGACCGTCGCTGCTGTCGAGATGAAACCTGGCTCCTGTTTCACCAATATCTTAGCTTAGTTTAGATTCTAAACTTAAAATCAAACTTAACTAAGTAAGTATACTAAACTTACCCAAAACCTGTTTCACCATCATTTAAAACTTAACTAAGTATTCCGCTTATTCATCGAAACAATTTTAAGTATTTAAGTTTTTGCATGTGAATTTAAGTTAGCTTTGACGTCGACTTAAATTCTTAAGTATTTTACTTAAAGTTAAGTTTTTAAGTATCGGATTTATGTTGGTGAAACAGGTTTAGCATACTTAAGAAAACTTTGGTAGCAAAACTTAAATTTAAGTTTTTTAATCGCTAAGTATGGCCTTAAGTTTGTTGGTGAAACAGAAGCCAGGACTCATCCGTGAAAAGAACACGTGCCCAGTCCTGTTGCGTGAAGTGTATGTGTCGTCTGCACCAGGCAAAACGTGCTACACGATGACGTTGCTGGAGAACAGGACGTATGGCTGGACGTCGTGGACGTATGCCTTGTTCAAACAATCGATTACGTTCCGTTCGAGGACTAATTCTTCTAAGGCCAGGAATACTTCTAGCCGTCAAAGTAGCAGTTCTGAGTCGTTCACGGAGATGAACGACCGGATGTACGTATACTGGCGATTAGACGTTACGCGTTGACGTCCTGACCGAACCCGGTCTCTGGTGGTCCCAAACTGTTGGTACCGTCTCCACAACGCGTTTACAGTATTTCGGTGCACACCAAATTGTCTGGCAACGTCAGTATGACGTACACCAGCTTCAATCATGCCTACGGCGCGGCATCTGTCAGTTTCATTCAACCTTGGCATGGCGTATCAAAGACGTTTTTCAAAATTATGCTGGTTTTGTGTCTTACAGGTATCAACACTATGCTTTTACACAGGTTTAGGCGACAAACGGGTTTGACTGCCGGCCGAAAAAAAACGTGAAAACGAAGACGTTGGCCAGACAGACAAACTACCCGTGCAACTCATGCACTGACCACTGTAAATGACCGAGAGGGATACACATTTTACACATGCACAGTTTCTTTTTTCCGCTAGAATTCACTTTTCAGTTTACTCGCAAGAAATTCATTAAAGTGACCATTCAAACTATCATACTGAACCCATCATACAGACCGCCATACTGAACCCGTCATACAGACCACAATGCTGAACCCATCATACATATTGAATCATTATACAGACAACCATACTGAACCCACTATACAGACTACCATATTGAATCATTATACATACCAACCATACTGAAACCATCATACAGACCGCCATACTAAATCCACCATATAGACTACCATACTGAACCATTAGTCAGACTTCTATACTGAACCCATCATACAGACTGCCATACTGAACCCATCATGCAGACTACCATACTGAACCCACCGTACAAACTATGCAGACTACCATACTGAACAGACCATGCAGATTATCATACTTAACCATTATTCAAACTATTATACTGAACCCATCATACAGACTGCCATACTGAACCTACCATGCGGATTACCATACTTAACCATTATTCAAACTACTATACTGAACCCATCATACAGACTGCCATACTGAACCTACCATGCAGACTACCATACTGAACCCACCACACGCACTGCCATACTAAACCATCATAAAGAATACAATACTGAACCGCCATATAGACTGCCATACTGAACCTACCATACAGGCTGCCATACTGAACTGAACCCACCATACAGACTACCATATTGAACCCATCATACAGAATACAATACTGAACATACTACCCACCATACAGACTGTCATACTGAAACCCCTATGCAAACTACCATATTGAACCCAACATACAGACTGTCATACTGAACCCGACATAGTCTGAGATTTAGACTCGGATTCAAAATTTCAAAAATTTAAGATTCAAATAACACGATCTATCAAACAAGCAAATTACTATTTAAATTCATTTTCAGAAACAATCAGTTTGAATGATTACGTTACAGAATCACCCCTCTTACCCATACTGGCATGTTTACAGGGAATTACAATAATGGTATTACGTTACAGAATCACCCCTCTTACCCATACTGGCATGTTTACAGGGTATTACAATAATGGTATTACGTTACAGAATCACCCATCTTACCCATACTGGCATGTTTACAGGGAATTACAATAATGGTAATACGTTACAGAATCACCCATCTTACCCATACTGGCATGTTTACAGGGTATTACAATAATGGTATTACGTTGCAGAATCACCCCTCTTACCCATATTGGCATGTTTACAGGGTATTACAATAATGGTATTACGTTGCAGAATCATCCCTCTTACCCATACTGGTATGTTTACAGGGTATTACAATAATGGTATTACGTTGCAAAATCACCCCTTTTACCCATACTGGCATGTTTACAGGGTATTACAATAATGGTATTACGTTGCAGAATCACACCTCTTACCCATATTGGCATGTTTACAGGATATTACAATAATGGTATTACGTTGCAGAATCACCCCTCTTACCCATACTGGCATGTTTACAGGGTATTACAATAATGATATTACGTTGCAGAATCACCTTCTTACCCATACTGGCATGTTTACAGGGTATTACAATAATGGTATTACGTTACAGAATCACCCCTCTTGCCCATACTAGCATGTTTCAGGGTATTACAATAATGGTATTACGTTGCAGAATCACACCTCTTACCCATACTGGCATGTTTACAGGGTATTACAATAATGGTATTACGTTGCAGAATCACACCTCTTGCCCATACTGGCATGTTAACAGGGTATTACAATAATGGTATTACGTTACAGAATCACCCCTCTTACCCATACTGGCATGTTTACAGGGTATTACAATAATGGTATTACGTTGCAGAATCACCCTCTTACCCATACTGGCATGTTTACAGGGTATTACAATAATGGTATTACGTTGCAGAATCACCCTCTTACCCATACTGGCATGTTTACAGGGTATTACAATAATGGTATTACGTTGCAGAATCACCCCTCTTGCCCATACTGGCATGTTTCAGGGTATTACAATAATGGTATTACGTTGCAGAATCACACCTCTTGCCCATACTGGCATGTTTACAGGGTATTGAAATAATGGTATTACGTTACAGAATCGCCCCTTTTGCCCATACTGGCATGTTTACAGGGTATTACAATAATGGTATTACGTTGCAGAATCACACCTCTTACCTATACTGGCATGTTGACAGGGTATTACAATAATGGTATTACGTTGCAGAATCACCCTCTTACCCATACTGGCATGTTTACAGGGTATTACAATAATGGTATTACGTTGCAGAATCACCCCTCTTACCCATACTGGCATGTTTACAGGGTATTACAATAATGGTATTACGTTGCAGAATCACCCCTCTTGCCCATACTGGCATGTTTCAGTGTATAACAATAATGGTTTTTACGTTGCAGAATCACACCTCTTGCCCATACTGGCATGTTTACAGTGTAACAATAATGGTATTACGTTGCAGAATCGCCCATTTTGCCCATACTGGCATGTTTACAGGGAATTACAATGATGGTATTACGTTGCAGCATCACACCTCTTACCCATACTGGCATGTTTACAGGGTATTACAATGATGGTATTACGTTGCAGAATCACCCGTCTTGCCAATACTGGCATGTTTACAGGGTATTACAATAATGGTATTACGTTGCAGAATCACACTTCTTGCCAATACTGGCATGTTTACAGGGTATTACAATAATGGTATTACGTTGCAGAATCACACCTCTTACCAATACTGGCATGTTTACAGGGTATTACAATAATGGTATTTCGTTACAGAATCATCCTCTTACCCATACTGGCATGTTTACAGGGTATTACAATAATGGTATTACGTTGCAGAATCACCCATCTTACCCATACTGGCATGTTTACAGAGTATTACAATACTGGTATTACGTTGCAGAATCACCCCTCTTGCCCATACTGGCATGTTTCAGAGTATTACAATAATGGTATTACGTTGCAGAATCACACCTCTTGCCCATACTGGCATGTTTACAGGGTATTGAAATAATGGTATTACGTGACAGAATCGCCCCTTTTGCCCATACTGGCATGTTTACAGGGTATTACAATAATGGTATTACGTTGCAGAACCACACTTCTTACCCATACTGGCATGTTTACAGGGTATTACAATAATGGTATTACGTTGCAGAATCACCCTCTTACCCATGCTGGCATGTTTACAGGGTATTACAATAATGGTATTACGTTGCAGAATCACCCCTCTTACCCATACTGGCATGTTTACAGGGTATTACAATAATGGTATTACGTTGCAGAATCACCCCTCTTGCCCATACTGGCATGTTTCAGGGTATTACAATAGTGGTATTACGTTGCAGAATCACACTTCTTGTCCATACTGGCATGTTTACAATGTAACAATCATGGTATTACGTTACAGAATCGCCAATTTTGCCCATACTGGCATGTTTACAGGGAATTACAATAATGGTATTACGTTGCAGCATCACACCTCTTACCCATACTGGCATGTTTACAGGGTATTACAATAATGGTATTATGTTGCAGAATCACCCTCTTACCCATACTGGCATGTTTACAGGGTATTACAATAATGGTATTACGTTGCAGAATCACCCCTCTTACCCATACTGGCATGTTTACAGGGTATTACAATAATGGTATTACGTTGCAGAATCACCCCTCTTGCCCATACTGGCATGTTTCAGGGTATTACAATAATGGTATTACGTTGCAGAATCACACCTCTTGCCCTTACTGGCATGTTTACAGGGTATTACAATAATGGTATTACGTTACAGAATCGCCCATTTTGCCCATACTGGCATGTTTACAGGGTATTACAATAATGGTTTTACGTTACAGAATCACCCATCTTGCCAATACTGGCATGTTTACAGGGTATTACAATAATGGTATTACGTTACAGAATCACCCCTCTTACCCATACTGGCATGTTTACAGGGTATTACAATAATGGTATTACGTTACAGAATCACCCCTCTTACCCATACTGGCATGTTTACAGGGTATTACAATAATGGTATTACGTTACAGAAGCACCCCTCTTACCCATACTGGCATGTTTACAGGGTATTACAATAATGGTATTACGTTACAGAATCACCCCTCTTACCCATACTGGCATGTTTACAGGGTATTACAATAATGGTATTACGTTACAGAATCACCCCTCTTACCCATACTGGCATGTTTACAGGGTATTACAATAATGGTTTTACGTTACAGAATCACCCCTCTTACCCATACTGGTATGTTTACAGGGTATTACAATAAGGGTATTACGTTACAGAATCACCCCTCTTACCCATACTGGCATGTTTACAGGGTATTACAATAATGGTATTACGTTACAGAATCACGCCTCTTACCCATACTGGCATGTTTACAGGGTATTACAATAATGGTATTACGTTACAGAATCGCCCATTTTGCCCATACTGGCATGTTTACAGGGTATTACAATAATGGTTTTACGTTACAGAATCACCCCTCTTGCCCATACTGGCATGTTTACAGGGTATTACAATAGTGGTATTACGTTACAGAATCACCCCTCTTATCCATATTGGCATGTTTACAGGGTATTACAATGATGGTATTACGTTACAGAATCACCCCTCTTACCCATACTGGCATGTTTACAGGGTATTACAATAATAGTACTACGTTACAGAATCACCCCTCTTACCCATACTAACACGTTTACAGAGTATTACAATAATGGTATTACGTTACAGAATCACCCCTCTTACCCATACTGGCATGTTTACAGGGTATTACAATAATGGTATTACGTTACAGAATCACCCCTCTTGCCCATACTGGCATGTTTACAGGGTATTACAATAATGGTATTACGTTACAGAATCACCCCTCTTACCCATACTGGCATGTTTACAGGGTATTACAATAATGGTATTACGTTACAGAATCACCCCTCTTACCCATACTGGCATGTTTACAGGGTATTACAATAATGGTTTTACGTTACAGAATCACCCCTCTTACCCATACTGGTATGTTTACAGGGTATTACAATAAGGGTATTACGTTACAGAATCACCCCTCTTACCCATACTGGCATGTTTACAGGGTATTACAATAATGGTATTACGTTACAGAATCACGCCTCTTACCCATACTGGCATGTTTACAGGGTATTACAATAATGGTATTACGTTACAGAATCGCCCATTTTGCCCATACTGGCATGTTTACAGGGTATTACAATAATGGTTTTACGTTACAGAATCACCCCTCTTGCCCATACTGGCATGTTTACAGGGTATTACAATAGTGGTATTACGTTACAGAATCACCCCTCTTATCCATATTGGCATGTTTACAGGGTATTACAATAATGGTATTACGTTACAGAATCACCCCTCTTACCCATACTGGCATGTTTACAGGGTATTACAATAATAGTACTACGTTACAGAATCACCCCTCTTACCCATACTAACACGTTTACAGGGTATTACAATAATGGTATTACGTTACAGAATCACCCCTCTTACCCATACTGGCATGTTTACAGGGTATTACAATAATGGTATTACGTTACAGAATCACCCCTCTTGCCCATACTGGCATGTTTACAGGGTATTACAATAATGGTATTACGTTACAGAATCACCCCTCTTACCCATACTGGCATGTTTACAGGGTATTACAATAATGGTATTACGTTACAGAATCACCCCTCTTACCCATACTGGCATGTTTACAGGGTATTACAATAATGGTATTACGTTACAGAATCACCTCTCTTACCCATACTGGCATGTTTACAGGGTATTACAATAATGGTATTACGTTACAGAATCACCCCTCTTACCCATACTGGCATGTTTACAGGGTATTACAATAATGGTATATGTTGAGTGCGGGTCCGATTCTCAGACTCAAATTATTGGTGGATTTAGGCCCAGGTTATCATACGTATAGTTGTGAATGTTTTAAATCACTTATTCAGTCGTCTTTAACAAACTATAAATTACTAGTTGCTTTGATTATTTCAATCATAACCATCAATAATAAGAAGATTTAAGATGAAATATTATATTTTATATTATTTAGATTTTCTAATTTCCAACTCGCTATATTATTGTATTGTTTCTGCCAATTTAAACAACAAACCTTTGTGCTAATCGTCTTAAACATTGTTTTAAGCAATTTGAAGGACAAAACCTTCTTCTAAATTTGGCATTTAACAAAACAATTATTCGAATGCATTCATAAGTAAGTGTGCGCTAAGTGAACGGGAAGTAAATGTTCAATAGATATGTATCATACTAGTCTTAAAGTAAATGCATGTAGTATGGCAAAGTATACTTGACCTTTATTGTTCTTAACAATGTTCGGAAATGATCTCCGTTGAAGTCAATACTGCAACTATTACTAATTAACACGTCACTGGTAGCTATTAAGTGACACTTGCAAATCCTCACGCAGTGTCATTGTTAGAACACAGTATGCGCATGTTTGATGATTTGAGCAGCAAATGAAACAAAGCATAGGATGAGATTGTCTTCAGAATTGTGGATGCGTGTTGAATAAATAGCAATAATTATTTTTACATGTAACGCACGGTTGATTAACGAAAAGCTTCATAGATTTTGTATACATACACAACTGTCCCTATTTATGGAAGGAGTGAATAAGTAATTTTGGCCTTGACCGTCGTAAAATACAATACCTACCCATATATATGATTACTTTAAAACAACAAAGGCCATCTTATGATTTCTATGGCGATTTCAAATGAGATGTTCTGATATTGTTTTAAACTGCATATAGCATTGTCGGCTGAAAGAATTATTGCTTGTTTTGGTAAAGTTACATTTTTTTTGTTCTGATCATATCGAGGGATGAATGCAAAAAATGTCTAAGTGCATTTAAATAAAGAATTTTTATTGAATGAATGAATGAATGAATGAATGAATGAATGAATGAATGAAAGTCTTTATTTAAAGAGGATAGCCGAATTAGTTGGAAACAACTAATCTTCCTTGGGACCCTATAAAGATAAATTTGCATATTATTTACAAAATACAATAACAAAACAAAATAAACACATTTTAAGCATTGCAAGCAAATTGATTGTACATGAAAAATGATAACTACATGTATATTAATTGTTCAGATTTTTAAGCAATCCTTTGAAATTCTCTTTGACTAAATATATATATATAATTAATCAAGAAATTGAATATCATTATATCTGTTACAACAATAAAATAAACAACAACAATACAACAAGTATAATTATATACAGTTAATAATATATGTATGTACATTGGAGGTGGTGGTTTATTTGTAGTACTTGCGATCATAATAATTGTTTAACTTTTACTACTATTATATTCGGGACATATGAAGTGCTAGTAGCTCATTTTGTTTGTAACCATTTAAAATAATTTGTTGTAAAACCTTTGACTGTTTTACAATTTCAGATTTTAACCGGTAAACTATTCCAGATTAAAGTTCCAGAGTAGGACAGATTACCTTGAATAATTCCCTGTTGGGTTATGAAGTGATACAGTTTAATTTATTTGTGGAACGTAGATTTCTACGAACGTTATCATTGGTATTAAACATATCTGTTATATACAAAGGTACGTTGTTTGTTTAAGCTCTTTACATACCTTTTGCTTTTTGGAGAAATATTCTTTGATCAATAGAAAGTGCATTTATTTATTTAATAGCATCTGCAAATGTTGAATATTGATCATCTAAGATAATAAGGCATGCTCTGATACATATCATCAAAGCAAATCGAATAAACTGACAAATATACATATGTATGAAACATATGATATCTGTGTTAAAGTAGCAACATAGTAAATATAACACAAAACACTTGCTATATAGTAAATATAACACAAAACACTTGCTATATGCGTTCACAGGTATAAATGCATTTATTGACACATCAAGTTTGCTTGTCTTTTGTTATTGGACATTTTGTTAGAGAGAGGGAATTGTTTATTTGTTATATGAACAAAGTGTTGCTAGTGAACTGCACAAGAACATAACTTTTACAGGAATTGGAAGTCAATTCGCCCAGTTCTATCCACTTCTTCACAAATGAATGTTACTAACTTAGACGTATAATTTTTGAAATAAACCTATATTCAAACTTAACCATTTATTGCTACTGAGTTAGGCTTATAAAGTAAATTCATACGAAAATAATAAAAAATATCAAAGATGCAATAAAAACAAAGAAAAAAGTACAAAATTCTCAGTTTTAAGATGGTTATTTTCTAAGCTAACGTTCTTGCTCATTTTTTGTCGCTTGCTTTGTTTTTGAAAAGCAAGGGAACTGTAGAAACGGTCCCAGGTCTCCTCACTAAAGCAGTGATATACGTGTACGGTGATTGGTCAGTTACTTCAGTGGAAGTTAAACCACGTCACATAGTATACAATAGGATGTAACTTACATGACAAACGCATTAAAGTGCTTTGAGTAGTGTGGCAGACAGGGAAGCCCATATTTATACATTAGGGTATAACATACATGATTCGGGAGATGCC
Source organism: Panopea generosa (assembly GCA_029582155.1). NCBI lineage: Eukaryota > Metazoa > Mollusca > Bivalvia > Adapedonta > Hiatellidae > Panopea > Panopea generosa. The sequence continues at coordinate 88,725,974 of CM055896.1, forward strand.
GGGTACTAAGTAAGAATCGAGGATGACCTCAGAAATAACATTAGTACGTTAGTACGTAAACGCCACCTAGTGTTTACACAGATAACACAATGTATACCCTACATATAACGTCACTTGATCCGTAAGTAAATAAGTGCCACCTAGTGTTTACACACGATAACGCGACACGTAGTGTTTACACACGATAACAGCAATGTGTGTCCACCAGATGACGTCACTATATCCTTTAGTACGTAAACACCACCTAGTGTATACACACGATAACAGCAATGTGTGTCCACCAGATGACGTCACTATATCCTTTAGTACGTAAAAACCACCTAGTGTATACACAGATAACACAATGGGTGCCCCCAAATGACGTCAATAGATCCGTTAATACGTCAACTTCACCTGGTGTTTACATAGGATAATACAATGGGTGCCCCCAGATGACGTCACTAGATACGTTAGTACATCAACGCCGCCTAGTGTTTACACAGGATAACACAATGGGTGCCTCCGGATGACGTCACTAGATCCGTTAGTACGTCAACGCCACCTAGTGTTTACACAGGATAAAACAATGCATCACCAGCAGAAGAAGTATTTAATTTCTTGTTATTGTTTAATATGTCTACGGTGTGTTATTTATAGATAGACAATGGTACTTATCATACGTATTGTTTAAGTATATATTTTCCGCAAAGGACCTCAAATAAAAGTCAAGGCAACAAACGTTTGAAGTATATGTTTAATGTTCATCACATACAAAAGGTGTTTGTTTCTGTTCAAGGTTTAACTGTTTGTTTACTACGCTGTTTATCTCCGTAACATCAGGCCTCCAAGATGCAATATCTTCTCTTGATTGCGATTATCAATGCTTTTACTTGCACTTTTGCTTTACAAAATGTGTTTGAATATGAAATCAATGATTTTGAGGAACAGCTCGACAATACGATGAATAAAAAGTTGGATAACTTTTATAAATATGTGGGCGCAATGAAGGTAATGTTTTTTATTTCAAACTTTTTACATGTGTATTTGTAACTTGTATTTTCATGTACATTAAAATGTATTGTGTCTATTTAAATAGGCAAGAATAATAATGATTTTTTACCTTTCCTTTAAAATGGCATATAATTATATCTATATTAGGAGATTCTTATATTCTTTTAGAATATCGTATTTTAAGAGACATTATGTATAGTTGTATATCACACACGCGATAATATTTGAAAGCTTTTGTATCATATTTCAAAAGACAAAACTCTAAAATTCCGGTGACTTTGCTGCCTTAAATGAACGTTTTATGTTAACAGGAATTGAGTTGAAAACTGTTAACGAATTGGGCAGTTTCGTAAATTAAAAAATGGCACTGAAATAGATATACCATTTGAAACCCTCAAATATATACTCTGTACATATTTATAACATACTTATTGACATTATATACGTCGGTTGTCTCAGGAGCGGATCAGAATGAAGTTAAAACAGGTGAAATTAAACTTCCAGTAGAAAAACTAAAGTCATTGATTTCTTATTTAAACTATCTTCATCATAACGTAATACATTAGTTTTATAGTAATTCAATTTACAGGTGCATATATTTCTGCATTCCGGTTTGATGGATTTTGAATGAGTTAAGACCACTTGCTTTTCCAGAATTGAAACTCTCTTGCCTGTGTTTCAACTCTTGAAACAACATTCGCACTTGCTGAGGAGTATCGATGTTAAATCTAGATATGCATTTCTCTTTTGTTTTCTGGTTCGATAACTTCGGCCAATTTTTGTGTGAAAAATCATGTCCACATTTCTTCCCTTGAAATACCTATTGCTAGGAAAGACCATTATGCACTATAGTTCTACATAACATTTCATTATCCAGATCAGTGATTTTAGCTTTACTGGTCAAATGCCAGCACAGCGTATGTCATGGTAAATTGCCCTTCGTCCGCCATCCTTCCGTTAACCTTTCTATTGTAGACGCGATAGCACACCTATTGCTTTTATTGAATCTTAGTCAAACTTGCACAACAGTTATATAACCACAAGATCTCGGACGAGTTCTTAAACTAGCGTGATTCGACCACCAATAGACCCGCCAAAGGGTTTATAAGCACATGAAAGTTCTCTGAAAGTTCACGGTTTAGTCCTTAGGGATTTCACTTTTAGCATTGCATGGAGGTCCCATAAAAAGACAGCTGAAGTCAGATCCATAGGGTCAAATTTGACGTCGCCAGAGAGGTTATGGTTTTACATAGAATTACCAAAAAATACTCTGAAAAGTTCATCTGTCCATTTGTTGCAATTAGAGCGATTCGGGCCTTTTTTTTTTGTATTTTGTTTGTCGAATTATGGTCCTTTAAATGTTCAAAACGAAAATATTGCCAGCGCCTTTTCTCCACAAAACTTGCTGCAGATGATCGGTGAAGCCTCGATGGGGCATATCAACTTTGCTTTTCGGAGCTATTGCATTATTTCTTGCAGACCTATTTTTTTTTTAAAAGAAATATTTACTATAATTCTCACACTTGCACGAGGGCTATATATGTTTTGTCGTTTCTAATTTAAACGGATGCTTTAAAAGCAAATAATAAATAACTACAGGAGAACAAACTTGCCCTTCATCTGTCATACATGTACAATGGCCACTTATTACAGTTCCGCTGTTCCATCGTTCTCGCAAAGTACTCATTACCGCAACCATCAATCATTCATATGTTCGGAATACTTTATGTTCGCATCGGTTATGTAACTGTCTTTCATAATGACAATATGTTATTGTTTTCACAATGACATATCCGATGTCAAGAACCAAGCTACTTGTAAAATAATTATTAAATCAAGAGAGATTTGTATGCTTTTATTTTTTGTAATTCGTAAACTCTTTGTACACTTTATAATGTCCACTTGGACATATCATTACGCAAGTGTCTTTTCGTGATCTCTGAAGGATATTAACCTTCAATAACTTTCAGGTCATTTAAATATCTCGCTTCAAACACTTCATCTAATGAATCCAGATACAGAGTTTTTGCATTACGCTACAACTACTCCTTGTTTATATATTGTTTGTGAGAACAATGAACAATATTGGTAACCTTGTACTTGCATTTTGTTGTTTATCACTTGCGACACAACGTGGAGTCCGGAAGAAACAATTATGGGAATTATGTGTTACGGAAATAATGTAATGAAATAATATCGGCTTGCTGTACATTTATTTACTGAATAAAGACAATGGCAATTTCCTGTACAATTAATCCCCTCTCGCAGATGCAAACACGTGATATACATTATTTTCTCACGAATCACTTTTCAATTTCCCCATATACTACATATTAATTGTTGTGAAAACTTGTAGTAGATATATGCGCGTCTCGGGAGACATAAAATAAAAAATTGTCCAAGAACTCCTTATATATGCAATATACAAGCTGAATGTCTTATTTATTGTTATTTATTGACTGAAAGTATATTTATACTACATAATTCTACAAGTTCCGTCATCCAGAGATAATTAAAGTTGAATTTATTAAAGCTTATTAACTAAACATTGATTTCCATTTGATTCCCATTAAGTAACGAATGAGGATTATGGGACATAAGTTTTACGAAAAGCAATATATTGATATCGGTTTGCTGAGTATAAAACTATTGAATAAAAAATGGATGGCAGATGCCTGTGTAATTGTGCCCTGCCGAGGATGGGGTAAACGTCCCTGCAAACATGTGATACATATTATTTTGTCACGAAAGCTGTATTAGCATTAAAGTTAAATCTAAATATTCCAATAAGATATATAATAATATCCTGTTTGCCCTTGCAGTATGTACGTACGAGAGACATACAATACGAAATCTTTCAACGACTCCTTAGTGACATGCTCTAAACTACTTAAATGACTACCTACTTAGTGAGCTGAAAATATTTTCATACAACACCATGGTACAAGCTTAGAATCTTTATAATCCCTCATTCGGAAGAAATTGAGAGATGACGTTATTGAAACTTATAAACCGATTACCGAAAAGTAATATCGTATTCGGTGGAGGCCAAGTGGTTAAGGCGTCTGCCTAGAAAGCTGAAAGTCGAAGATTTGAGTCCCGATCGAAACACGTTATTCTGATGCGGCCGGTGACTCACCGAGCAACAAGTTAATTTGAAGACTACCGAATATCTAACATCCTGACGCCTTGTAATGATAGCTTTCGGGAAGTAACTGTGTACACATAATATGTCCCATTGTGGCTGGTCCTTTCAATAAGGGATGACACTATAATGAACAAATACTTTTCTTTACTTTTACAATGTTGCTCAAGAACGATTATTCTAAGGTTAATCTAGAAACACTGATTCTTATTTCATTTTTATTTAGCAAAGAGGAAGAAGTCGGAAGGTAGTAAAATGAGTTATTTCTGATGCTTATCAAACACATGGACAGGAAAGGAAACTGTTCATAAATGTCTCTCATTTAGGAAATACTTCTTTGTCAGTTGGAGTGTCCTCCCACAGGGTCACTATCATTGCATTCAATACCATGGATACTGTTAAACAGAGACTAAATATTAAGTGGATTTAGAACATGAAACATCACAAACTATTTAATTGGATTTTAGAGTTTACATGTATGAAACAATGATTTTAAGTTGCTGAAATTGACATTTGATAATAGGAATTGCATAAAGTAGGTATCGACATAAATAGAACACATCAATCAAAATATGTCATGTCTATACAATGTGTAGTAAATCCATATTTTAATATCAAGTATTTATTCTGGGACTGTTTAAACTAGAGCAGTTGTTGGTTGATCCACCGCTAAATTGCACAATTTATTGAACTGCATCTACAATTGCTTAGTTCAGCTTTATCCAGGATGACTTTATGATTGTATAATTTAACAACTTTCACAAACTATAATATGAAACTAGTTATATGTTGGACCATTCACCTTAGTTATGCTTGTTGACAATTAAGAATGTCATTAATTAATGTTTATATATTGTATCCTTTTGGATTGAAAATAACAAAATATTGAAATATCTTTTAATGAAACCTTTTAAATGTACATTCGTATTGCATAAACATTGGTATTAGGGTTTAAATGTTTGACGTATTAACGCCGACATATCTTTGATTGAAAGCAGTTTTCCACTATCCGTTATCCAATATAACATTTTTCTATGTTATGTTAGATATATGTAAAGGAATACATTTCAAACTCCACATTGACAGTTTCTGCTTGATAGCAAAATACTAAATATACAAGTCCAGGCCTTCATTTAATACACTTGTAACGATTACACATTCATTTGTACTTTATTTCAGTCAGATGAAGATCGTTCAGACGAGAAGAATGTAAAATTACAACCATTCTCATGGAAGGACTGTGGAACACCCACAGCTGTACTGAAAATCAAATCTTTGACCATTTCTCCAAGTCCTATAAAGGATCCAATCACCATTAGTGCTCGGTTTAGTGTCAAGGAAAACTTAGTTTCTCCTCTAAAGGTAATCATCTATATACATATACCTGTTGTTACAGTTTACATGCAGTTCCATCATACATGGCAGCCAGTGTGTGGTTAAGGCTCAGCCAAAGTTAGAAATCTATACTGTTTATGGAGTGTTTACGGACCCGCTGCACTTGTAATATGTCAGTTTGGAACAGGAAGACTGTAATAATCAGTGTAAACCATACAGACTCAATCCTATAGGAGTTATCTTTGTTTGGCTAATTTAGTTTAAGGTATCTAAAAAATTTTAAGCAGTTTGGTTCATAATCATATAGTAAATTCATTTTATAAATCTACGAACGTTTATAAACGCTATGTCATATAATCTATTTGAAATGAATGTGCAGTTATAACTTGAAAGATGATAAACTGATTACGGTAGTGAAACTTATGAACGTGCAGCAAATAACCTTAAAGCCTAAACTGCCATATAAAAGCCGCAAGATGACTTTGGGGCAGCTTTAATATAATCTATACACGATTCAAATAAGAAAACCCTTTTCAAAATTATAAAGTCGCCACAGCATTGTTTTTGTTACAATTTTGCATACTACTAACTTATTGTTAATACATTTAGTTTGAAATTCTAGGGAGGAGCCTATGAGGTTATGTATTCTTAATTGTAAACTAATACATATGTTTCTGTTTTTATACACATTTCAGCAGCAATGGTGTATTTAAGAACACCGTAGCATAAAGAAAACAGCGGTTTTGCATTAGCCACTCCTACATAACTTTCTGCCCCGGCAGAAAAATGTTCGTCCTTTAATGTACAAAAGTGGTATTATAATCTTAATGATCGTTTATATGAAAATCTGTTGTAATGATATCAATGACAGATGGTTACATTTTAATAAAATGTTAATTTGTATAAACTAGGCGGTGACAACATATCTATAATACCCCTTATTAATCGCGGTAAATCTCACATTGGAAAAGGTTCAAGTATACCATTTTTCATTTAAATTAAAGGTCAACATGATAACACCGTTACGCGTTTTCATTAAAAAAAAAGGTGAGTTTAGTATAAAAATATGTTTTCGTATATTGTATGCAGTATTTCTAACTTACAGGCAAAGGTGAAGTTAAAGAAGAAAATTGGTTTCATATGGTTTCATGTACCTTGCGTATATGGCCTTGGTAGTTGTACATACGATGACGTATGCCAGTTTGCAAGTCAAATCAAACAGTGCCCTGAACAATTTGAAAAGATTGGCATTGATTGCAAATGTCCACTAAAAGCCGTAAGTAGTTTTTAACAGACAATTTTAAATATTTGTGTTTATTCATTAAATATTTTAAATATCGGTTACCAATAATGTTCACAATATCATTTTCTTTTTGGAGGACCTAGGAAGTTTCCAATATGTTATGTTTAGAAATTTTATATCGTTATATATATCTTAAACTGAAGTTTTATTTCTTTTAATACACCTTTATATCATCAGATTGTATCAACTTTATACTATTGCATTTGCACTTAGCACAGTCTTCAGCGAGGTCCTCAGCAACGCTTAATTAACAAAAATAATTAGATTTAAATATGAGTTTTATTTATTTGTCGAACACATGATCGGGTGACTGACCATAAGACTGACTTTGAGGGTCGTGGGTTATAGTTGATTCCACCAGGACTGTGTTTTGTTTCTAATTGAATGTTTTTTTAAAGATTAATACTTGTTATTCTAGAGAATGATCTGTCTAAGTTGTAAGCACCTGCGTCACAAACTGTGTAAAATGAACAAATCCATTTTTTTACACTCAGAAGTCCTACATATTACCGAAGACGCAGTTTCATTTAGACATTGGAAAAGTGCCATCAGGAGACTACAAATTTGAAGTCAGTATTACACAGAACAATGTGGAGGCAGCTTGTTTGTACACAGCTTTCTCAGTTGCATAAAACATTTTAATATTTGAAATTATTATGTGTATATTAATATGCTTTTTCCTCATTTTCTATCTTTTCCTTCTTTCATACTCATTATATGGAGATCATTTTGTCCCATCTATCTAATACTACTGCGTTTCAACTTGTGTTACGAATGAGATATTACCATAAACCTTTGTTTGTTATTATATACTTGATGGAGAGAAGGCTTGGGTTGTATATCGGGCAATGTTGGTCAAGTCGATGTCACCATTGCTAAATGATAAAAGCTGTTTCCTACTGATAACCCATGTTTTAGGAGCAGGAAATTGCCATGGAACATGTCAAAATTGTATATGAGGTTACTGGGTTCAATGCCACTGTTGCTAAAATAGAACGTTTTTCAACTTGTGTTTTATTTGTAGAGCGAGATATTTGAGGTCAAGGTCCCTGTTGCTCAAATAAGAGTCAAATATATGCAACAACATGAGCCGGTGAAATTTAATCAAGTATTTAGCTATGATACAAGTTTGGAATAAAAAACAACATTTTTTTAGACTTTGAAAATCACATTTATATGTTCGCCAACCAAACCTTGTCACACGACTTTCAGATTTAATATTTAACATATTTTGTAACATTTAGTTTTGATATATCTTTGTTGTATATCATTTTCGAAGCGCGTAATGTTTTATATGATATGAATATTTGATTTTTACTACATTGATAGTTTACATGTGTAAGATTCTTTATCCGTTATACTATTTGGGAAAAGAGGTGTATTCAACTATTGCATAATTCTTAGTTGGTGATAACACCTTTTAACACCTATTGTGGAAAAGAAATGAAGTTAACTATTGCCGAATCAATACAAAGTGGTAAAAAATTATACATAACCTTTAGTTTGGGGTAATAATTTATCTTAGGTCCATTATCTGTTATAATATAATATATGGTAGTAAACTAGTACATAGTCCTTAAGTAGTGGTAACAGTTTCTTAAGATTTATGTTTATATCAGTCTGCTTCTGTACAAACTACTAATGTTCAACCTTTTTATGTATGAATTCAAATGATAAATTACACATATATATTTTCACTGAAGATGTATATCTAATATATTTATGAAGCTGATATTGATGATTGCAGTAGTTTAAGGTGTCAACTATTTACTCAGATACATATTGAAATCAGTATTGTCATGCGCTAGGTACTAGTTTAAACTCATTGTCATTTGTGATGTACATACAGAGCTTATATGTACCGCACCACGAGCCGCTTCCTTGCTAGAACCAGTACTGAGTCTTGTTTTTGAGAGGGTCTCATGTCGAGCTTGTGATCGAACCCGCAATCTCTAATATAAGCGATTTACACTCCATATGCTGCACTACTTATATGCTATTACTATTTATGTACAAATATGTGTGTGTTTGTATGAAGTTATTAATGTATGCTTGGAGCGCATGCAAGTTAAACACTATGTAAGTCTTTCAGTGGCAATGTTGTATTTACATTATTGAATATAAATGATTGGGATCATGCTCTCAAAGTGATCACATGTAACAAGAGTAACTACTTAGACGCAATGTTGTCAAAGTGATCACATGTGACAAGAGTTACTACTTAGACGCAATGTTGTCAAAGTGATCACATGTGACAAGAGTTACTACTTAGACGCAATGTTGTCAAAGTGATCACATGTGTCAAGAGTTACTACTTAGACGCAATGTTGTCAAAGTGATCACATGTGACAAGAGTTACTACTTAGACGCAATGTTGTCAAAGTGATCACATGTGACAAGAGTTACTACTTAGACGCAATGAAAAATAATATGTGCCTAATAATCACACATCATTCAGGAATTTGAATTTGAAGAAAAGCCACATATGTTGCCTGATATGTAGATTAAATGTAGATTAACAAGCATTAAATTACAGCAGATCATACACGGTGCTGTCGGTAGTTTACAAAGTTTACGTAACATTTCACTATAATTCAACGTGTGTCGAATATACATTTACACGTGTAAACAATTTCAGTCATGAATCTATTCACGTGTTCTATTTATCTTAATGTTGTATTCAACATAAATTTGCCAGCAACATCCAGATATATGTTGGATCTGGTATATGAAACTTTTCAGTAAACAGGATATGTCCTGTGACCATATGGTTTATCAAATGTTTTTAGCATAACTTAGTTTTTATATAACCATGTTTTGCATTTGTTTTATTATCTTGTATAAATATGACACAGGCTGACAAGACCATCATAGTTCTGTCTTCAATTGAAATATATTTAAAAAAATCAATCTTCAAGTTTAATTATCTAATTGTATAGATCATAAAGATGTTTAATGTATTTTAAAGAAAGTTCAATGTATTGAAAAAAAAAAAAATTTCTCCAAGATGACTTAGATTTTGTATATTTTAAATCAATCTCTAAGTTGAATTATATAATTAAAACAGTTCCATCCCCACTTTTATCTATTGTACATATGTAATTAAAAGAATGTCCAATCTCCAAGTAAATCTACATACTGTTTTATACATCTTTAAAAATGGTTTAATCTCCAAGACCTAGACGTATTTATTTGTTTATGAAGATATATCTATGAAAAAGTTCAACCATTATCTATAAGCTGACATAGACATTTTAATACAAAAATGATTTTATTTATAATATATTTCACAAAAAGTTAATATCGCAGATGCGTATATTTGTAAAAGTTCAATGTCGAAGTTAAAGTATATTTTTCAAAGAAACACAACGTCTACTCAAAGTAAGTATACTATATATATGTACATATTGTTTTTTTTTTTAAAAAAGTTCAGTCTCCAAGATGTATTATGTAAAAAATATATAAAAAGAAAACAAAAAAACAATAAAGATTGCTAAATATGTGCAAAAATACAATTGCATGTATGAGCAAATCTTTTTATATCGTTTTTTTCGAAAGTCGTTTATGGAGTATTGTAAAAAAAAACAAAGTTGTATTACCAGTGAAATGAAAAAATAATTGTTTGCCACCCGCGGCATTCGAACCCTGGTCGCCTTTGCGGCAATCGTTAAAATGTAATTATTAATTAATCAAATATACAATTATAAAATTCAGAATTATTTAAAAAAATCAAGATTAACTGGTTTATATCTCCAAACTGAATTAAAATAATCGACGATTCGAAACTAGACTTTGGAACTTTTTCAGAACGTCCTTTTCTGTTTTTGAAATGTATTACTATATACAGAGAACATCTGTCCCACGAAGCTTTGAAATGAGACAACTAAACCTCGGCAAATTTGCCCAGGGAAATACTATAACTGACGCTAAATGTTCATCAATATTATATTTATAACTGATATCAAGGTAAAGAGAGGGGTAGTTAACTTGCGTCTCCGTAATGTTTATACGTAAAAGCACACATTATTAATTATTTCGTTTATTAATCATTCAGTATTTATAGGCAACTGATTTCTTGTACATAAAATGTAAGTTGTATTTTAGATGATTTAAACTGTGGGTCACAAATAAAAAAACATTGCAGTTTGAAGTATGAAGTAAAATTTAAAGTACGTTTGTTGTGTTTAGTTACAATATACAAATATTGTAATCATTTTTTTTATTTTTTATTCCTGAGATGAATGGATTTTTTTTTTATTGAAATCGAGATTTTGCGTGAATACAGGAGCTACCACAACAAGATACCACTACGTTGCTCTTCCTTGTCGATGTAATTGCTTTTTGATATAAAAATGTACATAAAAAATAATTGTCATGTATGTGACTGATAAGTTCAGTATAGTCATAAATTGTTTGTGTTACTATGTATGAATGACTTGTTCTTGTTGCTATGTATATGTGGTTACTATGGTTACATTGATTGTTGCTATAGATACAGAGTCCTTGTTTTTTCAGGTACATGGATTGTGCTTACATATTTTGTGTATTCTATACTATACATAACCTACTATAATAAATAACAAATATTCACACAAATTGTTGTTGCGAATATCTTATTTTATCTCCATATATAGAGTAATCAAATTTGAGGAAGAAATTTTGGAAATTGTTCTATTGCTAAAACATTTTGTAGTCGTCCGTTTAGCATGACACACTGAGACACTGAGATACTGAAATACACTGAGATACTGAGATACACTGAGATCTACTGAGAAAGACTGAGGAGATATACTGAGAAACACATTTTGGAAATTGTTCTATTGCTAAAACATTTTGTAGTCGTCCGTTTAGCATGACACACTGAGACACTGAGATACTGAAATACACTGAGATACTGAGATACACTGAGATCTACTGAGAAAGACTGAGATATACTGAGAAACACTGATATACAATCAGATACACTGAGATACGCTGATATATACTAAGATACACTGAGATACACTGAGATACACTGAGATACAATGAGATACACTGAGACACTGAGGTACGCTGAGATAAACTGCAATATACTGAGAAACACTTAGATACACTGAAAAACACTGAGATACACCGAGACACTGAGATATACTTATATTCAGAGATGCACTGAGATATACTGAGAAACAATTAGATACACTAAGATACACTGAGATACACTGCGATACACTAAGATATACCGATAAACACTGAGACACTGAGATACAATGAGGCCAACTGAGATACACTGAGATACATTGAGGTACTGAGATACACTGAGACACTGAGATACGCCGAGATACACTGAAATACACTGATATACTGAGAGTCACTGAGATACACTGAGCTATACTGAGACATTGTGATACACTGGGATACACTGAGATACACTGAAACATTGTGATACACTGAGATACACTGATACATTGTGATACGCTGGGATACACTGAGATACACTGAAACATTTTGATATACTGCAAGTCACTGAGATACACTGAGATACACTAAGACATTGTGATACTCTGAGATACACTGAAACATTGTGATACACTGAGATACTGAGATAAACATTAGTAGGCTACGTTTATCTATAACATTGTATAGTTATCAAATGGAAATTGTGTACCTTAAGAGTAGGTAAATCATACAATCACAAATGAATAATACAAATATTTACAATAGTTGAAGCATTAAAGCGACACAAGGTAAACGTATTTTCACACCAATTTTTACACCTTAAACATACAGCCATATTCAGATGTTAAACTCCAAGTGCAGCTTTCTACAAATTCATATTTAAGAAATTTGACAGCAGATTTGATAAAACTGTCACGCTAGCACAGGTTTAACTTGGATTTATTGGTTTTTGTATATAATGTGTACTCGGCTGATGCAATTAACATATTTTACGATTTGTTGTGATCATTAAACCATCATAAAGAAGTATGTCCTTTTTTATAATAGAAATAAAATTGAGGGTCCGACATATTCTGGGATATTCTCATTTCATATTTGAGTTGTGTAAATGTATATTTTTTTTCAGAATATATCTAATATATCGTGTCTATATATGCTCACAAATGATAATCTATCGAACAATGCAAAAATGAAATATTGAAAGGAGATTTCCTATTTGGGCTAAGTGGCTAGGTTATAATAAAATATATCTCCCACTTTAATTGCAACAAATTTTGTAATGTATTAAAAGAGTCGCGTGATATCATTTGTTTTATATATACAGCTTTACACGTAGTCAAAGAAATGGTTCATCTTAGAAAAGCGTTCGATTGATGATGCAAAGGTTGTCAAGCAGTATACAAGTGTTTTCTAATTGTAGAATGGGGATTTCGTTTCAAATTTACCGCCTTAAAAGCGATTTTGTTTATTAGGATTTATTAAAAGGATTTAATTTATTAATGATAACGAGATGCTTTTTATCCATTTTATTAATCATTTTATATTTTAAGAAAAGTATAGCGTTTATTTCCTGATACCCTTCTTATACTCTGAACCTCTGTGTTTCATTACAGATTATTGGTCGACTGGGATATTAGGACCTGGCGGGGATCTTTATATTTGATAAATATGAGAAGGAAAGTTGTAAACTGACATTGTGAAGCAGCCCCCTCCGTCTGCCTCATTGACCCATTATTCCCGCTATCAATCGACCAATTGTTATCTGTATATACATGTATAATATTGTACCATAACCCTGCAATACACAGTATCAAGTTCATAACTTAATCTGGTGTCTAGTCCTGAAGTTGTATCCACAAGAAACAAAAATGAAGCTGATATTAGCCGTTTTTGCTGTTTTAGTTGCTTATACAGTGGCCTATCCAAATGTATTTGAATTTGAAATTGACGAGGTGGAAGACATTGTGAATTCCATGGAAACGAAAGAAGAGCTATTTGAATTTATTTCAGGCGGGGTAAGTTAATTTATACATTCTGTCATTGCTGTAAGATTATCCGAACTGATATACTTTATCTAACTACTTTTGAATTTCTATCGGTGAGAGTTTTGCAATAACAAATTGCTGCCTTAATCCATAAATTCATATTCGTATATTTGTACCTGTATGACGGTTATTTTATGTAAATGCTACGTCTCCAAATCAACATATACGTGCACTCACTTTGCCTCTTATTCAGAAGTTCTATAAAAAGTTTAATTTACATTTTATTAATTCTAACAGACGCCAAACCAAGACAAAAGTACAAAGCTGACGAGCTTTACGTTCAAGGACTGTGGCGGCCCGAATGCAATGGCGAGCATTAGCTCAGTGGTTGTGTCCCCAGACCCTTTGAAGTTCCCTGGACCTCTGAATGTGGCAGCGAAGTTTCAGATAAATAATGCAATAAGCCGTCCTTTGCAGGTATTTTTTTCTCATGTCATATGTATATACGAGTATAAACAGCATTGAAATCACAGGCAGACATTTAAGACAGTGCAACAGACGTAATTATATTTAAAAGAAACCATTATTTAATTAATTTGTAAACTGAAAGGTATTTAGGACAAAATTGGAAAAAAAAATATTAATCAAACTCTAATTGTATGCAGTTTTGTTCACATACTAAATATTTATTAAATTGATTTAATTGCCTTAATAAAATAAAACATATACCATTGTACAAGTTGCAAATGTTTTTACTTTGCAAATTAAATTATGGCCAAAAGTTAACCATATACGTGCACGTATTAGAAATGGTTATGATTTTATTCACACAAAAATTGAATTTTACAGGAGCATTTTCAAAATATCAAAGAAAATAAATAAATTGTTAATATACATATATATTTGCTTCCATAGTAACAGGATACCCTACGAAGAAATCATTTCCAATCAGTTTAATCTGATTTGATCACATGTGTTACGATTTACAGTAATCATTGAATTCTATCTGCCTTAAATACATTTATCACTCATCTCTCTGGCCCAAGTAGCAAAGTGAGAACATCTCGTCTCAGTCTCTTCTCGTCTCCATTTCTTGTATTTATATAACAGAAAGTATCAATCTTCATCCAATATGGTACGGTCTGACAATACTTTCTGTAAATGTAATTGTATATTTTTATTTTAATTACAGGGAGATGTTGTTATTGAGAAGAAAGTGTTTGACAAATACATAAAGCTTCCATGCGTTGACAATATTGGTTCTTGTACATATGATGGTCTGTGTGATTTACTAGAACAAGTTCAATGTCCCGATCCCCTCGTCAAGATTGGTATCGACTGTAGATGTCCATTTAAGGTGGTAAGTGGGCGATAATAATACGGTAGCTCTGGAGAATCAGCCGTGTTTGTGTTTTCGTCTTAGTTTCTATGGATATGTTTTCATCTTAGTTTCTATGGATATGTTTTCATCTTAGTTTCTATGGTTGTGTTTTCAACTTAGTGTCTATGTTTGTGTTTACATTTTAGTTGCTATATTTGTTTAAGTTTCGTTACTGTATTACATTTCGCTTTGATTCTGTACTATGCTCTCCATTACTGGAGTATATTAAAGTATATACCTGTATTCAATAAAGTTAATTCCGATAACAGCTTCAAAGTATCATTGTAATAAATTATTTGTTAATTGTAACAATAAAGTAATTTTTTTAAAAGTGTTCGGTTAGCAGAGAGTGTTAACTCTTAAAATATACTAATTCTTGTAACACTTGTACTCTATTTAGGCCAGTTTAAACCAGAACATTTGTCCAAAGTTACGAAATTTTAAGACATTGACATGCATTCAAACGTTGATTGGTCAAGCATGGATATCAGCTGTAACACAATCATGTGCTAATATTTGTTAATACCTTCGAAGTTGCTATTTCACGTTAATCTCTTTCTTTAATACAACTGACAATAATATTGAGATTAAGAACGTCAATGCAAACCTGTTGAATTAAATAAATGTTTAAAAGGTAAAAACAACAACACAATTTCCACAAATTTACTTTCCCTGAATAACCAAATTACTAATAAACTCGAATATGGTGTAATTAATATTTTTCAGAATTCCTACAATCTACCAAAGATAGGATTCAACGTTGACGTCGCGTTTTTTCCAGCAGGGGATTATCACATCGTCGGTAATGCCACGTCTAACGGGGCAATAGGAGCGTGCCTGGACCTGATTTTGACCCTCGCATAATCTTCATAAAACCAGTGATATGGCTGATAACAAGTCGCTATCAAACATATACAAATAAAATCTCTATTGGTGTAACCTATTGTAGCAATGGCAATATATTCCATATATTGATTGTGCAGTAACTATATATATATCGTCCGGCTAAGAATGATAGGGTCTTCATGCAGTCTTATTGCACTGGACAAGTATTAAAAAAAAACAGTTTACATATGAAAAGTAATTATATAACAACTGTCCAATATCCACACATATTTTGTCAATAATTAGATAATGTTTTAAATATTAAACAGCAATCGTTATCTGCAGTTCTTAACCTACTGATATATACGTTGAATGTCTCTCAATCAAGAAACTCTAATCAAAATTTCAAATTATGTTATGATAACACTGTATTTGTTTAATGTTTAACATTACTTTATAACCTATGTATGAGAAACTGATAGCTGAATGTTTAATCTTTGTAGTTTGTCTATATCGAAATTTCAAGATAGCCGTATCGGTTTCATAAAGTCTTTTTATAATTATACCTAGTATATTGTATTGTGTAACCATATTTATACTTATAATTCATACCCGTATATTCAACATTGTAGTGTTGTGTTGTTTATTTTTCTCCTTGCTGAAGATATGCAGTTAAAATGCTTCTGTTACAAGACATATGTGTGAAGAAAATACAATAATACAAAATAAAGCAGACTAATATATCCTTTAGATGTTCTTGCTGACTTGCTGAAGAAGGAATGAGAGCAATGATGAAGTTAAACAGTCTAAAATATAAGACATTCAGCAGCTATCAAATATAAATCCTGCACATAATCATTGGATTGAGCGGTGCTCTAACCCACGACCTCAGCTGTGAGATGAACCTGGACCTAAATGCATCAATGATTTGAGTCTACGAATCTGACATTTTGTTAAAACTGCTTGTTTCTGCAAATCATTTTAGCAATTTATTTGTTGAACAGAAGTTCCATGAATCTTATTTTTTTTACAATTTGAGTCTGAGTCTAAATCACAGACTCAAAATATTGATGAATTTAGGTCCAGATCTTGAGACAGCACCCTAAGGCAACTCGGCCAAAGAGGACCGGATGTGACAGACCTGCTTGTTAAAGGCATCAATATGTTGATAGTGAGAAACAACTATATCATATAAATAAACAAGTGTCTGACTGGATATGACCATGCGGCGGGCCAGTCTCGAAGTAATAGCATGAAATACAAAAGGAACACACTTCTGCAGACCGAAGTAACTTAATATAAATATTTATAGTTCGTCGTTCAGTATTCAACAAGAAAAATATTCTAACTCTTACCTTCTTGGCATCCAATACTGCAAAAATACATATTTAGATAACAAAAGATGAAAAACGAACAACAAAGTAACTACGAACAGTTACAAATAACTTCCCAACGCAGGACCTAATATGTATAATACTGATTGCGGTAAATGTCGTACATTGTATATAGGCACCACATTGATATATCTTTATTTACGTATCCGCGTATCTAAATACGTCTTTAAAATGACGCTAAATATTCAATATATTCAATCAATCAATCCAAATACGAAATAAAAATACAGGTAGTTATTAACTTTTATAATTGTCAGCAGTAGTTACGCATTGTTATTAGCAGTTCTGTGGTATTGCTATATAATTGAGTTTATTGTAGTATAGGTTACACTATTTTATATGTATTTAAGAAATAATATTGCTCAAGCGTGATAATCTTATTACGCACAGTTTTTGTCAGCAGAAATGTCAGTATTATTGTTATTGTATATTATTGGCAAGAAACCTCCCAAAAATGCAGTTATTATATCTCCGGCTGATAACACTATCGGTATTGGTATATATAACAACTCAGTCAGAATGAGTGTCGGTGTTATCACATTACAACTATCTACATGTCTAAGATATGGGTATCACACTTTAACACAAACTAGGGTAAACGTAGCCCTTATGATTGTAAGTGATAGTCTTGATAAAGCAGATAAAAGTCAGTTTGTCATTCGGTTTTCATCTCTCGGTATTTAGTGTTGGAGGTATCTTAGGTTAGAGTTGAATATCAGAAGCCGATAGACGAGTAGCGAACTAACTAAAGACTGTCTAGTACTAATGAGTGCCTACGATATAAGACTATACAATAAAGCCTCAATGAAACACCCCTTGGTTGGCTCTATATAGCTTTTTTAATCTCCCTTTATCGAAATATTGTAATATAAATGAATGTTAAGATGTATACATACTTGCAGTATTTTAGTGCATCGCTTGGCCCGTTATTGTCAGTATAAAAACGCCATATTAGCTCCGGTTGTAATACCTGCTTAGAAAGGGTCATGTCCAAATGTCTTCAAGTTTGAAATCGACAGAGGAATTTTACAATCTATGCAAACAAAAGATGAGTGATATATTTGATGTAATTGCAGAACAGAAACGTTAGATTGGCATGCATATCTGAAAACCAGTCCTTGTATTTTAAAAGCAATTAATCTTTTAAAAAGTATATATAGTCATTTATTATGCGAAGTGACAGGAGGATAATGAACGGTTTTGTTCTTGATAACTCGTAGTATAAATACACTTGACAGGCAATATATACACTTTCTATACACGGCTGCACTCAATACCGTGTTAGTTTATACTAATTTATTTTAGCTCGATAACGATGAAAGCTCAAAGCTTATATGAACCGCTCTCGAGTCCGCTTCCTGGGTAAATCCAATGCTGAGTGTTGTTTTATAAGAGGCATCGGGTCAAGCTAGGGATCGAACCCGTAACCTCCGGTGTGAGCGGTTAACACTCTATCCATTACGCTACATTCCGCTTTAGGTACTGGTTTCCTCAAGTAGTACATGCTTATTTGATATTAAGCCAGTGTCTAGGAATATTTTTAGACGGTATTATCGAACTGAACGTAGCCCAGATTTAAATAATCGGAATTTGGTTTTAAAGGAAACTACATTTACGCATACGTTTTAAACGTAACTCAATGCATGAACACGTAAACAGACTCAGATTTTATCTGTTAGTAGATAAGATGACATTTCAACTTGATATACATATAAAGTATATATATTCGTATCTAAAGCGGCATTTATTATATTCAAAATGCTATTTGCTACCAAAAAAAAAACAACAACAAAAACAAGTCTTAATTACTAATCCTATTCTTCCAGAGAAAAATGTCATTTAGAGGTACCAGTTTTCTTATTCACACCGAGTTTTATCCGATGAAATGACACTTAGATAACTGTAACACCAAGACGAGCATGAACTAACCATTGTTTCAAATGAGGACAATGTCAATCCAGAACAAAAGATCGGTTTTAAGATTAATGTATCTTGGGGCAGCATTCGCTACCCATTTCTAACTCGGGTAGAATAAATTTCGCGGCACTGTACACGGCAACTGCCACCATACTATGTGTAAAGTGAGTATTGTAATCACAGAACCACTGTCACAGTGTTTCACCAACATCTGTCTCATACAAAGTTATCTATACAAATTAATATATCGAGTTTGTTTCTGAATTTTTTTTATCTAAATAGAGATACGTAAAAGGATATATAAGTAACACTGACTAGAGTTTCCTTTGCTTATTCACAAAAACCTGTATACACCACTCTGTATACAACACATTGTATACAGCGCACTGTATACAACACACTGTATACAACACATTGTATACACACACTGTATACACAACACACTGTACACGACATACTGTATACAGCACACTGTATAGAACACACTGTACACACACACTGTTTAAAACGCACTGTATATAACACACTGCATATACACACTGTACACACACATTGTATAAACAGCACACTGTACACAACGCACTGTTTACAGCACACTGTATACAACACGCTGTATACAACAGACGGTACACAACACACGGTATAAAACCCACTCTATACAACACACTGTACACACACACATTGTATACACAACACACTGTACACAACGCACTTTACACAACGCACTGTATACAACGCACTGCACACACACACACACACACACACACACACACACACACACACACACACACACACACACACACACACACACACTGTATACACATACTGTATCAACACACTGTATACAACGCACTGTCTACAGCGCACTGTATACAACACACGGTATACAACGCACTGTATACAACGCACAGTATAAAATACACTGTATTTAATATACTGTATACACAACGCACTGTATACAACGCACTGCACACACACACACACACACACACACACACACACACACACACACACACACACTGTATACACATACTGTATCAACACACTGTATACAGACACTGTTTACAACACACTGTATACAACGCACTGTCTACAGCGCACTGTATACAACACACGGTATACAACGCACTGTATACAACGCACAGTATAAAATACACTGTATTTAATATACTGTTTACACAACACACTGTATACAACACACTGTATACAAAATACTGTATACTCAACACACTGTATACACCTATTATATACACAACAAACTGTATACACAACACACTGTCTACTGTACACCGTATACACACACCGTATACACAACACATTGTATACAACACACTGTATATAACACACTGTATAGACTATACTGTATACACAACACAATGTATAAAACACACTGTATACAATACACTGTACACAACGCACTGTATACAACACACTGTATATAACACACTTTATACAACACACGGTATACAACACACTGTACACACACACTGTATACACATACTGTAACAACACACTGTATACATTAACTGTTTACAACACACTGTATAACGCACTGTTTACAACGCACTGTATACAACACACGGTATAAAACGCACTGTATACAACGCACAATATAATATACACTGTATACATTATACTGTATACACAACACACTGTATACACACACTGTATACACAACATACTGTATACAACACACTGATAACAACGCATTGTATATAACACACTGTATACTTTATAATGTATACACAACAGACTGTATACAACATACGGTATAAAACACACTGTATACAATATACTGTATACACAACACTGTTTATACAACACACGGTATTAAACACACTGTATACAACACACCGTATACAACATACTGTATACAAACACTGTATACACATACTGTATACACAACTCACTGTATACACAACACTGTATACAAAACACTGTATACAAACACTGTATACAACACACTGCATACAACACACTTTATACACACACTGTATACACAACACACTGTATACAACATACTGTATACAACGCACTGTATACACACACTGTATACACAACACACTGTATACAACACAATGTATACAACACACTGTATACAACACACTGTATACAACACACTTTATTCAATATACTGTATACACAACACACTGTATACAACACACACGGTATTAAACACACTGTATACAACACACCGTATACAACATACTGTATACTAACACTGTATACACATACTGTATACACAACTCACTGTATACGCAACACACTGTATACAAAACACTGTATACAAACACTGTATACACACACTGTATACACAACACACTGTATACAACATACTGTATACAACGCACTGTATACACACACTGTATACACAACACACTGTATACAACACAATGTATACACAACACACTGTATACAAAACACTGTATACAAACACTGTATACAACACACTGTATACAACACAATGTATACAACACACTGTTTACAACACACTGTATACAACACACTATATTCAATATACTGTATACACAACACGCTGTATACAACACACTATATTCAATATACTGTATACACAACACGCTGTATACAACGCACTTTATATAACAGGAAACTAAGTACTTAAAGGAGAATATCACCCACTAGAAAACAAACGAACAAACAATGCACTGAACAATTATGTAAAAAAACTCTACTTACGTACATAATGGACGACAAGTGTTTCTATGTAATCGATGATGAAGTAGATAACTGGAAATTTTATCTATTGCACATTGAGTTTTGCTGTCAGTTATACATGTATCATGAATAGCGATACAAACATTTAAGAGCTAAATCACTTTAGATAAGGCAAAACTTTACTCGGCGTAAAATAAACAACCAGCAAGTGGATCATGTCACTAACGTTTGTTAGTTTAAAGTTACAAAAACAGAAAATATCAGGAAATTCAGTGGTTCGCTTTTATTGTTTTACGAGAGTTAGTTAGCAACGAAGCATTTCCTCTCAAGTTTGCAAAATGAACAGTTCCTGGGTGATATAGTTTGTTTGTACGAAAATCTTGAAAGTTACAATGGTTAGTGAAATGGGCCCTTGGATAAAGTGAGTTATGACGTTATCCAATATTTATTTCTCGATACTGTAAAATTATGAATTACGGGGTAGGAACAGCAACTGATGGATATCATTTTAAGCTGTGTTCATAAGAACTCGTTAGCTGATTGTAACAAAGGATTATTAAATTGGGGTTGGGTCTAAAAAGCTAAGTCCATCCTAAGTAATATTGGTTTTGATATATGTATATGATAAGCAAACTAATGTAATTAATATTTTTTTTGTTTTTAGTTTTCAGCAAAGACAGACTGACAGTTTTATTCAAACTTAGGCGATAAATATGAAGTCAATTATAGAATTGACTTTGATGTATAATAGTGTTACATTAATTAGATTTGTTATGTTCTAAACAACAACGCAGTGTTTAAACTTAATTACGACTTCTTCACATTCATTGACTACTTGGAGTCGCCCTTCTGTTTTACTGTTTGACAATATGATAAAAGCTGCTTAAATTTTCTATGATGCATTTAGAATTTTATTTTGTCTTTTTCTCCTTCATTTTCAAAACATTGTTTAAGACAAGAAGCATCACCGGAGCTGTCCCCGCTACCGCAACAAAAACAGGAATTACTGGAACCGCAGCTAGGAAGGCTACTGAGCCTAATATCCCTATGTATACTGATGTTTCCACAGAACTTGTAACTTTTTCTGCATGCCGAAACCACTTTTGACAGATATGAAATTAATTCAACCGTTGTTTCAATTTTTTTATTCATTCTATAGGTATTACTTTTTTTACTCATTAAAGTATTTCTTATAAGCCGCCTAATGTTTCTCTGGAATTATTTCTCATTGTTTTAATAGTTTATCAATAATGTTAATTTCATCATTTCTTAAAAAAAAATGCTATTATTTCTCGACTCAATAAAACCACTGATTAATTCCGATTTATCATAGAGATCATCAACACAATCACATGAGTCCAGAGTGTTTATTTTCTTGCTTAACAAGTTTATTGGTAATCCGCTTAATTCTGTCAGTCGTTGGAAGACATCCTTTGACGATTTGGAATATTTTTTTTATTTTTTTATTTTTTAGTAATTAGTTCGATAAAGTTGCATCTTTTTTGCTTCTTAAATTAATTAATGATGAAAATCATAGTTTCCATCTTTATCTACTTTGTAATAATTTCTTAATCCCTTTCTCGTGAACAACTCTTCACTATCCATCAAGCCATGCAGTATTGTATTGTACAAGTTTGTTTCCATCTTGTTTCAATTGTTCTATCTTATTTCTATCATTCTCGTTTTTTTTCGTTTTATCGGAACCTGATATGTCACCATTTAAGCTTCTAACAATTTTAGCGACCGTTTTATGTCCTTTTTCCCCACCGATCTGGTGTTTTCATTAATTCATTTAATGGCACGACATCATCATATTCATTAAATAGATCTTCAAATTCTTTATCTAGATTTACGATCCGAGGCTCGCTAATATATCAAGTACCACGCAATTGCTCTTCTTGTTATTCAGCTTGTTCTTCAGCTTGTTCCTCCGTAGGCTCCTCAAACAATTGCTCTTCTTGTTCTTCAGCTTGTTCTTCGGCTTGTTCGACGTCTTGTTCTTCAGCTTGTTCTTCAGCTTGTTATTCCGTAGGCTCCTCAAACGATTGCTCAGAAGCATCTTCTATCGCCTGTGTTTTTTGTCATCAAATCATGTAATTCTTTGGCTTGTTCTTTTGGTAATTCGGCAATTTTCTGTTCTAGAATAGCCAGTGCATTGCTTTGATCCCTCCCTTGATCACTTATTTCCTTAGTAATACCTTCTTGAGCGGAAGTAATGGGTTTAAAAACTTCCTGGTGTGTTTCTTGACCCGTTTTCTCATCCTATGCTCCACTATTGCATAAATAATTTTATCAAAAAGTTCTTCGACTCCTTTCTTCTTTTCCACAAGTTCTTTTCATTTCAATAATGACAGTATATGATTATATTAGATAATAATATGATTATTTTGAATAATTTGACATAATAATATGATTTTTTCGAATAATTTGAGATAATAATATGATTATTTTGAATAATTTGAGATAATAATAGGATTATTTTAAATAATTTGAGATAATAATAGGATTATTTCAAACATTCAATCATTTGCATAACTAATAATATAATGGAAATTCCAAATTATGAAACAAAAAGAAGAAAAAAGTTAAGCAACTACATGATGGCAACAGCGGTAGTGGGAAAACCAATGTATTAAAACATATGTTGACAAAGCCTTTAATTTTCTATGATAAAAATCTAGAACAAACAAAATACAAATCTCTAATCAAACGGTTTGGGAACAGAGCGGAAAAACGTTAGTTCCCTCTTGGAGATATTTTAGAATATCTAAATGGGGATATCATTAGCGTTGATGATTTTGATGATGGTACATGTACTCAAAAGGTCGTGGTATTTGATGATTACATTTGTGAAAGAAACCAGGACAACATTTTCAATTATTTCATTCAAGGAGGACATAAAAATTGTTATGTTATTATTTAACCCAGTCTTATTACAAAACACACAGAGATATAAGGCTTAATTGTTCGCATTATATTTGATTTCAAACTCCTTCTAAAGGAGAAATGATTATGATTTGAAACAAAAATGGCATAGAAAAAGAATACTATAAAAGGGGTGTGGGGAGGGGGGGGGATGTAGGGGGAGGGGGGAGTGTGTGTGTGTGTGGTGGGGGGAGGAGCAAGCAATATGATTTTCGTTATCTTAGAAAACTTGTTAAAAGAATTTTTTATGAAAATGTATAATGGGAACACACAATAACATATCGGAAATAAAAAAGGATGATAAGGGAAAACAAAAAGCTTATTTTGTATTAACCGACTATGTTAAAAAGAAAAGACATCTATTATAAAATGATAACAGAATTTATACCCGACTTGCTCTTTATCCTGCTACCACTTTTGATAAAAAGTATAGTTTTGAAACAAACTCCAATATTAAACTTTATTATGAGCTTTCTTAATATATGGAACAAAACAAAATTATTTCGTCTAAGCCAGCTCATGTAAAGAATAATAAGAATACACCTAGTGATTTTACAACTATACTCGATAGACCTTTTGTTCTCGATAAAAATAAAACTATGTTGGTGGTCTTGATTCAATACATACCATTACCATTATGATCCCCAAACCTGGGCTTGAATGTTTGATTCAATCATGAGCGGAATTACTAGTAATGTTGCTAAAATATGGCTTAAAATGGTGCTAAAAATGTAACGGAAAACGCATTAGAATCTGGTTTAAAGAGGTTGGGGATGAAATTGGAAAGAGGACTGTTGATAAGGTTTTGGGAAAGGCGATGTTTTAATGAGGAAGTTATCACGAGATGGTATACGAGATGATGTAGGAAGTAAAGAAAGTATGCAAAGAAGACGTTGGAGAAGAAGAATTGAAACTTTTATTTATTTATTTTATTTGGTAGTTAATATAAGATATTTATGAGCGAAAACTATTGTGAAAGATATAAATATATTCCAATCCATTTAGAAACACCTATTTCACTACATAGAACAATGCAAGACAATTAAAAAAGTTTATATCAATTCACTATGAACGACAGATCTTAATACTTTGATTGGTATAATGCCTATTTTGAAGTTGATTTTAAAGTGAATAAGCTCGTAGATGGGGCGGGTTTTGTTGATGCTGATGAGATTGCTTCAATTAATGATTCTTCAGATTAAATAAAATAGTAAAAAAAACACACATCGGTAAGTGATTTAAATCTTAAGTGGTCTAACTTTATTTATTATTAATAGGAAATTATTCGTTTCAGAAGTCATAAATACTGCCACGGACAGAATTCGACATCGAGGCTTCTGTTCTGCCACCAGGTGATTACCATATAACCGCAAATGTGACGTATAACGGAGCCCCGGGAGCCTGTCTCGTCTTGACGATTTCAGTTGCATAATTGATGTATTCAACCATATATCTATAAACTATTATCTGCCTATGGTAGTCCGGCTAAGTGTGTTGTATTTAAGCATTGTCTATCTTCAACCTTTAAATTTATTGACTTTATAAGGAACTGTTAGACATGTTTCGTCTTTTAAAATTGCATATATATATATATATATACTTATCATATACTTAACATTGAAGCTTAAAAGTATTGTTTACAGTCATATGTCTTATTCATAATGCTGTCACAATGTATTTTATATTGTTTTAGAGCCAGTTGGTCTTCATTTGGAGGTCTTCTCCTCCACAATTAAAATACAATATATATAACCTGAAACACACACACACACACACACACACACACACACACACACACACACACACAAAATCGTATTGTACTATTGTACTATCACACTCAGATGCTAAATTATTTCATTAAAGTTCACATAAATTCTATTGTTTGTGGAGTAAGGCACACGTAATTGAAGAAAATACCCGAAAACCGGTATTTTGTTGTGTCGTATCCTACAGCGGTGACCTCGACCATAACAGGTAAATGTGTCATTTGTCTGTGTAATGTGATAAAAAGAATCTTATATTCGTGCGCATTTATCAATAAATTTATTAGACTCATTTCTGTTGCATATAATAAGTATTTTAGTTTGCCAACTCATTTAATAACATCAATAATAAATGACCGCTTTGATTGTCTGTGTGCTATATATTTCGCAATTTTGTGGTCAAACATTAGTTTTTATTTACAGAAGTTTTTATCAGTATGCTAGAAAAAATCAATAAACATATAAAAGTTCTACTTTTAATAATGTTTACTCACATTGACAATGTAGTAATATTTTGAGATTAATTCATGTATTGTCACACGCTTATCTGATAGGAAATGTTCATGAAATTATATTCAGTGACATAATAACATGTGGACAGGTATCAAAGACCAAAGTTAACTTCTTATATTCATTAATGCACTCAGTAACTACTAAGATTTATCTGGCACCAACATTCATGTAAAGTATGTGTTGCATCCTTTAGTTAGAGGTTAATACACGACATAGCCCTCGGGTCATCATGCATTCCGTCCGTTTATCACCTCCCGGCCAGGCTCTGTCGTGTATTAATGAATTTTTAATACACATGTTCGGTTGTTCCACTACTCATGGGGAGTAATTACAACTGACGCTGGTAAACAACGGCTGAATAATTTAAATGATTCAAATAAAATATCACTCAAACTCGAGAATTGTAAGGAACTCGGGAATGTAAACTAGATAATCGACTTGATTCTCGACTTTGGTATTTTAGGCCTCGTGCCATTATTCATTTTTCGGGCCGATTATCATCTCCCAACTCTGCTCTGTCGTTTTTTATCCTCCAAAACATGCTCATTTTGGTTACTATGTATAGTAACATGTGTATGAATTAACATTTATGAACTGGACGGAAAAGGTTACGCCATTTGATTACTAGCAAGTATTTCAAAACGTCAGAAACCGTTAATAAATGTAGAATATAATTTTACAAAGCATAATAGCGTGACAAGCATAAAGTTATAGATTCTCATTAGCGTGATAAAACGAAATATTAATTAACAATCTTAATAAGTTCTATGAAATGAATATCTGTTCTTTCATATTAATAGTGTATATATAGACGTAGCGTATACCGGGAAGAGTGCGATAGCAACTAGAAATTCTACATAATAACTGTTTTGTTCTAATTTGAACATCATGTCTCATACAACGTTTTTGGTTTGAACATATGGTTCAATTTTGATATTCATATTAAATAACATATTGACATAGCTTGATACAAATGTTACTATATATAGTAACAAAATGGGCGTGTTTTAAGCCGGTTATTGCTAAAGCCCTCGGGACATTATTCATTTTCCAGGCCGATTATCACCTCCCGGCCCGGCTCTGTCATGTATTAACCTCTAAATAATTGTATAACACTATGTCTGTTATGACTGTATACCACGAAAGTGTGTCGGTTATGACTGTATACCACGAGAGTGTGTCTGTTATGATTGTATTCCACGATAGTGTGTCTGTTATGACTGTATACAATGATAGTGTGTGTGTGTGTGTGTGTGTGTGTGTGTGTGTGTGTGTGTGTGACTGTATAACACGACAGTGTGTGTTTGTTATGACTGTATACCGCGATAGTGTGTCTGTTATGACAGTATACAACACTAATGTGTCTGGTATGACTGTGTACCACGAAAGTGTGTCTGTTATGACTGTAAACCACCATAGTGTGTCTCTTATGACTGTGTACCACGATAGTGTGTCTGTTATGACTGTGAACCATGATAGTGTGTCTTTTATGACTGTGTACCGCGATAGTGGGTCTGTTATGACTGTGTACAGCGATAGTGTGTCTGTTATGACTGTATACCGCGATAGTGTGTCTGTTATGACTATACCGCGATAGTGTGTCTGTTATGACTGTATACCACGATAGTGTATCTGATAGTGTGTCTGTTATGACTGTATACCACGAAAGTGTGTCTGTTATGACTGTGTACCACGATAGAGTGTCTGTTATGACTGTATACCGCGACAGTGTGTCTGTTATGACTATTTACCGCGATAGTGTGTCTGATATGATTCTGTACCAAGATAGTGTGTCTGTTATGACTGTATACTACGTTAATGTGTCTGTTATGACTGTTTACCAAGAAAGTGTATCTGTTATGACTGTATACCACGATAGTGTGTCTGTTATGACTGTTAACCACGATAGTGTGTCTGTTATGACTGTATACCACGATAGTGTGTCTGTTATGACTGTTTACCGCGATAGTGTGTCTGTTATGACTGTATATCACGATAGTGTGTCTGTTATTACTGTATACCACGATAGTGTGTCTGTTATGACTGTGTACCACGATAGTGTGTCTGTTATGATTGTGTATCACGATAGTGTGTCTGTTATGACTGTGTACCACGTTAATGTGTCTGTTATGACTGTTTACCACGAAAGTGTGTCTGTTATGACTGTATACCACGATAGTGTGTCTTTTATGACTGTTAACCACGATAGTGTGTCTGTTATGACTGCATACCACAATAGTGTGTCTGTTATGACTGTTAACCACGATAGTGTGTCTGTTATGACTGTATATCATGATAGTGTGTCTGTTATTACTGTATACCACGAAAGTGTGTCTGTTATGATTGTGTACCACGATAGTGTGTCTGTTATGACTGTGTACCACGTTAATGTGTCTGTTATGACTGTTAACCACGAAAGTGTGTCTGTTATGACTGTATATCATGATAGTGTGTCTGTTATTACTGTATACCACGAAAGTGTGTCTGTTATGATTGTGTACCACGATAGTGTGTCTGTTATGACTGTGTACCACGTTAATGTGTCTGTTATGACTGTTAACCACGATAGTGTGTCTGTTATGACTGTATATCATGATAGTGTGTCTGTTATTACTGTATACCACGATAGTGTGTCTGTTATGATTGTGTACCACGATAGTGTGTCTGTTATGACTGTTAACCACGAAAGTGTGTCTGTTATGACTGTATACCACGATAGCGTGTCTGTTATGACTGTTAACCACGATAGTGTGTCTGTTATGACTGCATACTACAATAGTGTGTCTTTTATGACTGTTAACCACGAGAGTGTGTCTGTTATGACTGTATACTGCGATTGTGTGTCTGTTATGACTGTGTACGACGATAGTGTGTCTGTTATGACTGTGTACCGCGATAGTGTGTCTGTTATGACTGTGTACGACGATAGTGTGTCTGTTATGACTTTGTACGACGATAGTGTGTCTGTTATGGCTGTGTACGACAATAGTGTGTCTGTTATGACTGTGTACCGCGATAGTGTGTCAGTTATGACTGTGTACCACGAAAGTGTGTCTGTTTTGACTGTATACCGCGAGAGTGTGTCTGTTATGACTGTATACCGCGATAGTGTGTCTGTTATGACTGTATACCGCGATAGTGTGTCTGTTATGACTGTGTACCGCGATAGTGTGTCTGTAATGACTGTGTACCACGAAAAAGTGTCTGTTATCACTCTGTACCGCGATCGTGTGTCTGTTATGACTGTGTACCGCGATAGTGTGTCTGTTATGACTGTGTACCGCAATAGAGTGTCTGTTATGACTGTGTACCGCGAAAGTGTGTCTGTTATGAGTGTTAACCGCGATAGTGTGTCTGTTATGACTGTGTACTGCGTTAATGTGTCTGTTATGACTGTTTACCACCACGAAAGTGTGTCTGTTATGACTGTATACCACGATAGTGTGTCTGTTATGACTGTGTACCACGATAGTGTGTCTGGTATGACTGTGTACCACGTTAATGTGTCTGTTATGACTGTTTACCACGAAAGTGTGTCTGTTATGACTGTATACCACGATAGTGTTTCTGTTATGACTGTTAACCACGATAGTGTGTCTATTATGACTGTGTACCACGATAATGTGTCTGTTATGACTGTTAACCACGATAGTGTGTCTGTTATGACTGTGTACCACGAGACTGTAACTGTTATGACTGTGTACCGCGATAGTGTGTCTGTTATGTCTGTGTACCACGATAGTGTGTCTGTTATGACTGTGTACGTCGATAGTGTGTCTGTTATGATTGTGTACCACGATAGTGTGTCTGTTATGACTGTTAACCACGATAGTGTGTCTTTTATGACTGTGTACCACGAAAGTGTAACTGTTATGACTGTGTACCGCGATAGTGTGTCTGTTATGTCTGTGTACTAGGATGTGTGTCTGTTCTGACTGTGTACCACGATAGTGTGTTTGTTTTGACTGTGTACCACGAGAGTGTAACTGTTATGACTGTGTACCGCGATAGTGTGTCTGTTATGTCTGTGTACCACGATAGTGTGTCTGTTATGACTGTGTACGACGATAGTGTGTCTGTTATGACTGTGTACCACGATAGTGTGTCTGTTATGACTGTAAACCAGAAAAGTGTGTCTGTTATGACTGTAAACCACGATAGTATTTGTAAACCACGATAGTGTGTCTGTTATGACTGTTAACCACGTTAATGTGTCTGTTACGACCGTAAACCACGATAGTGTGTCTGTTATGACTGTTAACCACGTTAATGTGTCTTTTACGACTGTAAACCACGATAGTGTGTGTGTGTGGGGTCGGGGGAATGTTTACCACAAAATCGTGTCTGTTTTGACTGTAAACCACGATATGGTGTCTGTTATGATTGTCTACCATGATAGTGTGTGTGTGTGGAGGGGGGGGGGGGGGGGTTAGTGGGGGGGGGGGGGGGGGGGCTGTTTACCATAAAAGTGTGTCTGTTATGACTGTAAACCACGATAGTGTGTCTGTTATGACTGTATACCACGTTAATGTGTATGTTATTACTGTTAACCACGTTAATGTGTCTGTTATGACTGTTAACCACGTTAATGTGTCTGTTACGACTGTAAACCACGATAGTGTGTCCGTTATGACTGTTAACCACGTTAATGTGTCTGTTACGACCGTAAACCACGTTAATGTGTCTGTTACGACCGTAAACCACGATAGTGTGTCTGTTACGACCGTAAACCACGATAGTGTGTCTGTTACGACTGTAAACCACGATAGTGTGTCTGTTACGACTGTAAACCACGATAGTGTGTGTGTGTGTGGGGGGGGGGGGTACTGTTTACCACAAAATCGTGTCTGTTATGACTGTAAACCACGATAGTGTGTCTGTTATGATTGTGTACCATGATAGTGTGTGTGTGTGGGGGGGGGGGGGGCTGTTTACCATAAAAGTGTGTCTGTTATGACTGTAAACCACGATAGTGTGTCTGTTACGACTGTTAACCACGATAGTGTGTCTGTTATGACTGTGTACCACGATAATGTGTCTGTTATGACTGTATACCACGATAGTGTGTCTGTTATGACTGTATACCACGATAGTTTGTGTATTACTGTTAACCACGTTAATGTGTCTGTTACGAACGTAAACCACGATAGTGTGTCTGTTATGACTGTTAACCAAGTTAATGTGTCTGTTACGACCGTAGACCACGTTAGTGTGTCTGTTCTGACTGTTAACCACGTTAATGTGTCTGTTACGACCGTAAACCACGATAGTGTGTCTGTTATGACTGTATACCACGTTAATGTGTCTGTTATGACTTTATTCCACGATAGTATTTGTGCATGGCTGTATACCACGATAATGTGTCGTTGATGAATGTACCCTGCGGCTTTGATAGGCTCACAGCCATTGTACGATGTGAACGTTAAACTTGAAATTTTCATTTAAAATTGATAACATAAATATAGCATTGACAGCATTTTCAAATAGATTATAGTTTACTTGATAGTAAACACTTCTGTTTGTGAAATTAATAAGAATCGAATCACCCAAATCGGTTCACATTGTGTAGTAAACACAACTGAATTCTGTTCGTTGTTCTCTAAGATCTCCACAGTAAAACAAATCTACCTTAAAAACGTTTTTAAAAAAAAGTATTTTTTTCCTTAGAAAAAATGGATCTGCACATTCAATTGGAAAAATTGGTTGGATGACCCGTTCATTTAAAGACATTGAAGTGACACTTCTATATTTTTTTTTAAAAAATAAGAAGTCCTGAAATGCTTAAATACGGTCCATATTTCATCAATATCTATTAAAAATCTACTATCAGATCTGATGCACTTATTTCATGCGTGGATTTGTCGAACAGTTATCTAATTTATAATATTGACAAGTACAGTTCATGACCCTTAAATTATCTCTATGTATGATATACCCATATCACCAATTATTTGATATGTACTAATATTAATCACCAGCCTAGTACGGTTTCGCCGGCTCATATGAATCTTATTCAGCGGATCATCTTAGATTGTTGTCATTAATCACTTCATCGTCACCAGAAACATGAAGCTGGTATACACTGTCCTTGTTGTGTTTGCTGCTTACACAGTGGCCTATCCAAATGTATTGGAATTTGAAATTAACGAGGTGGAACAAATTCTTAGTTCCATGAAAACAAAGGAAGAATTATTTGAATTTATTACAGAGAAGGTAAGATATATTTGTTTTTATTTTCTAATAGAATGGACATCTATTCGTATAGACAATGATTACCATGATGTAAATATTATCAATTTTATGACGCAATTTAAGTGCAATAAAGAGCCCAAAGTAACAAATATATTCAAGGTTGCTCGATGTAAAAATTTTCAAATACATATATTGTTTACCAAATCAGTGTATTGTCACTTTATTTATTTTGCTTTTCTTTGTAAAATCAATAACATGCCGCGTCATTGTTTCAAGTCATTGGTTGTGTTCTTGCTGTTTAGTTTTTTAGGGTTTTTTTGAGAGTTCCCATCAACGAATCCATTAAACAAACAATTAAATAACGTTATCACTTAGGCGTATCTGTAAAAAGAAATACGATTTGTTTTATTTTGTGTACCTTTTTTCTATAATATGCGCCGGGCCTGATTAGCTCAGTCGGTTTCGCGTCTGACTATCAATCCAGGGGTCGTTAGTTCGAATCCCCCGCCCGGCAACAGTCTCCGTGATGATTGATATACGACATTGTGTCTCATTATCATTCGTCTTTCACCACTGATTCAAGTTGGAAAGTTATCAGTTACTTGCGGAAATGTGGTGTGCTCGAGTACTTGTTAATCCCGAGAAACAGTGGTTAGGTTAACTGATCGTCTGTTAGTCC
This sequence comes from Panopea generosa, assembly GCA_029582155.1. Taxonomy (NCBI): domain Eukaryota; kingdom Metazoa; phylum Mollusca; class Bivalvia; order Adapedonta; family Hiatellidae; genus Panopea; species Panopea generosa. Next base: position 88,759,932 of record CM055896.1, read on the forward strand.
TCGATGGCATAAACATGACTCTAAATATTCAATCAATCAATCAATCAATCAATCAATCAATCAATCAATCATTCAATCAATTCTATAATATGCTGTTTGCTAATCTATGAAACGTATCTACAGTGATCCAAACTATTAAAGATGGAATATTCGACGTCATCATTTGGTCAAAATGCATCTGGCTAAATATATCATCTCTTAAGTACAGAATGTTATTGTTTATATTGATTATAGTGTGAATGTACTCTTTGTTATATTTCTGTATACACGTACAGTATTTAAACCAGTATTTTTATTTTATCTATCTCAGAATGCAAATCCAGGAAAAACAGTGAAGGTAACAAATTTCTCGGGAAAAGACTGCGGAGGTCCCAATGCTATGGCAGCCATTAATTCGTTTGTGATTTCACCTGACCCGCTACAATTCCCTGGACCTCTCGATATAGCCGCCGCGATCCAGATAAAACAGACATTACAGAGTGTCTTAAAGGTAAACTGAATGTATCAATGTAATGACTTATAATTAATCTTTATTACCGGTATTATCACCGTTAACACCACAACCATCTCTCTCATTGCCATCGTCGTTATTGTTAGTGCATTGCATTGCGATAAGCATGATGTCTCTGGACAAGAAATATTGTGTTATTTACGCATATCTTTCGAGTAAATATATAACAAGCACACATTTCACTTAAAAAATGTCTATGAATTTGCTACACTAAATCTTGGTTAATGTAAAACCGATTTCGTTTTTAAATAATTTACTATCTATGCCTACGTATCGGTTATTTTTCAGATTAATGAAAAATTAAAAAATGGACACGAAGTAAAGCTGATTTGGGAGATAGTGATACAAGGTCTACACCATTCTACCTTAATTAAATTGAAAATTAAATATGAAGATTTTCATTATTGACATTTTTACTAAACAGGGTGATGTATTGATTGAAAAGAAACTTCTGGGAAAATACGTAAAACTTCCGTGCATTGACAACTTCGGTTCGTGTACCTATGATGACTTTTGCGAATTGCTCGCACCGGTGCAATGCCCTGACCCAATTGTAAAGATAGGCCTCGGTTGTCAATGTCCTTTTAAGGCGGTAAGTATAATAATATATATTTATTTAACTCGTAAATATAAGTCAATTATTGTGCGAATATCTACTCACAGTATACTTTGTCGCAAAACACAATAGGTATATTTATGTGGTATTGCTTATGTTCATACATGATTAAACCAACATAATAGATGCTTTATACAAATAACCACAAATTAAGATATGAAACCTGCAGTACTGTTCAATACCAAAGATAACACCGAAAAGGGGAAAGTGATTATTCCGTTATTTCCATTGTGGTCCTTTATATTGACAGCGACATAGAGAGATATGATCATATATTTATTATCAGTTTATACATAATGATTATATATTTATTATCAGTTTATACATAATGATTATATATTTATTATCAGTTTATACATAATGATTATATAAAATAATATTACCATATAAATTGATGTATTCATTAAAAACTTTAATTTTCCAACACTCTAAATGATCCTTATGTATCAATATAGTATTGTGACGGAAGCGGTTATATGTCTAAGAGTCATTTTTAACATTCTATTATAATAGCTTATATGTAATGTGGTATATAATGCAACTGATATAAGATTTCATGAGAACGCAACTGTGTACAACCACCGTATTTCTCTTAAAGTAAGTAACACGAGAGCCAAGTCATGCGAAAAGAAGTAAAACAACCGACTATCTCCGTATATTTCCGTGATTGAAGGTACTTGGACTGCGAACTTACTCTCACACAGCCAATGTTGTAACTTTATTAAATGTTAAATAAATATAGCCATCAAGTTTCATTCATTATCAGTTAAGCTTGTGTAATATTATCATGAATTAAAGATAAACTTACGTTGATGTAAATGCGTATTGTATTCAAATGAAGCAGAGATAAAAGGGTAAATATATAATATAATTTATGAAACAGACATAAAAAAGGACTTAAAACTCCCAAAACTGTTTACATTCTTATACACAGTCAGTTGTAAGTGTTTATTTAAATCGTAGTGCAATAAAGAAGTGCAATTGAAGAGTTAGATATGGTGAATACCCAAACAATATTTTGTAGCACACGTGCGTCATAGATTCAAATGATTTTTGAAATATTAAAAGTTATAATTAGCGTTGTTATGGAAGCTGAATTACTTTTATTGAAACTTCATTACGTATAAAACATACCATAACTATTTAGCATTGTTTTTATCAATACTCGTACTGAATGAATAACTAGATATAATAAAGGAAATAATATTTATAAAAGTATCCTCAAATATGATTTTGACATTCTATAACTGACACTGGTTACACACACTGTATATTGATATAAAGTCAGAAAATATCTTATAAAACTTTTCTATACAAGAGTTATGGAACTCGTATTTAAGAACTTCAATTTAAATTTTAACGCACTGTATAGCTCATCTAAGTTGAACTACAGCGCGTGCGCATATCTAATAACAAAAAAAGTACAGAAATGATTAAAAATCGATTATAAAGAGGCATATATTTTTAGTCTAATAGGCATTCAGGACGGATAGTTATTGGTGTACGATCAAACGTTATAAACATGTGTAAATGAATACACAAGGGCATTTAAAAAGTACATTCTGTTAAAATAAAATTCCTTATGAAAAATGGAAGGTTTGTTTAGTGTTCAAGTATAAAAAATGACTAATTGCAAGTGCATTATAAAGAGTGTCACTGAGAACAATTACACTCTGATCAAGTTATCTGGTTTAACCACATCGCTAAATTATACTTTTTACATGTCTTTTGCGTTCTGGGCCAAGTTGTTCAAAGCTTGGTTAGCTGAACCCTGGATTAAGTGAAATTTTCAAATTACGATATTTTGAGATTTACAGCATTTTAAGTTTATCATTGAATTTGAATTTATGAAAATATGCCATGCTGTTTCTAAAAATGCATTTAAATTGCCATAAAAGCATTCAGCATAGAAAATTTTGAAATCTCTTTGTTTCAGAAAACTTACTTGCTTCCTCAGACGGAGTTCACTATTGAAGCCAGCATCATTCCAACAGGCGACTATCACATTGTTGGCAATGCGACACATAAAGGAGATGTCGGACTGTGTCTCGATATTATGTTAACTGTGGAATAACCTCTGCTTTAAGTGACACTGACAGTAAAACCCGCTGCAGTGAATTATGGTGGAATTTTGAACACCCGTCAAAATAGCAACCGAACTCACTCTCATATGAAAGTGATGTTTAACAAAAACTGTATAACACATATTAATTATTTAAGTCAAACATATGACGAGAAAGAGAGAGTGAGTGAGAAAGAGAGAGAGAAAGAGAGAGAGAGAGAAGGGAAAGAAGAGAGAGAGAGAGAGAGAGAGAGAGAGATAGAGAGAGATAGAGAGAGATAGAGAGAGAGCATGAATGAAAATAAATACAAAAAGCTGGGAGATTTTGTAACGAAAATTATTTCGTATAATTGAATTGTTCCTTTATCAAATATAGTTCTCATGCTTTTTCTATGTCATGCACGTCTGTTATAACATTGTCCTGGGGACCAAATAAAATTATAAAACGATTTCTTATTTTCGAAATGAGATTTGAAACAATGCTATTCTAACATAAAAAACACATTGTTTTATTTCAGCAATGACACTGTTACTTGTACAAACACAGCTATCCACTTGGTAAAAAGCAGACCCGGTTAGCTCAGTCGGTAGCGCGTGTGTCTATCAACCAAGGGGTTTCAATTTGAGTTCAAATCCCCGCCTGGTCACAATATCTGTGATAACTGATATACGACATTACGTCTCATTGTCATTCGCGTCTCACCGCTGATTCAAGTGGTGGCAATTATCATTTATTTGCGATGATGGGTGAAATTTTTTATAAGTTAAACTTACAGGATCCCACAAAATAGTGATTATGTTAACTAATCATCTGTTAGCCCTCGATGACATAGAGATGACACTAAATATTCAAACTAACAAGACAAATCCACTTGGCACAATGACAAAGAACCCTCAATATCTGTCCCATATCAGTTTAAGTTATTTATGTTTACTGTATTATGTTGCTGACTGATATGGGGCAGATAGAGAAATAACCGCAGCCTAACCTTATTATCGCTTACTGTCGTAATAGTTGATGGGTTTAAACATTAAGTTACTATAAATGCTTCAGTCTAAACTCGAACAGAGTAAAACAAAAATGAGTGTCACGTGCAGTAACATTGTGACACTGTGATTTTACATAATATTTCACCTGTTTAATGTTTTACTCGAGAATGCTTTAAATTTGGATTTCACGTTTTTTTATCGTATCATCAGAATCGTTGCATAGAACCGCCTGTTTTATTGATACACGAGAGTACCTCTGAAGACCAATACAGCACAAAGGGAGATAACTGATGTCACACAACAACGATATTTCCGAATTTTAGTGATCTTTTTAGATGCACATTAGCAAGATATGGTTTGTATATGGGGATGATTACTTATGAACAACCGGAAATAAATATTCAGACCAGACTGCGGCGTGTGTATGTGTGCGAATCCATATGTCATATATCCGAGAAAAAAGTCCGTTCGTCCGTATGCAATTTGCCCGTAAATCTCACTTCAATATCTTTGGACCGAGCTGAAGTCAAACCCATGAAAATAGAAGTTCAGTAAAGTATGCAGGATGAGTAAAAACGTGGATTAATTTTGAATTATCACTAATTTCTCACATACACCAATGTAAGACCAGTATGAGTTTCCATTCCTTTGACTGAAGCAGTGATGTTAATTTGAATGGCATATCACAGGAACAAACAAAATGGAATGGGTAGTAGCTGTTTCAGAATCCAACGGGTTTTGTTCAAAGTAAAAGCATGTGACACTATTCTTACATAAAGAGTTAAGTTCTTATCACATTTGAATCGAACTTGCCAAAGGCCAAACTTCAGAATATCCTTTATCAAAATTTAACTTTCAAGATTTCCAAACAGTTTATATTTTTCGCCAAGTACCTTCCCCAAAACAAACACGGCATTATAAATAGAACTATTAACGATACTACCAATGATACCCAAGATTCTCGATTAAAATCTACTTGCGTATTTTTACAAAACATGTAACTATGGTTCTGTTAAACTATTTTGATAAAATTAAAATGCTTCTAGTGTGTATTTAAAGAATGCATTTTATTTGTTGAATATTAACAATATGTTAACTTACAACTTACTGGTACAACGTGAAATGCGAACGAACCCCGAAAGGGTTAATTTAAACTTTGCTCGTTGCGCGTAAGTTCATATCCCATGAATGTTCGCCAAAGAAATTCACTATATTTATACTACAAACGCACCCAGTCTATATCAACATGCCATAGTATTTATCCTTTACCATATCCATCCAACTGAAGTATCGTTTCCATTGTTTGAGCTGTCTAATGGAACAGCAAAGTGACGCCTACTTTGTGTTCCAGTGTCCATTAAGATCAGCCAATTCATAATAACCTCTTATATATCTGAAATACTGTTTGTGTCGTAAAATGTATAACCTAAACAAGACAGTGCAACGCTCATGTATGTGTGGCGGCCATCGCAGCATATTTGTTAAACAAAGTCGAAACAACGAAACTGCAATGGTAAAAACGATGTAGAAGTTTTGATTTTCCCCGCCAAGCATGTAATTTCGTTATTTCGATTTCCACCATCGTAGTTTCGACATTTCACCATCGTTGTCGTCTTTTCATAATCGTAGTTTCGTTGTTTCGCTATTTCGACTGTTTTTAATTCAGTAAATATACCGCGATGGCCCCCAACGGGACACCGTACTCATGGGACATGAACGAGAAAATTTTTAATAGGTTTAATGGAAAAGTTCTGGCTGTAAACATTTTGATGTTCACGCTTAAAATGATGACATTTATTTTCGGCGTCCCTTGCCTATTGTCAATATACCCGTGATAATTACAAACTGTTTGTCTGAATCGTAAAATTGAACGCTGTTAAAGTGACCATGCTTATATATCATATTATGTCGTAAAATAAATGAGTTGAAATTTCATTCCCCAACCACTTTCTGATCACTAATATTTTGATATAGTTAGATCAGCGAAATCTACCGAAGTCCAAACAACATTCATATCGATGATTGTTTGTTGTGTCAACTACTTAATTTGTAGTAAAACTGTTCCACGTCCCATATAAACTGAACTTTCTATATACTTATAGTACACTAGCGCGCTCTCTCGATATTTCGTCAAATATTTGTATGAAGTGCACACCTGTAAATAGATTTCAAAAGGAAGAAAATCGAATACCATACAAACCATAAACATTTACACTCATCGTTTATACCCTATATACGTTCTACCCGACTATCTATAGCGAGACCGATCTTCCAAATCGGGTATTTATAAGATAGTTCGTGTGTAGATCAGTAAAAAATCTTTAAAGTTTAAGGTATAATTGGTTAGTCAGGTCAGTGGCAAATCGATATCAACATATTTAACAATCGGAAATATAAAAATGTCTGAATACCAGCAAGGACAGAGTCGTGAGGTTGGTTATTTATTTATACATAAAACTTGATAAATGTTCTAATTACATTGCTACTGTTATTGTTATAATTTGTTGTAGTTAACGTTGCCATGGTAAACACTAACATTTACGTATACAATGTTGTGTTGTGGGTATTTGTACTGGGTTAACAATATAGACTGTATGTAAGTCGGACTGTGTGGCCGTTTTTATATAGAGTCTGTCTGTCTGTCTGTCTTGTGGGGTGTTTTGGACTTGTGGGTGTAAAAAACATCAACCCACAAGTCCGATATGTGTATGGAATGGAATTGTGGGGTTAATTCTTTTTTTTTTTTTTTACACATTTTTTTTACTTTTATTTTACCAATTTTCATTCTTTATTAGTGTCATTAGGGTTGGATCTCAAAGTTTGTGACATTAGGGTTAGAAAGAAAATTGGTTTTGTTTTATGAAAATAAGATGTTTTTATAAGAGATAAAAACCTACACCCATAACATCCCTCTCATGATGACGTCCGTCCGCCCGTCTGTCCGTCCGTGTGGTGTCCTTGAGTAAGTGGGCTCAATTTTCCGCCATGGCTATGTGTTGTGTCGATGAGCAAGTGGGCTCAATCCTCCACCACGGCTTTGTGTGGTGTCCTTGAGCAAGTGGGCTCAATTCTCCGCGACGGCTATGTGTGGTGTCCTTGAGAAAGTGGGCTCAATTCTTCGCCACTGCTATGTGTGGTATCCTTGAGCAAGTGGGCTCAATTCTCCACCACGTTTTTGTGTGGTGTCCTTAAGCAGGTGGGTTCAATTCTCCGCAACAGCTTTGTGTGGTGTCCTTGAGCAAGAAACATTTTTCCGCACACCCTTAATACTGGTTCTACCCATGAACAATTTGAGCGTGATTTGTTATAAGAACTCGAAGTAAAATAAAGTAGTTCAAACTATAGAGAATGTATTTTTAAAATCTAAAAAACTTAAAACTTGATTCATTTTACATTAATTACGAAAGAAATCATTCTCCATTGGACGCTGAAGCTGGTCTTGTTTGTTTATTAATCGTTCGGTATATAAGAAACAGATTTGTTTTTCAAATATAGTTAATTTTATTATATAATGAAACATTAGGCCGCTTCTGTTAAGTAGTAGTGGAGCAAATTGTAAACTCCTATTCGAGATTGTACTTTTAGTCTACAAGTTGATAACAGTGATGTAAATTTGTATGTTTTATTTATTATTAAATACAAATCGATGATTGCATGGAAATATATTTTACTTTTTTTAAAAGTAATAAGATCTAACTTTTTTTGTACCAAAAAAACAAACACACAAACATCTCTCAGTGTTGTTTAACTGATATGTGTATGCAAAGTTGTTTTGAAAATGAGTCACAATTGTTTTAATATTATTGTTTTTGTTTTTACTGTTAAGATGCTCCAACATTTAAGTGTTTGTTTGTTATTACCGTCCATAATATACAATTGTCACAATACGTACATTTATTTTGTGAATTCTGATGAATTTTAGATGCATTTCAATAGATTATATTTAGTAACTTCAATGTTATAACATATTCTACAGCATACAGTCATAATATGAATATAAAAATGAAATATTAATTAAAGGACGAGGGTTACACCCCCCCCCCCACGACCCCCACAAAAAAAAAAAAATGAGCCAAAATTTTGCGCTTAATACTCTACCATAAAAGCGTACATGTACAGCGAAAGAATGCAATTTTGCTACATTTTAAACCATGTTGTGTAAATAAACCATAGTTTTAAGAGTGAAAGGCATTCTTGCCACAAACATATTTACATATATTACTCAGAGTGTACTAGACAATGATCAGAATGAAAATACTCGTGTGACAGAAAGTCTTCATAACAAACCAACTATTTAATAAATATCAGTGAAATGATATGAAAAAGAGGGGATGGGGGAGCATCTTCCTTAATAACAACCGTCTTTAGAGTCGTTCTATAAATAGAAAATAAATGAAATGAAAAATATATTTAATACAAATACACCAAGCGTTGCTGGAACATTTTACAGGGCCGATATTGGGACTTCGTGAACCTGATCCTGTCTCTGAAAATGACATGTACACGGGTGGCTTCGTCATTTGTGGATATAAAACTCAATCTATAAAATAAAATGATATTTCACAGAGACCAAAACAATGTATCAATATATTTGAATAATATTGTGTTTTACAAATCGATACGTAACAACATAGTTTAAGGATCAATATACCTATTGTTATTAAAAAGAAAACACGCCACTGCGATAATTCACTGATCAAATCTCCTTTTCTTCATTAATTAATTATTTCTCTACTAATTCGTTTATATTTGTAAAACTGTGTGCTGTACGATGGCGGATTTATTAATTTATCAGTCATTAAATATTGTCAATGCTGGAAAACTATGTACATTCATGTTAATTACTATTATTAATACTATTTCCAATTAATACCCAGTAATATTTACTGAGATATATGGAAGGTATAGATAATTTTGTAAAGTTACAGCGGTGAAAATCAATGCTTTCTTCTCACCGTCCCATAAAGGCGCGTGAGTATTGTTTGTATTGTACTGATTGTAGATCTCAAACTTCGATCGATCTCATTGATTATACTTACAAAGCCGAGCTGAGATTTTATTCATGAAAAGAATGTTATACCCGCAGGTAACTGGCACAGAATGTATAGCCATGCACATTTCTTGCAATCCATGTCTAATTAAGCTGTTTTTATTATTAATTCTGGCAGGTTATATCAGATATCTTTAACTTTTAGACATCAATAAATGCAAAAAAAAAGACTGTATTAGTTGCTGTTGTTGAGAAGTTGATGAATATGCAAATTAACCTCAGTTACTGTACATATTGTTTTCGGAATAATGGGAAAGTACCTTTTCCGTTTTGTTAAAGAACCCCTCCCCCACCCCGCCACCATATAACCATTGTTTGCATATGTTAAAAATGACGAAATACATAGAGTATATAATAATTCAACAAATACAATTAACTTTGTTTAATGGTTACTCCATTTTTTTATATTTATTTGGAATAAGTTAAAATGAGTAACGATAGATAACTTTAATAAAAGCATAGGAAGGTAGAATATAGCCGTAAATTTAGTAATAATATCCAAAAGCAAAACGAAACGAGAGTAAAGATGGTTAACAATTTTACAACCAATGTCAATATTTCAAACTTCATTGGAACTTACGTAGGAAAGTCTTTTGTTTTTCAATTGGTGGTTCGTAAATAAAGTACGTCTGCTGTGACAGTTGTTCGACATGTGCTTTTGAAATAAAGCATGCCCTTTTCTTGTATTGCATATTAAAGATAAGCTGATGTCACTTTCATGACTAAATAGAGAACAGTACAAGTCAAATTACTCGTCTTCAGTGTATTCATATACTTCAGGTTGACAATAATTGTAACTATTACGGCTATTCTGGGCTCACTACTCAGTTGATGTTTTGTTCTTAGTTCTATATTAAATAATGTCTAGGGTTTCCGTGGTAAACAAAATCCACATAATTTTTTTATAAGTATGTGTACCGTAGAAAAAACGCACGGATAAGTGTTCACATTGCTGTATCTATAAATGGCGTATGGATAAGATTACACATTGCTGTATCTATAAATGGCGCACGGATAAGGTTTCACATTGAAGCATCTATAAATGGCGTACGGATAAGGTTTCACATTACTGTATCAATAAATGGTGCGCAGATTAGGTTTCACATTACTGTATCTATAAATGGCGTACAGATAAGGTTTCACATTGCTGTATCTATAAATGACGCGCGGATAAGGTTTCACATTGCTGTATCTATAAATGGCGTACGGATAAGGTTTCACATTGCTGTATCTATAAATGGCGCTCGGATAATGTTTCACATTGCTGTATCTATAAATGGCGCACGGATAAGGTTTCACATTGCTGTATCTATAAATGGCGCTCGGATAATGTTTCACATTGCTGTATCTATAAATGGCGCTCGGATAAGTTTTCACATTTCTGTATCTATAAATGGCGCACGGATAAGGGTTGACATTGCTGTATCTATGAATGACGCACAGATAAGGTTTCACATTGCTATATCTATGTTTGGCGCACTGATGGAGTTTCACATTGCTGTATCTATAAATGGCGTACGGATAAGGTTTCACATTTCTGTAGCTATAAATGGCGCACGGATAAGGTTTCACATTGCTATATTTTTATTTGGCGCACTGATGGGGTTTCACATTGCTGTATCTATAAATGACGTACGGATAAGGTTTCACATTGATGTATCTATAAATGGCGTACGGATAATGTATCTATAAATGGTGCACGGATAAGGTTTCACATTGCTGTATCTAAAAATGGCGCAAGGATGTGGTTTCACATTGCCGTATCTATAAATGGCGTACGGATAATGTTTCACATAGATGTATCTATAAATGGCGTACGGATAATGTATCTATAAATGGCGCACGGATAAGGTTTCACATTGCTGTATCTAAAAATGGCGCAAGGATGTGGTTTCACATTGCCGTATCTATAAATGTCGTACGGATAATGTTTCACATAGATGTATCTATAAATGGCGTACGGATAATGTATCTATAAACGGTGCACGGATAAGGTTTCACATTGCTGTATCCATAAATAACGCAAGGATAATGTTTCACATTTCTGTATCTATAAATGGCGCACGGATAAGGTTTCACATTGCTATATCTATGTTTGGCGCACTGTTGGAGTTTCACATTGCTGTATCTATAAATGGCGTACGGATAAGGTTTCACATTGCTGTATCTATAAACGGCGAACGGATAAGGTTTCACATTTCTGTATCTATAAATGGCGCACGGATAAGGTTTCACATTGCTATATCTATATTTGGCGCACTGATGGGGTTTCACATTGCTGTATCTATAAATGACGTACGGATAAGGTTTCACATTGATGTATCTATAAATGGCGTACGGATAATGTATCTATAAATGGTGCACGGATAAGGTTTCACATTGCTGTATCTAAAAATGGCGCAAGGATGTGGTTTCACATTGCCGTATCTATAAATGGCGTACGGATAATGTTTCACATAGATGTATCTTTAAATGATGTACGACTAAGTTTACAAAATTCTGTATCTATAAGTATTGTATGACTAGATGTTCAAACTGCTGTATCTATAAATGACGTATGAATAACTTACACATTGCTGTATCAATATATGACGTTTGACTAATGTTACACATTGCTGTATCAATAAATGACGTATGAATAATTTGCACACGGTTGTATTTATAAATGACGTATGAATAATTTGCACACGGTTGTATTTATAAATGACGTATGAATAATTTTACACACTGCTGTATCTATAAATGATGTAGGAATAATTTACACACTGCTGTTTATGGTGCATAAGCAAGTATGTTATATGGTAAAAAAGACAATCAAAATTGGATAATTCTCGAGGATAAGGTGGCAAGCAGCCACATCTAAATGCCCTCAAATATCCAAGTGCACTCTAGGACTCTCCATGAGTTATTATTATATCGTCTAAAAAAGTAATGTACATAACGGTACATGTGCATGTTCGGAAAAAATACAAAACATTGCAATGTCAACGATTAACCGGTCTGTGTGTAGTTTTATACATTCTTCTTAATCAAATCCTTGTTTCCCACTGGAGTCAGGTATTAAATAAACAAGTAAGAAACTCAATTCATTAAACATAATTACTAATAATTGAGTACTTGATGCAGGAATTGTCTAAACTCATTTACAGTACAGTCAATGACAAGCTGTGTTAACTAGTGTTACTAAATTATTGTATGTTAACCAATTCTCACTTCTGTAACTGCTAACGTGCAGCACTTACATTGTACATACCATAAAACTAACGACTGATGACTGATTGAGCCAAATATAGCACAACATTCCACGACTGACGACAGCCTCTATCGTAATTAATTGTTAGTGGCCTTTATTCGTAATGAAGAACCAGTAGTGCTTTTTGTGTTACTAGTACGTTGACATGACAACGGACCACCGTGTCTCGGGTTTCTGTGACTGAGATCCGATCTAGAAAAATGTATTAAGTGGTGATAAAGTATTAAGCGGTGATAAAGTATTAAGCGGTGATAAAGTATGGAATATGAAACAAAATGTTAACGTTTTAGCTTTTGCAATAGGTAGGCAAATGGCGGACAGGGAAAGACAAAATTCGACACTCCGACGATATAGTTCGCTAAACACATTAAGGACTGCTGACGAGACAGAAGAGGCAGAAAAAGATGGAAGTATAAGAGCAGTGTCTGCTAAATCAGGACTGCGAGAACATTCAACTTCTAGACAACATGCTGAAGCAAATTATGTAAATAAGTCAACTGAATCATGTTTCATTCAAGATAAAGATAACGGAAGACAAACGGATTCACAAGGAGAGTTAACTACACAAAATGGGATAAGCGGTAGTGATTGTGAGGATGATGCCTTAAGCTTGGTTTGTATATATCAATTGATAGTGATACAATTTTCTAATCTGCTTATCTACACTTTACTTATTGCATTGTAACTGTTTTCAATGCTGGCATGCTGTTGATGCGATGTATTCTTGTGTTTATTTCAGGAAGAACGTCAAGATGACATCGACGATATGGGTGAGTTATTAACATTAATATAAACGGTGCTTCATTAGGACCGTTGCCTGTTGCCTAGTGGGAAAAATCTAGATTGTAACATAGTAAGATGGCGATATAGGGCATAAACATTTTACTATTGTTCATCACCATCATACCACCGTATGACCGTACATTTCTTCTACTAGGATGCAGGCGATTACTTAAACAGGGCACCGTACATACCGTTATTTATTTATACTCTCTTCTCTTTTCTACTCTTTTTCCACCTCATCCACTCACTTTCACTCTTCGCCATACTATGTTTCCATGCGTTTATCTCTCTTTGCTTGTATATCATTTTCTGATTCACCCTTTGTTCTCTCGTGCATATAACGTGTCTGAAAAAGATTATAAATACTATATTAGAGGTTAAAATTCAATTATTGGTCTATAATTACATTTAATGTTTCACATTATTTCAGAATTGAAGTACTACTTCGACGAAATGGATACAAACAAAAGTGGACTTGTATCAATGTCAGAAATGAAGAAATTTGCACAACTGTGCGGCGTAGATCTGACAGATGCGGAAGTCGCTGAAGAGATGAAAGGTGTCGACATGGACGGTATGTTAGCCATTATATTAAAGGGACACATGGCACTGTTAATATCACCCCTTGCATCAACTAAATATGTTTACCACTGGATGTAAACTATGTAGTTCAATCTAACTGACATTCTTAAAAGCAGCTGTCACGTTAAATTACACAACTACCTACAATAACATTTTCAGCTAAGCAAAATACGCCGTTGTACTTTTTGTAAACATATGAATTTTTCATGACCACTCGATACCACCGATGGTTTATCTCTTTACAGTATGACAAGCCAAACGTTGCAAACGTTATATAAACTCTTTTTCTTGATTAAACTTGACATTTTTGTTGTTAAATTGTACATATATGGTGTTAAAATTTATATTTATGACGTTCATTTTACATTCATATTATTAAACTTGTTTCGTTCGTATTGAATCGTTTGGAGAACAAGAACGAAACCATCAGAATGGTTCGACTTTCATTTGCATCGTTAAAACGAGGAACATAAACATATATCGTCCGCATGCACAGGATTTACATTCTTATTATTAAATTAAGAGTTGTGGCTAATATGATGACGTCATTCAGGAATTTGTTGATTGGTTATAGCTAACTCAGAATGACTGCGCCAGTCGTCACTCTGGTGCTTCTCGATTTTCATATGGCCGGGTACCCCAACCGTCATTCGACTCTTTAAAAAAAATCCACATTGTTCACTGCAACGCCACCGCAGTGTAACCCAGTTGCATCCAAGCACTGTGACAAAAGTGTCTCTTAACTGAGATTATCTTCCCTCAGTGGAAGTTGCACAATGCTGGAATCTGCCATAATCATAACAAGTCCCGCCATGTGTTGAACATCGCCATGAGTAGGCGCAGCCATGTTTTGAGTTGTATGTATCAGAAACCTCGTTTAAAGTTTATTGTGTGATATATCTTTACCAACAATGCTAATTTATGAACAGGAAATAAAATTACCGGTGTCTTTCCATTCGAGTTGTTCAACTTCTATTTGTGTTCGATGTTTTTTTATATTTATGTTCGTTATTTTACATTCTTGTTATTAAGATGTATATTGTGTTTGTTGTTTTATTTAAATTAATATTATAACTGTTTAATTCGATTTGTATTCGTTCATTTTATATGTTTGCTGTAAGTTTGTTTATATTGATGTTCTAAGTTTAACAATTAGAATGTAAATCAAATAGCATAAATATAAAATTTAACACCATATATGTACAGTTTAACAAAACAAATAAGTTTGAACAGAGACGTCGTTCGTTTTAATTTAAGATCATTATCTGCAAAAAAGGTACCTGAAGCAGACAATTTTCCTCTAAACTCCATAGCATAATGTCACGTGGGTTTGCCACCGTGATATAGTTGTCACAAAAAGTGTAAAGCGAAACTTTATAAAAGTGCCATGTGTCCCTTTATTGTTATATGTTGCAATGTTATTTAACTGTTTATCTAATTGGCGTAGTTATGTAAGACTGCCCGTACAATAGGAATTTAATTTTTAGATAACCTTTTACCGTTTTACTCCCCATATACGCCCTTGTTTAATGATAGTTATATTAAATTATTTTCTAACATCAAGCATATTGTGAGCATGCCAGACATGAATGCGATTCTGCTATCACCACGGTGATGATGGTGCTATAGCACGGCACCACGGTGATGATGGTGTGATAGCACGGCACCACGGTGATGATGGATAGCACGGCACCACGGTGATGATGGTGTTATAGCGTGGCACCACGGTGATGATGGTGCGATAGCACGGCACCACGGTGATGATGGTGCTATAGCACGGCACCACGGTGATGATGGTGCTATAGCACGGCACCACCGTGATGATGGTGCAATAGCACGGCACCACAGTGAAGATGGTACGATAGCACGATACCATGGTGATGATGGTACGATATCACGATGGTGATGGAAAGCGACATAATGGCGAAAACACAATATAACATTGTCTCTTCGTAATGGTGATATCGTGGCATCGCTCCATAACCATCGTAATATCGTGTTATTGCGTCTTCTTTAAGGTGATATCGTGGCATCGCGTCATCACCATCGTGTTATTGCGTCTTCATTGTGGTGATATCGTGGCATAACTCCATCACCATCTTATCTTCGTGTTATTGCCTCTCCGTCATCGTGATATCGTGGCATCGCTCCATCACCATCGTGTCATCGTGTGATATCGTCTCAGTCATCGTGATATCGTGGCATCACTCCATTACCATCGTAGTATCGTGTTATTGGTACTCAAACATCGTGATATCGTTGCATCGCTCTATCACCATTATAGCATCGTGTTACTGCTTTTTCGTCATCGTGTCATTACACCTCACACCCCCTAAGGTGGCACTCTATATCTTGGTAGGTACATATCTGCCGCCGTTTTAGCCCCTCTTTTTGGACTGATGATGTAGAGTTTCGACCCTTATTTCTTTTGCATATACCATGTAGAGCTTTGACGCTCCTTTCTGGACACATAATGTGTTTTACTGGAACAAGTCTTAAATCTTGATCACCTGGCTGCTTTTCTTAGCTTTAAGTTCATATGTATTAAAGTATATGTTGGTGAGACAGGAGCCTGATCACTCACCGACTATTGAGCGGATATAATCCTGCAATCTAAACCTACGTATAGCCAAGATATATTAAATTGTTCAATCTGCTTCTTTTCATGAAGTTTAGTCTGGTTTTACGGGAAATGGTGCTCATTATCAAAACTCTTATTTTATGGGCCATTGTTTGTTTTGATACTTATTTCGTCATTCATAGTTCTATAGTTCTACATTTTCTCGGAGGAACAATTGACGGCGCACTAGTCGTACATGGTAAAATCATCACCGTTCAACAAGAAAATAATTGCTTGAATGTTTTGCATGCATTTGAAGCTATATGATTCACCATAAATTTAATTATGTTCTTTGTTCTTTATAAAATAAGGTCTATGTTTTAAAAAAAAGAAAGAAAAAAGAATTACATAGAAGTTTTCATAGCAGGAATGTATACCCACATAATAATGCACAATAACTGGTAGGTTGACCAAAAGGGACATCCTGAGTATTTTTGAAAAAGAAGTCCTCATATGCTCATAAATAAATGCATATGTTGAAATCTTACAAAAGTCCATTTTTTTAACACCAAATATGTCTTATTGCAGTATATGCTATGCCAACTGTTGCTCTACTCATCTGCAGCAAGAAATAACAATCACTATGAATCATTTTGAAAATATTTCAAAACCAAATTACATAGGTCTTTTATTTAAGCGTAAGAATCATGTTACTGTTGAAAAAAGGGGCGTAACTGTAGTAAGACGTATATAGAGCAGGTTAAGTAATCCAATAAAATATTGTGTAATATTTTAACACATTTCAGGAAACCGTCGACTGGACTTTGAAGAGTACAAACATATCTATCACACAAATATTAAACAATCAAAACCAAAAATGGAGGGAACGCTTAGTGAAGCTGTCGACGTATTCCTTTCAACAAGCATCAAAAGCCAAGATGGGCAAATAGATAAAGAGGAATTAAGGTAGTTTCTATGCATTATTCTATGTTAGTTGTAATGCATTACAGGATACGCATCTAAAAGTCCAGGATCATAAAAACATTATTTTGTAACGTTTCTGTCCTTCGGGTCATATAATATCTAGTATAAAAATGCGTTTACGAAAATTTATTTACAGTTATGTATCTTATTTTTGACTACTGTTAGTTTTTAAATGTATTTTTCAATTTTTTTCTTGTTTAATGTATTGCATACTTTTGATATCTGCAAGTTTCATTTGATGTCCAAAAACATGGTGTGAACAAACGGATGGTTGATTCCTGGCTCATATTTCACCAACATATCTTAACTACATCTTAACTACTTAAAAACCTAAATCAGCCAAAAGCAAAAGCAGCCAGGTGATGATCATGATTTTAGATTGGTTTCAGTAAAACTACACATGGTTTCATTGATAATCTAAATAAATAAGTAGTAAAAACTAAGTTAAGTATTTAATACAATGTCAGTGAAACAGAATCTTGTTAACATCCCTTATGTGAGTAGAATCATTTAACAGTAAAACTATAGTAACTGTATTCATGAAAATCCTCGTTATGCTTCAAAGAACATAATTAGTTAATAAGGATATTTTCATTTTGTTTAGAGAATATCTTAAAAACAAGGGTGACGACAGACTAACAGACGAAGAATTTGATGAGCTATTTCGAGACATGGGGCATGAGGATAGAGTTATTGACAAGAGGGGTATGTATACTGTTATTGCATATTATATTTGAATGTTATCTATTGTCTTAACTACATAACTGCTGTGTTAGCTCGTTAAGTATCAAATGGGAAGTACTAATAACATACAATTTAACGAGCAGACGATGGACAGACGACGGACGAACGACGAATGACGGCTACAGAGCGATCAAATTATCTCATATTGACTTTTCCTCAGGTAAGCTTAAACAAATAAGTTCCTTTTTTTGTCATATAATTCGCTCTGTAATTTTTTTTATTTAAATTCACACACGTGTGTTTTTGATATATTAGTTATTGCATTGATACAACCTGCACATACATATATTCAAACTATATTTCAGATTTCTGCAGAATGCTGCGATCATAACCTGAAGCACTGCTATAGAAATGACCACAGTTTGTGTAGAAAGAAACGTTCCTCGGTCTTCTGGACTCTATTCGATAGTGATTTTGATAAAAATAACATAACATACCGGTTTCATAACGTAATCGTATAACATGTGAATGTATTGACCTTTTTATCATTATATAACTGTGGTTTACAAAATACACTCAACTCTTAACAAAACCATACACGTTTTATTTTACCTTTTTATCAGAGATTAATGAAGGGAAATAAATGAATTATTACACATCACAAACTCATTTTATTTTTGCTAAAATGTCAAAATAAAACAAAAGTTCATTTATAGCGTTTTCACTTGTTTGATCTTACAAGTGATTACCCAATTACTCGATAACGTGTGTGGCCACTACGGGCTGTTATGTATTGTGTTGTATGCATTGTTGACGCTATGTAATGCACCACCGCTCTCACATCCCAGCTGCGTGTCATTGTTGATTGTCACTCAGACTACCCATTTGTTAGTTTTTCTGGTTAACTTGTCTTGCGAATTTTTCAAACTGAACATGTGTTGTAACCATCAGTGCAACATTATTTTCACGTGCAATTCATGATACGCCGAGAGCGGGCGAATCGTATGTTTTGCAATATTCGTACGTTGCGTGGTTGAACAGACACCCAATCCCAATTCAATGATGACAATGGATGTCCAGGTGATAATTCAGCATGACTATACTTTTTTTTAATTAAATTGGATATGCAATGTAACAGATATTTAGGCAACAAAACTGTAAGGTTTCTATTTGAGTTGAGTGAATATTAAATGAAATATAACTTAAGTAACCATGTCTCAGACCAGGCTTCTGTTTCACCAACATATTAAAGTCTACCTTAAATACTTCAAAACATAAATCTAAGAAAAGCAACCAAGTGATCGTAATTTTAGACTAAGGGGGACTTAAAAGAAGTTGTAAAATCTTCTGCAATCGCCTTATATTTCACCTGTTTCATATTATTTCAATTATTTTTCCTGCAGAGTTAGAATAGTTATACCATTTTCATTTGAGTATATTTGAGTATTTGGTTTGAAATCTTTAAAAAAAAAACGTAATTTTCATATTTGAACACTATTTTAGACATGTAAAAATACTATATTCAATCAATTTGCGTATGCTATATATAGATATGTTTTACCGAGTGATATTTATTATATGTAACATAAGTAATAAAATATGTTTAGATAGCTAATACCTCCAATTTATTCATATAACATCAGTGACAATAATTACTAAAAACTTCTAAAAATCTCACTCGCTGTCTTCATGTGTTGCACATGCGATTAATGCACGTGCTCAACAACACTACACATGACCGCGGTGGGGATCAAACCTACGATTGTTCGATCATGGATGCGCTGCCTCGCCACTGGACCATGCGGTCCACTCAAACATTCAATACCAACACTTTTCTTAATACTTTTATTGCAGCAATAGCCGTTTATTAGAACATTGCTGTCAGACCGAGGTCAATGTATGATGTTTCTAGTTATATAATTATCCTGACTGGTAAATATACAGTTAATAAATCTGTCGTCTGGTAAATATACAGTTAATAAATCTGTCGACTGGTATATAAACAGTTAATACATCTGTCGACTGGTAAATAATCTGTCGACTGGTAAATATACAGTTAATAAATATGTCGTCTGGTTAATATACAGTTAATCAATCTGTCGACTGGTTAATATACAGTTAATAAATCTGTCGTCTGGTAAATATACAGTTAATCAATCTGTCGACTGGTTAATATACAGTTAATAAATCTGTCGTCTGGTAAATATACAGTTAATCAATCTGTCGACTGGTAAATATACAGTTAATAGATCTGTCTTCTAGTAAATATACAGTTAATCAATCTGTCGTCTGTTATATATATACAGTTAATGAATATGTCGTCTGGTAAATATACAGTAAATCAATATGTCGTCTGGTAAATATACAGTTTATCAGCCTGTTCTCTGGTAAATATAAAATTAACCAATATATCGTCTGTAAACAACTGTCTGTCCTGAAAAATAAAAAAAATGGTGTTGTGGTTGTTGTTGATATATTTTGTTGTTTAAAACACAACGGTAGGATATCCCAACCAGTCACGTTATATCGAAACTACCCGAGAACTATCCTCTTAATGCTGAGCGCTAAGCGAGGAAGTTCAAATACCAGTTTTCAAGTCTTCGGTATGATCAGGCCGGGGATCGAACCGACGAACTTTGACATGCTAAGTGAACACTCTACCACTAATCTATCGCTGTGATATCAACTAAAATAAAACGACGATCCGTATTATCCTCGTTTTGATAAAAAGTAGTATCGCGGATATTATACGTAGCTTCTTGATAGCACTAATAGTAAAAAGGGTATTTGTATTTATGTGTTAAACTCATCAACGTAGTTAATAAGACATTATATGCTAGCTTGGATGCATTATAACAAAGTTAATAAAATTATGTTTCACTTTATTTGTATCCATGCTTCCTCCTTGGTAAATACAGCTACGATTGTGTCTCTTGTTTAATAGAGATCAAATTTCAAGAAACAAAAGAAAAGTATTTGAAACGCTTACGTTTAAATATTTACACTAATATTTTATGTTTTAGTTGTACAATATAGAGAGTTATCGCTGGTGAAAGTGCAAGCTTACAGGCATAAGACAACGGCTGACTGTATATTGTTCACGTCTGTCCTTTGGAACATTGCATTTCAATTAAATTTATAAAATCAGATTTTCTGCTCAAGATTACATAATAAGTATATTCTAAAGTTTGTTTCTACAAAGTATTATGGAAGCGTAGTGGGGTCGTTTTGACTTATGCTTAAGACTTATTATTCACGACTAAACATTTAACACTTACCACTTAACACCTACCGACCGTTGCTCTTCCTCAGCTTGACTCGATGCCTCTTATAAAACTACACTCAGTATTGGTTCTATCGAGAGTGGTTCATATAAGCTCTGAGCTTTCACATGCCGTACTCCACACACTGCTTATGTTAGACTGCTGTAAATACTTGTAATTATAGTTTTCCGGGGAGGGCACTCTCTATATCTTGGTTAGTACATATGTGCTGCCGTTTTGACCCCTCTTTTGGACATATAATGTAGAGTTTTTACCTCTTTTTTATTGCGTAATGCGATGTAGAGCTTTGTCCCTCCTTTCTAGACACATAATGTAGACTTTTGACCCCTTGTTCAATCCTTCATAAAAATACTGAAATTTATAATTGTGTCAATATATTCCACTGCAATACATTTTCTTCAAAAATAAAAAAATATATATTTTGTTCACAAGATACAAGCATTTGTAATGAAATCTAAGAGCTTATGCCATTGTTTAGGCAAAGTTTTATTTAGATTAAATGTAGAATTTTGACCCCTATATAACATTTATGAATGTTTTTTAACTACTAGTTTTTAGGTTTCAATGTAGAGTTTGTGCCTATGTTTTAAAGTTCACAGGGTACACATTTTTAGATGAAGTGCGTCCACCGGGGATAGTTTCGACTTATCTAGTACAACATATATTGTCCAACTCACACTTTGCAATCATACAATCATACACTAATTTTCAAATACAATAGTCTACACTCTGTTTATTCAAAAAAAACTTTTACAATGTATTGTTTAAATCACAAACTGAAACCATAGAAACCGGATATGCTACACTATCTTCATTACCTGCAATGCATTAGCGGTAGTAACTGCCATGAACTCACGCATAACAGTTATTACAAGAACTGTAACCACAACTGCAAACAGCACAGTAAGGATTAATAATAGTAACAGCCGCCCTATTACTAATACTGCATTGCACAAACGCCACATTAGTGTGACGAAAAACGCCTTGTACATATATAAATCCATAACATCGGTGTATTTGTTACGCCGTTATACTTTTCTGTTGGTTGGTAACTTTATATTTACCTTTTATATATGACTATTCTAAATATTACTTATTGTTTATTAAGTTATATTATTAAACGAACAGAAAACGTAGTTAATAAACTGTCAGGCAGACGCTCATTGAATTTGATTAAGGATACTAATGCAATGGAATCGCATAATCTCGAATATCATTATGTGGTCGAACAACGCTAAGGATGCCCGATTGAAGCCATGTGACAAGGTCATGTGACTTCTGCTATATAAGCAGCCGACCGCCTGTAGATGTTACAACTCGGCGGAGAAGGAGCTGCAAGAAGACTTTGCATAATTAATTTATTAATTAATTATTATTATTTGGTAATACAGGCTGGGACTTTGGACCGAGGTAACAAGTGAACGAGGGATTCCCAGAAGTGCAGTTTTCAACTCAGAGTTGCAGAATCCTCTGAAACTTGTGAACAGTGCTCCGGGTCGTAGTCTGTTGGGTACCATTGTTTGTCTCAGACAGGTGTTGGGACAGGCTTGGAACATTGCTGCAGAAATAGTTTTATTGAGTTAAAACAAAGTCCTGAGCAAGTGTTTGAGACGTAAGTCTGATACTTTGGGTGCAGCTCGGAGTTTCGAGTTTGGTGTGCTGCAGAACTAGTTTTATTTATTTAAAACAGAGTCCTGGGCATTTGTTGGGAGTGCTGCAGAACTAGTTTTATTTATTAAAAACAGAGTTCTGGGCATAGTGTTGTGCGGAGTGCCGCAGAACTAGTTTTATTTATTTAAAACAGAGTTCTGGGCATAGTGTTGTGCGAAACGTTGGTTTGAAACGTTAGTTCGAAACCTTTATAATTTGGTTTTATATGTAAAGTTAATTGTACGTGATTATTCTTTTTTTAAACACGAATCATTTGTTCAATCATTTGTCATCTAATCATAAAGCAAAGTAGCTTGAGGAAAATTATTTCACCATTTATCTTAAATCAAACGGCAAGTAGTCCAAGGAAAATTCTTATATATCATATTTATTAGTAGTTGTGTGCATAATCCGCTCGGTGCACGTTACATTAGTTACAGTTCTTACATACTGGAGCTGTATCACAAACAAAACATGCAAGCAACGAGCGTAACACAACATGCCGAACTTATCAGATACACTATGTTGGTTGTTGTCAAGGTATCTGTTGTTATTTGGTGGCTAAATTCACTTGTTCAGAGAAGTCGTATGATTCTCCAGATAACTGAAGTTAACTGAATATACACACAGCTCTTTTAAGAACACTATAATAAACATTTCTATATTTCCGTTATTTATATGGGCGGGGCATATAGAGCTAGTCTTGTCCGTTCGCCGTCCATCCACCACCATACTGTTTCGCTGTCTTTACTCCTCCTAAGCTTCTCAGCCGATCTTCACCAAACTTACATGGTAGTCTCAGTATAACGTCAAGGAGCACAAATCCGCATTTCCTTCCGGTCCATTTATTCACGAGGGACATTAGAAAAAGTCCGTGCACTTGGTGCGGTACTTACCTTGCTAAAATGGACAATTTACACACTTGTTCTAACATTGAATGCAATCAGAAAAAGCCTTTATGTAGTCCTCTATCGGTATATTACTGATATAGTGAAAACCGCTAATCTGACCTCCTGATGGAACTCAAACTGGCGGTCTTTCAGGCACTGTTTGATGACAAAAATGATCCAAAAGTCACATGGTGTTAGGTCATGGCTGTACGGAGGTTGTGGCAAAGTTTCAATTCCATTCGTTGCCAAATAATCAATAATCGCTGAGGACATGTTGACAGGTGCGTTATCATGCTGTTTATTATTATTTGGTAATACAGGCTGGAACTTTGGACCGAGGTAACAAGTGAACGAGGGATTCCCAGAAGTGCAGTTTTCAACTCAGAGTTGCAGAATCCTCTGAAACTTGTGAACAGTGCTCCGGGTCGTAGTCTGTTGAGTACCATTATTTGTCTCAGACAGGTGTTGGGACAGGCTTGGAACATTGCTGCAGAAATAGTTTTATTGAGTTAAAACAAAGTCCTGAGCAAGTGTTTGAGACGTAAGTCTGATACTTTGGGTGCAGCTCGGAGTTTCGAGTTTGGTGTGCTGCAGAACTAGTTTTATTTATTTAAAACAGAGTCCTGGGCATTTGTTGGGAGTGCTGCAGAACTAGTTTGATTTATTAAAAAACAGAGTTCTGGGCATAGTGTTGTGCGGAGTGCCGCAGAACTAGTTTTATTTATTTAAAACAGAGTTCTGGGCATAGTGTTGTGCGAAACGTTGGGTTGGAACGTTAGTTCGAAACCTTTATAATTTGGTTTTATATGTAAAGTTAATTGTACGTGATTATTCTTTTTTTAAACACGAATCATTTGTTCAATCATTTGTCATCTAATCATAAAGCAAAGTAGCTTGAGGAAAATTATTTCACCATTTATCTTAAATCAAACGGCAAGTAGTCCAAGGAAAATTCTTATATATCATATTTATTAGTAGTTGTGTGCATAATCCGCTCGGTGCACGTTACATTAGTTACAGTTCTTACATACTGGAGCTGTATCACAAACAAAACATGCAAGCAACGAGCGTAACACAACATGCCGAACTTATCAGATACACTATGTTGGTTGTTGTCAAGGTATCTGTTGTTATTTGGTGGCTAAATTCACTTGTTCAGAGAAGTAGTATGATTCTCCAGATAACTGAAGTTAACTGAATATACACACAGCTCTTTTAAGAACACTATAATAAACATTTCTATATTTCCGTTATTTATATGGGCGGGGCATATAGAGCTAGTCTTGTCCGTTCGCCGTCCATCCACCACCATACTGTTTCGCTGTCTTTACTCCTCCTAAGCTTCTCAGCCGATCTTCACCAAACTTACATGGTAGTCTCAGTATAACGTCAAGGTGCACAAATCCGCATTTCCTTCCGGTCCATTTATTCACGAGGGACATTAGAAAAGTCCGTGCACTTGATGCGGTACTTACCTTGCTAAAATGGACAATTTACACACTTGTTCTAACATTGAATGCAATCAGAAAAAGCCTTTATGTAGTCCTCTATCGGTATATTACTGATATAGTGAAAACCGCTAATCTGACCTCCTGATGGAACTCAAACTGGCGGTCTTTCAGGCACTGTTTGATGACAAAAATGATCCAAAAGTCACATGGTGTTAGGTCATGGCTGTACGGAGGTTGTGGCAAAGTTTCAATTCCATTCGTTGCCAAATAATCAATAATCGCTGAGGACATGTTGACAGGTGCGTTATCATGCTGTTTTATTCCGTTGCAGCCTTAATTTGTTATCCTTGGTATTTGAAACCTTTCCCTATTTTAAAATAAGATATCAGGATATGTCAGTATTCTTTCTTGAAACAATAAGCATATACTTTTGTTCGCTAATTAATAATCACCAAGACATTGCCATTATCAGTATACAAGAACGTATGCTACTCATACTAACACTACACGATATGGTTCATGCTCCAGTGACTACTTCCGAAATTCGTAGCAATTAAAATTGACCGGTCGACTAAACCCTGTGCTGGCGTGTAGTTAATACTTAGATAGATGCAAACTTCTCCACTGCCACCATTTCTCAAACTAAATAGTCTCCTCGGCGAATTCTAGAACTTATACTTACCTACTGCGGCCAACCCATTTGAAAAATGGACATACTCAATTGTCTACGTGCTAATCAAATTTAGATCAAAACATTATTGGGCGTTTGGATGTTTATAAGTTGTTGTATTTTTCACTCTAAACTAGCAAATGAATGTGTATTTTTTAAGAAAATCAAATTTTAAAAGAAAGACTATTCCAATGATGTCATATTTTTACATAAGCTATGTTCTTCTACAATATGCACGCACAACATTTTCACATATTTTTGTTAACATTAGTTAGTTGATTATTCTGGCTGCGGAATAACGTCAACATATTTAATAGTATATCCTTTAATCCCAATACACTGGAACCACGATGGTTGGCGAAATAATCAACATACTAGTAGTCAACATAGACAACATAGACAACATAGACAGTTTGTTGAAAACCTGTAGTGACCGTAGTGACTTCCATAGTTGTAGTTTCTGTGGTGGTGGTGGTGGTGGTGGTGGGGGAGATACGTTTCAAAACTAGATCACAATGTTAAACTGAACAACCAATTAATTAAGCAAAAGTTCTGTGTATCATATGGTAAAAAACGTTCTGAAATTGATTTGATAGTTTCAAGTAACCAAATTGAAAAAAAAATCACAAAAAACATGTCTGCACCGTATCGTTTACTGGAATAAAGTATATGCCGGATCCAAATATGTGACTTTCCTTGTATGAACCTTTGTTTATTTTTAGTTCATAAATCTGACCCACTTTCTCGTCGTATGTTCCAGTTGGACTTTTAATGGCACATGTACCCACGTACATATGTACATACATGTACGTAGCTATACTGCTTTTATATTCTATTTTAGTCTTACTTGTATAAGAATGGGATTTAGTTGCGCATATTGTCGCCGTGTTCTAGACCATCGACTGAGTGGAGTTCATTGCCCGTTCATCAATAGTTTAATGGTCAATATGGTCAGCACTACTCATTCTAAACTTTGCAACCGATATTTATCAAAATGGCATATGCGTGTCAGAAACACGTCTTATGCCTGCTACCTTAAAATTATCGCGTACTGTGCGCTAATTTGGGGTTAAGCAAGAATCCAGAAAAAATTGTTAGCTAACGTAAGCAAACGTTTAACCGAACTGAACCCAGTCATGGTCCATACACGTTTAGCAGAGTAATTGCCCTTTGATAGTTTTAATTGTAAGTAATGTTAGTACTTTTCCGAAAGAATTTCTAAACTGAAACTGACTTGTCAGTGGGTTAGTCTATCCCAGAACCTGATATCTCCCAAATAAGGTCTGTTAACCCCAATGAAAAAGCAAAGAATGATATTTATGTACCCTTATTCATATCAATCGAACGCTTACTAAACTGTGATGTTAAATATAAAAAAAAAGCAAAATATAGACTTAAAATCTTTAAAAAAATAGCAACAATTTTTATAATTTGAATATTCGATTATAATTTTTCATAGATATTTTACAAAATAACAGTTACACACTTTCTAAACATATAAAATATAGTTTGTAATGATATAGAGCAAAACATTGTACTGTATATGCAAAATACGGTGGGTGGGGTAAATGTGACCTTATATTTACAATATTTAGCTTACTTTACCTTGCAAATCAAACAAAATGTATTAAAGGTTCATAATCATATAAAACAAAAAATAAGATGCAAAAGTAAGTGATATGAAAAAAACCCCCCGATATCTATTGTATATATCGTATATATTGGTTTAAAATGTAAAAACAGACTAATTATGCCAGTTATGTTTTTACTGTTTTAATGCTTTGCTGTACTGGTTCATATAGTTTCTATGCGATACAAGTATCAAAACTCAAAAGCTAAATACAGCAGACACACACATATATATATTATTGTAGTTCGGAATAACTAATTTTCGTGACTCGAAACTAAGAAATATGAACATAATTTACAAGTACATTGTATGTAAATTACTGATATGGGCGTTTTGGTCCCTTTTTCTCATGCGAAATAACCAAAATGTCTATAAATAGACATAAAATTATGAAAGCGCGTTTATGTTATTCGAAGATTGACAGATATAGAAATCATATCGAGTTTACAGTAATGGTTCTGTGATTGTATTTTGAGCCTAAACTTGGAATAAAGACAGCGATGTGTTCAGGACAGTGAGAGCTTGTAAGCTCAGTGTTTAAATTGTTGATTGATTGATTTAATAGCAAAAATAAATATTCAACATAGATACGGTTCGAACTCGAGACATTTGGGTTGGCAGTTTAAACCATTACCACTACGATATGGGAACAGACAGTTGTACAACGCACTTAATTTTTTATACCTAGTTTATTTTATAGTTTATGTTACAGATAAATCTGCTATCATACTACAAACATCCCTTATACGGAAAGTTCCATCTTAAGATTAAATGACGTAGTTTCAAAATAGCTGATTAGGTTTAATTTTTTTATACAGCAGTGACATTCGTGTTGACAGGTACAATTCTGTTTTTATCAATTATGCATTCGTCATGGATGTTGACCATATTTACACTTCACTGCCGGTGCAGTACAATGAAACTGAAAGAAAACGCAACTTGATAAGCAGTCGCAACACCTTATATTTCGTTAATTTCAGATGCAATTTAACAGAATAAATGTAAAAGCAAATCTAGACGTATTTGATATGGTAATAAGAAACGCGATTATATAAATGCAAATGTTAAATTGAATTTGTAATTTAATTTCCAATGAACTAATGGATATGGCAGTGGTGTTAAAGATAAGATCCATATTCATTGTGCACATTATAGATAGTTTCCCATTACATCGTAATGAATAGTAAATAAGGCTAAACGTTAATAATCTATTATGTAAATAATAACTATAAATTAAAAACAAGCATTAAAACAGAACTCTGTTTCGTACGGAAACGTATATTGACGCCCCCTTATATTTCAGATATATAAATATGATGTTTTCTACGGAAACGTATATTGACCCCCATTATATTTCAAATATATAAATATATTGTTTTCTACGGAATCATATATTGACACCCACCCCCCTTATATTTCCGATATATAATTATGTTGTTTTATATGGAAACGTATATTGCCCCTCTACCCAACTTATATTTCAGATATGTAAATATGTTGTTTTTTACGGAAACGTATATTGACACCCCCGCACCCCCCTTATATTCCAGATATATGGTTATGTTGTTTTATATGGAAACGTATCTTGCCCCCACTACCCCCTTATATTTCAGAGATGTAAATATGTTGTTTTATATGGAAACGTATATTGAACCCACCCCCACCTCCTTATATTTCAGATATATAAATATGTTGTTTTCTACAGAAACGTTTATTGACACCCACCACCACCCCAATATTTCAGATATATGGTTATGTTGTTTTATATGGAAACATATTGCCCCCCACCCCCTTATATTTCAGATATATAAATATGTTGTTTTCTACGGAAACGTTTATTGACACCCACCACCACCCCAATATTTCAGATATATGGTTATGTTGTTTTATATGGAAACATATTGCCCCCCACCCCCTTATATTTCAGATATATAAATATGTTGTTTTCTACGGAAACGTTTATTGACACCCCTTTTATATACCAAAATAATGCAAACATGAAGGGCTATCGTGAGTTACATTTTAATATTACAAAATGCATGTTTCACGTGATAAAATATATGTATCATATATAAATAACCTTATTTCTTTTTGATATTTTTACAACTGAAACGTTATCAATGCAGCCATGCTTATTATTTATCTTCACCACTTGATCGGTTATTATATACGACCGATAATATTATTTAACGTTGTTCCCTGAATAATTGTTTATGTTCATGCATTTGAACATTGAACATTTGGTTTTGATATAATTTTTATTATGTTAAATACATGTAGTTTGTAAATAAATGCTTATGGTTTCATCGTGAGTTGTATATTAATACTACCAACATTATGTTTCTCTCAATTTTATATATGTGGAGGCCAACCTGGCGAAAGAGAGAGAGAGAGAGAGAGTGTGGGAGGAAGTACCCCCTCTCACTGTTGGGGTTACTAGGGATAACTGTGGAGGCCAGTCTGGCAGGAGAGAGTGTGGGAGGAAATACTCCTTCTTACTGCTGGGGTTACTAGGGATAACTGTGAAGGACAGCCTGGCGAGAGAGAGAGAGTGTGAGAGGAAGTACCCCCTCTCAATGTTGGGGTTACTAGGGATAACTGTGGAGGCCAGCCTGGCGATAGAGAGTGTGGGAGGAAGTACCCTCTCTCACTGTTGGTGTTACTAGGGATAACTGCGGAGGCCAGCCTGGCGAGAGAGAGAGTGTGGGAGGAAGTATCCCCTCTCACTGTTGGGGTTACTGGGGATAACTGTGGAGGCCAGCCTGGCGAGAGAGAGTGTGGGAGGAAGTACCCCCTCTCACTGTTGGTGTTACTATGGATAACTGTGGAGGCCAGCCTGGCGAGAGAGAGAGTGTGGGAGGAAGTACCCTCTCTCACTGTTGGCGTTACTAGGGATAACTGTGGAGGCCAGCCTGGCGAGAGAGAGAGTGTGGGAGGAAGTATCCCCTCTCACTGTTGGGGTTACTGGGGATAACTGTGGAGGCCAGTCTGGCGATAGAGAGTGTGGGAGGAAGTACCCCCTCTCACTGTTGGGGTTACTAGGGATAACTGTTGAGGCCAACCTGGCGGGAGAGAGAATGTGGGAAGAAATATCCCATCTCACTGTTGGGGTTACTAGGGATAACTGTTGAGGCCAACCTGGCGGGAGAAAGAGTGGGAGGAAGTACCCTCTCTCACTGTTGGGGTTACTAGGGATAACTGTGGAGGCCAGCCTGGGGAGAGAGAGTGTGGGAAGAAGTACCCCCTCTCACTGTTGGGGTTACTGGGGATAACTGTGGATGCCAGTCTGGCGAGAGACAGTGTGGGAGGAAGTATCCCCTCTCACTGTTGGGGTTACTAGGGATAACTGTGGAGGCCGGTCTGGCGAGAGAGAGAGTGTGGAAGGAAGTACCCCTTCTCACTGTTGGGGCTACTAGGGATAACTGTGGAGGCCAGTCTGGCGAGAGAGAGTGTGGGAGGAAGTACCCCCTCTCACTATTTGGGTTACTAGGGATAACTGTGGAGGCCAGCCTGGCGAGAGAGAGAGTATAGGAGGAAGTATCCCCTCTCACTGTTGGGGTAACTAGGGATAACTGTGGAGGCCAACCTGGCAGGAAAGAGAGTGTGGGAGGAAGTACCCTCTCTCACTGTTGGGGTTACTGGGGATAACTGTGGAGGCCAGCCTGGCGAGAGAGAGTGTGGGAGGAAGTATCCCCTCTCACTGTTGGGGTTACTAGGGATAACTGTGGAGGCCAGCCTGGCGAGAGAGAGAGTGTGGGAGGAAGTATCCCCTCTCACTGTTTGGGTAACTAATGATAACTGTGGAAGCCAACCTGGTGGGAAGACAGTGTGGGAGGAAGTACCCTCTCTCACTGTTGGGGTTACTAGGGATAATTGTGGAGGCCAGCCTGGCGAGAGAGAAAGAGTGTGGGAGGAAGTATCCCCTCTCACTGTTGGGGTTACTAAGGATAACTGTGGAGACCAGTCTGGCGAGAGAGAGAGAGAGAGTGTGGGAGGAAGTACCCCTTCTCACTGTTGGGGTTACTAGGGATAACTGTGGAGGCCAGTCTGGCGATAGAGAGTGTGGGAGGAAGTATCCCCTCTCACTGTTGGGGTTACTAGGGATAACTGTGGAGGCCAACCTGGCGAGAGAGAGAGAGAGAGTGTGGGAGGAAGTATCCCATCTCACTGTTGGGATTACTAGGGATAACTGTGAAGGCCAGCCTGGCGAGAGAGAGTGTGGGAGGAAGTACCCACTCTCACTGTTGGGGTTACTAGAGATAACTGTGGAGTCCAGCCTGGCGAGAGAGAGTATGGGAGGAAGTATCCCCTCTCACTGTTGGTGTTACTAGGGATAACTGTGGAGGCCAGTCTAGCGAGAGAGAGTGTGGGAGGAAGTTCCCCCTCTCACTGTTGGGGTTACTGGGGATAACTGTGGAGGCCAGTCTGGCGAGAGAGAGTGTGGGAGGAAGTGCCCACTCTCACTGTTGGGGTTACTAGGGATAACTGTGGAGGCCAGTCTGGCGAGAGAGTGTGTGGGTGGAAGTACCCCATCTCACTGTTGGGGTTACTAGGGATAACTGTGGACCAACCTGGCGAGAGAGAGTGTGGGAGGAAGTATCCATTCTCACTGTTGTGGTTACTAGGGATAACTGTGGAGGCCAGTCTGGCGAGAGAGAGTGTGGGAGGAAGTATCCACTCTCACTGTTTGTGTTACTAGGGATAACTGTGGAGGCTAGCCTAGCGAGAGAGAGTGTGTGGGAGGAAGTACCCTCTCTCACTGTTGGGTTTACTAAGGATAACTGTGGAGGCCAGCCTGGCGATAGAGAGTGTGGGAGGAAGTATCCCCTCTCATTGTTGGGGTTACTAGGGATAACGGTGGAGGCCAGCCTGGCGATAAAGAGTGTGGGAGGAAGTACCCCCTCTCACTGTTGGGGTTACTAGGGATAACTGTGGAGGCCAGCCTGGCGATAGAGAATGTGGGAGGGAGTACCCTCTTTCACTGTTGGGGTTACTAGGGATAACTGTGGAGGCCAGTCTGGCGAGAGAGAGAGAGAGAGTGTTGGAGGAAGTATCCCCTCTCACTGTTGGTGTTACTAGGGATAACTGTGGAGGCCAGCCTGGCGAGAGAGAGTGTGGGAGGAAGTACCCCCTTTCACTGTTGGGGTTACTAGGGATAACTGTTGAGGCCAGTCTGGCGAGAGAGTGTGTGGGAGGAAGTATCCCCTCTCTCACTGTCGGGGTAACAAGGGATAACTGTGGAGGCCAGTCTGGCGAGAGAGAGAGAGAGAGTGCGGAAGGAAGTATCCCCTCTCACTGTTGGTGTTACTAGGGATAACTGTAGAGGCCAGCCTGGCGAGAGAGAGTGTGGGAGGAAGTACCCCCTCTCACTGTTGGGTTTACTAGGGATAACTGTTGAGGCCAACCTGGCGAGAGAGAGTGTGGTAGGAAGTACCCCCTCTCACTGTTGGTGTAACAAGGGATAACTGTGGAGGCCAGCCTGGCGATAGAGAGTGTGGGAGAAAGTATCCCCTCTCACCGTTGGGTTTACTTGAGATAACTGTAGAGGTCAGCCTGTCGATAGAGAGTGTGGGAGGAAGAAGACCCTCATTTAAATATCTTAATCACCAACTGCTGTATTTTATGGGGTTGAAGATAAATTTATATTGCAATTTATAAATATTTTATACAGAAAAAAGCATAAAATGTATTAAAAAAAAAGAACTTCGACCGTGTTTTACACCCGGTACTTCAAACATTGAGAGCAAGGTGTGAGAGAAGATCTAGGAGAGCGTGAACCCTGGTTGTGGGGGTATGGTTGTCCATCCCGGCTGATAATTGATATTTAAAGAACAAAACGGCATCATTAGAGGTTTTAGCTGGAAAATGCTTGTTTTTTATGCCAGTGTGGGAGGGGTTTTCTGCTGGTGGTGGGTAAGTACACACAAATGGGTAGTTAAGTGTCTAAGGTTTAGGGTTAGTAATTTTTATGGACAGTTGAAAGGCAGTTGAAAAATAATTACTTGGCTGTTTCTAGACACTTAAAAACAGCTTTTATGTGGCTTTTTTTCTTTTACGTGGCTAAAATTTTCTAAAACTTAGCCACACAAGTATACGATTGACGCAAAGAAGCCACTTAAATACCCATTCGTGAGAACGTCCGGGGGCATACCCAGGAAAGATTATATTTAATAAACACCATACTGCATTCTAGTGAATTTTCAGGGGGAAAACATGGGCAAAGTTTATTCTCGCCCGACCAAACTTAATGTTGGGGAGAGAGTGGTGGCTGGAGTACGTTTTAATTTACTTTCTGAAGCGTCGTCAGTTCGAATTGCAGCTAGCAGACACTTCATTCAAAAGGTGCACAGTGAAGTAATATGCCTGTACATACAATGACAAAACCTTAAATTTTGTGCGAAAAGTATTTATATTCGACAGAAAATGACCAAGTTATAAATTCAAGATAAAAAAATTCTAAAAAATATCAGTAAGAATAATCGAAATATTTGTATCGTCTTAATTTACCAATTT
Source organism: Panopea generosa (assembly GCA_029582155.1). NCBI lineage: Eukaryota > Metazoa > Mollusca > Bivalvia > Adapedonta > Hiatellidae > Panopea > Panopea generosa. The sequence continues at coordinate 88,794,095 of CM055896.1, forward strand.
GAATATTTGACATTATGTTCCTCCACGCTTTATGAAGCTTTAACTTTCTAATACAATGTAAATTATATTAATAAGTTAATAGATAACACATTGGAAATAACAGGGGGCAATATACCGTTCCGTAGTTTCGAATTAACGCATTAAATGGTATAATTGTTTTTAATATTGTTTATCAAATATGCCAGTGGTAGAAAACTTTGGCCAGATTATTTTATGCAAAATAATAAATTATACAACATTAAATGTATAATTATGAACTGTTATCTTTAATGCAAAAGCTGTTACTTTAGTTACCTTGCATGTTTACTATTTTAATGTTGTTGTAACTGATGTGTGTTTGTGTAATTAAATCAATTTCAAATACAAAATACGTGACTCAGGATCGGAAGGTCGTGGTTCGATCCTCCGCCATGGCCATGTGTAGCGCCTTTGACCAGATTAGCTGATTTGCATGGGTTAAGCACTGATTCTACAAAGGACGAATTCGAGTATAATTTGCCTAAGTTGTAAAAACGTGTTTTACAATATATGTAAAGTTAAAAACATCAATCTTCGACTTATACCATTCATGATTGTAGAATCTGATCATAAAATGGAAATTCAGGTAAAAAGGTTATATATTATTAAACAAATGATATACAAAAATGAATTAATGTATTTAAATCCGTCTATTAACAAACTTTTCAATATTCACATCACAGATGTCTATTGAGAACTTCTCATACGCCTTTATAAGCGTGTTTATATATTGATGTACACTTCCATAATCCGGTTATTTTATAAGATCTCTTGTACTAAGATACAGTTTCACTTATCCGTTTCCATATTGACGGAATAAGAACCAGAGGAAAGAACAAAATAAACATCAACAATGTCGCATGAACAACAGCAACAGGTAGTATTTTATTTCATTTTATGATTTAATTCTTCATTGTTTTTAAACCTGAACATAAAGTCATAAAATAACACAAAAAAGACACGTCGTGTTAAATACATGCAAATAACGATATTTGACCACCATGATGTATTTAAATTGATTTGTTAGAAACCATTTATGTAAACATGAATATATTAGTTATTGACAATTAATATTTGAGAATAGGCAGCTGAACAAAACTATAGTACTGTATAAACACATTTGGAACACCTAGCTCAATTCTACGAATCACAAAAAGTGTGAGCAGTGCCCGAGGAATTCCGAATTGTATAAACAATGTGGGGTCGATATAAGCTGCTGTAAGAGCAATATCAATTAATACAATAGGAGTCTAGATGTTTATATTCAAAGAATAAAAAGTAGGTGAATATTTTAAGTTTAAATTTAATCTAAACTAATGCTGCATTATAAAAGTATTTGATATAACGAAAGTATTTAACATTTAAGCAAATAATTCATAATTGACATTGAGTTCGAAATTGACAAAATGTGAATTCCAATGAATATCGGCTTGTTTATGTTTTTTTTTATCAATATAGGGTTTTGATAATGAAAACTATGTATTATAGGTTTGAATTCATATTTTCGTTTGTTTTGATGCATGTGTAAAGGATGTCGAATTACGCACAAATCAAATAAAATCCGAAGGACTTTATGTTAGATAATACAATCAAAAGAAATGTGATAAAAAGACAAAAATGTAGTAATTAGAATAAAATAACAATACAAGCTATAAAGAATATTGACATATAATATAGGGATATTTCCAGTTCTTATAATACCAATAATGATAGTTTTGTACTAATAAATTAATTCGAAAAAATAATCAATTTTGAATTATTGTTTAAGACAGCCACTGAGAAAAAGAAACTCATCTTATAGAGTGCAAAATGGGTCAATATGAGAGATCTTGACCATTAAGACTGCACCGGGTCAATATGACAGAACTTGGTCAATATGACAGAACTTGGTCAATATGACAGAACTTGGTCAATATGACAAAACTTGGCCAATATGACAGAACTGGACCATTATCACGGCACCAGGCCAATATGACAGAACAAGGTCAATATGACAGAACTGGGCCAATATGACAGAACTTGGTCAATATGACAGAATTGGACCATTATGATTGCACCGGGTCAATATGACAAAACAAGGTCAATATGACAGAACTGGAACAATATGACATAACTGGACCAGTGACTGAACAGGTCCAATATGACAGAACTGTGCAGTTTAGCCAATATGACAGAACAGAGCGGTTTAGCCAATATGACAGAACTGAGCGGCTCAGCCAATATGAAAGAAATGGACCTATATGACATAACATGGTCAATATGACATAATTGGGCCAACACTACCATTAATGATAATGATACTAATTACAGAATATCAGAAATCATGTTGATAATGACTAATACAGATAATAACAATTAAAGTTTAGGTTTTACAATATGTGTGTTTTATCTATGCAACCATTTAAAATGACTTTAGTTCATAAATTTGTGAATTTTACCGCATAACAAAACTATTTAAAGATATGTTTGATAAATGTGTCCTTATATCAGATTTATCCAATGAATCGAAATAAATATGTTAATATGGTAATCTGTATCGATTTTACCATGCAAATAATAAAATACGTGAATGGCAAGATTTGATATATTTCTAAAGAAAACACATCTCTAATCTTATTCGGGCATCTTCAGTAAATTTGAATGAATATATGGCAGTTACATGCTATGCAGTTATAGTGTACATGACAGGGGGTACTATACTAGGTTGTGAAGCATTGCCTAATTACGAAAACTTTTTTATTTTTCTTCGCCACACGGGCTTGATTTAAATAGGCCGTATATTTTTACATACGTGTGATGTTTTACATCGATTGTGAAGTAGGTTCTTGCCATTCAGACAAATTACTCTCGAAGTATTCCTGGGTACAACCAGTACTAAGCATGTGCGGTTAAAGATTGTTGTTCAATGATTTTTTAATGGATCATGTGCTTAATTTGAGATACACAGGTATAAATAAGTACTTATATAGCCTGCAGAATATATGCGACCCTTTTTGAATTGTTGCATTAAATGCTGTAATGTGTACACATTTATCTTTGATTAATGTAAACATTTCCGTATTACTACATTATTGATCCTTTTGTTTTTGTTAGTTATGCATTAAGTGCTGCACATTTATCTATTTATTTATTTATTTTTAAATCTCTATAATATACACGCATATACTCGTTCATAAATGCTAATGTTTTTGTAATACTACTGTGTAATATCTATTATATATATCATGTATAAACCCTCTTCTTCGTACCATCTGAATTAACCTAAATTGTCTTTGTTTCCAACAGTTTTCTTCCTTTATTTAATTTATGGGTGACACCTAGGGATCGGGGAGTCCGATACCTGATTATTTTTACATTTGTTAAGCAATGGATACACTTTACACTGGCAATCGTCGTGTTTCTTTTTCATGAACACTTCTAGTTTTAATTCAAGCTGTTTTATCCTTTATCTACTATAACACGTTTTATTGTTATCGATCTATAACTTCTTTGGTGAACTTTATTCCATGATCGAGAATTCTCAATAACGCATACATATTTCCCATAAACTGTCATACTGTCACTAAATGTCAAGATATCATCAGTTGTTCATTATGGTAATGGTATTTCTTATATCGGCTTGTACTGGCACTATTAAGTATAAAATGTACTATTTGGTTATTTGTGCTTGGGATGCAGCCATTAGATGTGCATACTAACCCCGGTCCTAATTCTACACCTAATACAAGTGAACCATCCTCTAGGTTTTCCATTGCTTACAACTCATCTGACCTGTCAACTTTGGTGATCAGGTATGCCAGGTGAATATATCACGAACCAGCTTGTATTCCTATACAATTTTGTCTGTGAAGCCCTTGGTGATAAAAAGGCAGTTCGAGCTATCGTTTGTAATACCAGCAAAGCAATTGGTTGTGTTTGGCACCAGAAACTATTTAAATGAACTCCATGCAGCTAGTGTCATTGCAAATATCCTCACGTGGTTTCAGCGCTGTCTTACTTGTAGAAAACGTGTTTTATTACATTTATACCTAAATATAGTAACACAAATCGAACGTTTTGAACAATTTATGATTACAATCACGCGCTCAATCAGTATTGTGAAATCAGGATCTATACCTAAGTCAATATAGAAAATATAGATTTTCGGCCCCGGTACGAATCCATATTGGCCTCGATATTAAACAGACTGCATACATGCTCTTTCGTGTAAAATTTCATCGATTTCAAGCAAACAATAATTTATAACCCGTAGACGTCATAGCAACCGAATGCCATCACGAGAAAAGCGGAAACTTTATTAAAATCGCCATTTGGCTTTAGATGAAGCCATTAGCTGCAATTCTTTACAAACATCCAGACAGATAAGCAAGGAGGACACCTGCATATTTATAAAAAACAAAACAAACTGGCTTTGCAACCAAGACATGGCTGTTCATTTTGAACCAAATGCCTTGCATATGGCCCTAGTCCGATTTTATCTGAGTACAGGGAATGGGACGATTCTGAATATGAGCCAGATACAATCAAGTCGTACCAGTCCAGTATACATCAGTAGCACAAGACCACAATTACCAATGGAGTATTATGAATAATAGTTTGTTTTTAGCATTCCAGAAATCAAAAAGGAAGTCACTCGAACAAACTGAACTTGAAAACAAGACGACGAAATTAACACAATAAAACAGAAAGTCTTGTTAGAAAATGTATGTTGTAAACAATATTTGTTGATTAACAGAAGTATCAATAAAACTTAAAATTATCATAACACGCTTAGCATTTTTATCTCGGTGAAATCAATCGGCGCCGTAGTCCAGTGATAAAATATTCGTCCGGCAATCTGAAGTTCCGAGTTCTATATCTCGACAAGAAGTAGTACCTTTATCTTTTGTTAACTCTTTCCTTTAAAAAAATGACAAATTTATATCAAGGAAATTCGTCAAATACTTATATATAGCATATGTATGAATGTGCATCTGAAAAGATCACTAAGACCGGAAACTCCGTTGTTGTGGTTTCAGTTATCTCCGTTTAGGTATATATATATACATATAAATCGGTCCACATTGGCCTTCGAGTTCCAGTCATCGGACCTATGTTAAACGCCAGGGCCAATATGACATATATGCACACCTCTACCACACACTAATCTCAAATTATTATCATGTGCCCAATCAAATTATTTTTTATTACTCTGTCTTGGGACTGCTCCTTTTTCATTAATGAAGAAACCAATTCGAACATTCGTCCTTTAGTGCACGACAGCTGATAGCCCACTCAAGCTGCGAATACTCAAAGTAGTGACCAAGTTAAAATATCAAAGTGAAGTGACAGGTGTGAATGTTAACCCTTTGGATACAGAATGAATTTAAGTTTCTTGCAAGGTAAATGTTATCAACCACCCACCGATATATATGAATATTCGCGTTAATACAGCAGAAGAACATCACAAACATTTTAGTATTAAAATGTCCAATAATATTCCATGGCATAAATATATTGATTATATGACAACAAAATCTTGGGAAATAATTAACATCAAGGTCAAATTATATATCAACTAGATAGAGCGTATTTCGAACCATTTAAAATACTTGCATAAGACCTCTTTCAAAATATGGACATATTCTCCCTGTTAACTGTATCCAAAATGATAAAAGCGAGTTAGATAAAATACACAATGAAGCTGCTTGGATGTTATCAGGAACAACTTAACGTGTATAAGTAGAAAAACTATTCATGAAACCGGTTGGAAAACTCTTGGAAACCGTAGACGTAAACATAAACTGATTTTTTTTCATAAAAGAAACACACCTTACTCCAGATTTTTATCTAATCTTGTTCCTGATATTGTCGGTGAACATTCCAGATACAATTTTAGAAAAATAATATCCAAACAATAAGCACGCATTCAAATTATTACTACAGCTCATTTCTACCGTCATCAATACGAGAATTTAATTACCTTTCCGATGTAATAAAAGCGACTGAAACTGTTCTTATCTTTAAAAAACAAGTTAATTCCAAACCTAATTATAGTGCCGAAGTATTTTAACTTTGGTGAAAAAGGCATACACGCCAAGCATGCGATACTGCATACCAGGTGTAGTTCTCTGAACCAAAGTTGTTTTTCAAAATATATAGTTGAGTCTCCCATGTGGTCGTGAGGTGATATCACTTCTTTTTCTAATGTAATAACCAAAGAATCTCACGGCAAGTGCTTTCCAACGCACTGCCAGATTTAATTCCCAATCTCTTTGGACATTTTAACTTTGAGACGAATATTCGAATTTTAGATGCAGTACATAATTTCATAAAGAGTTTATATCGTTATCAGTTTTCCCCTCCACTCCCGTGAAACCCGTTAATACAGTAACACAGTTATAAAATAGTACGTATGCATAAATTAGTAAATATCACCATTGTAATCATATAATTCTCTTTTATAATAATTTATTTTCACATGTATATTATTAATTAATTTACTTTTCCTACAAATATGTAATTTATAGTACGACTAGTATGAGAAAAAATCCATAAGCGTTATGCTTTATCCTATTAATATTAAATTGTTCAAAAATGTTTTGTTAACATATCGTATATTTTTTTAGAAATTAAATGTTTAAACCAAGGACACGACACAGAGCATTAGCTAGGGATCGAACCCACGATCCAACAATATTGGGTCCAATGCTTTGCTCCTGGGCAATGTACTTTTTTTTACCTTTTTACCAAGACTATACCTTGTCCCTTGTAAAATATTGATTTACATAGACGCCGTCATACTTGTGACGTTTACCTTTACACAGACTGTACACGATACCACACATTTTGTGAAGTATTGGTTTGCATAGACGACGTCATACTGGTGATGTTTAGCTTTACACAGACTATGCCACAACAGCTTGTGAAGTATATATTCACGTAGATGACGTAATACTCGTGATGTTTACCTTTACATAGGCTATACCACACCATTTTGTGAAGTATTTATCGACATAGACAGCGCCATAGGTGACGTTAGGCTTAAAATATATACTGTACACTGGGAAGTATTCATTTACGTAGACTGCGTCAAACATATAATGTTTGGCTTGGCTGTGCGACACCAACCGCAGCCAGCGATGTGACACGTTGAGAAATGATATTCCATATCTATTATAATCATCGTTATTTTCTATTCGTTCAGTGTGATTCCGATTACGAGAGGGGTAAGCTTATTTTCTTTCTAATTAACGTGTCTGACAGCTTTAAAATCTCAGTAGACAAGTAGACTTAGTCCGGGATGGATGTAACGCCTTTTGTTTCCCGAATGTTAGATGTAGGCACACACAGTCAGTTCACTGACAATGCAGTTCACTTTTGCACGAGTAATTGTCGATATACAATGTAGCTTATCATATTTGCACCTTCATGAAGAAACCTTGTCGGGCCTGTTCCGTAAACTATCTATTGAGCAACATACGGTTACTATATACACAATCATACAAGTCTACGTAACTTCACTGAAACTCCAGTTTCACAAATAACTAAGTTACCTGCATACAGTAGCTGGTCTATGTTAATTTAGTTTATACTGATTTATTTTAACTCATTGCGATGAAAGTTCAGAGCTTATATAACCGCTCTCGAGTCCGCTTCCTAAGTAGAACCACTACTGAGTGTTGTTTTATGAGAGGCATCAGGCCGATCAGGGTATCGAACCCGCAATCCTGGCGTGAGCGGCCACCACTCTATACATTGCACTACCGTCCTGCTTACAAGCCTGTCTATATGCCTGTAATGTGAATCCTGTTACACAGATATCTAATTCGCATACTTCACTGTTATATTTAACGGTGCAGATATAACAGTATATTTTATCGGTGCACAATTGTAGAACGAACCCAGCTCTCCCTATTGGGTCCATTCAACACCAATTGTTACGAGCACACTGATTGGTCAGTTGCTTCAGGGAAAGTTTGAATAACGTCAAAAATTAGTAAGCGTTCAATTGCTATATATTGTGGGACAGGCATAGAATTCCCTGTTTTTTCCATTGATGGTTACTAGACCTGATTCGGGAGATATCAGGTTCTGGGATAGTCTAATGTACAACTGAAACAAAAATGTCGATATACCGTTCGTACACAATAATATTTGGTACAATAATAGAAAAGCGTGAGTACGAATGCATGGAAAATATTATATCGAATACCATGTTAGTTATACCAAAAATAAAATATTTGTATGGTCTTAGACATTTAATTTGATTTATTAAAAATACTGTAGAAAAAAGTTTTGTTTATAATTTTTCAAGAAAATTGGTCGTGTCAATGTTTACATTTTTGTATTTTAAATGCTTTAATTTAAATCTTAATTTATATATTTTAAGAAGTAATTCACACAATATTCAAATTTTCTCCAGAGATTTTTGAAATATTCACTTATTTCGATGAGGACAAAAATGGTTCCATGGATTTTTCTGAGTTTCAAAGAGCATGCTCATTGCTGAATCAAGACCTGACGGATGAAGATGTGAGGTGTGTGATGGAGAACTTCGATATAAACAGTAAAGTATTCGTCTCAAAACATCTCAGTTTATAATTTTGGTAGTAATCAAGTTACTTTGATTCGTAAAAACATATGAAGGTAACTGGTAAAACATGTGTAGTCCATTTCATCTAATTTTAGTTAAAGGTGCATTTTATGGAAACGTTGTCACTCAAAATAAAAACTCCGTCACTGTATTCTTAATTTCTTCTTGTTTATATGCAATAGACAATCAGGAAATCATTGAGAAATTCTAAAATTGTTGCCTTTTCTTATATTGTTGAGGTGGACGGAGTATCAGAACTAATGTAACAACATTCAATGGTCGCAAGCTATTGTTTTGATAATTAACTTATATAAGTGTTTCATGGATATTCTCCATAGACCTTGGGCATCATATCAATATTTGCATGGTGATATCCATAACGGATATAACCGGTCCATTCATAAGTTATCTAGTATGTTTAGTGCACAGAAAATGTAGAGCGGTATTTTAGTGATACATCTCCATTCATATACTGATATGGTGTCCCGTTGCATGCGGTACCAGTATGTATCTTCACGTAACAAAGTAAACATCTAAGTAGTTGTTTTGTGATCATTACTTGTGTGTTTGACAATGTTTTGATTCTGTCAAGAAGTTGACGTAAGCATCTTGAACCTACAACGGGATCTTCTGTAAGGCGACTGTGTCTCCACTAGATTAAGCTGTGATATAGCATAGCATATAATGTATACATTTTTCTTAAGCTTCTTGTCTCATGATTCATGAATTTCAAACAAAAATGAAATAATTCTAATATTTAAAAATTAATAAATAAATGATCAAACCACCCATCTATATACAGATTAATGTTTCAAATACTTCAAGTTATAGTGTTGGACTAACTGTTGTTCAACAATATTTTATATGGCGAGACCAGCTGTTCTGATAACGTTTCTTAATAGCATATGTTTGAGAATTGTTCTAAACTCAAACAAACACTATACACATGGAACAATTCTCTGTTCCAACACAAAAGCTAAACCTATATGTTTGAGAACGGTTTCGAAAACTAAGCTATTGTGCTTACAACTCAAACTATAACTAAACAAATGCACATTGTCAACGTTGATATAATTAAGTCAAAATAAGATAAAATAATGTATCTTTGAATGAACTGGAATATATTGGAGAAAATGACAAATTGTTTGATGCATTTTGTTATTATAAAATTGTATTCATGCTTGTATTATATTAAATGATGAGGTAACTGAGAAAAGAACAAAACAGGTTTTCGTTTATATTTAGCGTGGTAATAACAATATTAAAACTTTTGATAATTAACGTTTTTGCCTTTTATATTATCGACAACATGAAAATAACTCTTAATTATGTGATCCAGATTGCAAGCAGATATAGGCATGCTTAACAACGTATTCGCTAAATTGATATAACCAATGTCAAAATGGTCGCAATAGCAAAACCTGAAGACCGTCACGAGCGATATTTAGTAAATCAAAGAAATTGTCAATTTTGTCGAAATCAAATAGAAAATGAATTACATGTTATAAAGCAGTTTTGATAATATTCGGATATTATGGAACCTGTCATTTGGGCCCAACGTTATTTTTTAATATATAAATGTTACCAAATTGTACTAATGTTATATGCATACAAAGTTCATGATTTTGTTGCTGATGAGCCTCAAATAGAAACTAGTATTATGAATATGTCTGTACCGCAAGCAGCAATAAACATCTTACAATGTAAAGTAACACGCAAATATTGCAATTACATATAATGCCAATATATGTTAATAAAACATATTTTTTTTGACTTTGACCTTTATTTAGAGGATGGAAAAGTAACTTACGAAGAGTTTAAGAACGAATTAATAAAAATGAAAGAACGAAATGGTGATGGTTCCGAGGCACTTAACGAAGCACTGGATTGCTTCATACACAGTTATGACACCGACGGAGACGGTAAAATAAACAAAAAGGAGTTCAGGTAACACACAAGATGTATACTAACCTATCTCTATTCATAACCAGTAGCAGTTCAGTAAATTTTAGATGAATGCTACTGTAAAAAGTCAATGTTAATTGCTGCTACATTATACATATACATGTATATAGTGCATTATATTTTTACTGATATCGTACAATCTAATATCAAAGTGAAGTATGCATGCATAACGCTTTATATTAAAGGGATTCCTCCACGGCCAAGTGGTCTAAGGCATTTGGGTTGGAGCCCAGCTCAGTTCAAATATTTAAGCGAAGTAGCTTTTCAGGTTACTAGCTGAATGGCGGAGGTTCTACTTAAATCCATGTATACACCTGGGATGTCCTACATCAATACAACTGGTTGCTAAACATAATCTATATTGTGTTAAAAAAGCGTTGAACCCAATAAAATAAATGATATAGTATACAGGGTATTCTATACCTGTCGATGGCATCTCCCGATACAGGTCTGTAATACATAAAAAAAGCTGGGAATACCATGAACAATAATTCATATTACTGTAACGCTTACCGAAATAGCACGTCATTCAACTTCCCCTGAAACAACTATCAGCGCGATCTTATCTCACTGCCACGTAACGGTTCATAGTTGGAAGAACGATGACTGTTTTGTTTCTACAGTCTATATGCAGGTTATTAAGAAAGTATGTATTTACAACTATTTACAGGTATTTATTTACAAAACAAAAACAGGTAGTAAGTGTACTACCTAAAACTATATTGCAATAGGTTTCTAATATTTCTTTTAGAGTAGTAACAGTCATAGCATGCATGCATTTGCTCTGACTTTCTATGAAGTCACTCCAAATATCAACATCACACATACTGATACTAGCATTCAAAATCTAAATACAAAAACTATACAGTACAATTTCCATTTAGTTTTTACCAATGATATAATTGGAACTTTACAAAAGTAACTCTCTCGCTCTCTTAATATATTTGGTAAACACATAAATTCATTACCAAAATGAATTAAAAATAGCGTCGCATGAAAATGATGTTATTGTGTAACCTTTGAATTATTGTTGCCGAGTTATGTTTCCAGTTTGCAACTTGTGCGGTTAAAACTTTAAAAATCAAGGTATGATTGAAAAACATTTACATGCTATCTTTGATCTCTCATAACATTCTGTACTACTTCGAAAATCACAAGTACAACTCAGCTCAATGCAGTGGTTCTGACTTCCTAATTACACATTGCAAAATCGTCACACTAATAGCAACGTTGTTTTGGATTTCATGAATATCTGACTACGAAGGTTGGTATTTAGTTGACGTTCAGTCTATATTAAATATAATTATGACATTAATTGTTTTATATCATAACTGATTTTAACTCGATAACTGCAGAAGATTTCTGAAAAAGTGTGGTTCCCAGCCGCTCAAAAAGGAGGAGGTTGAGGAGATGTTTATGGATCTAGATGCTGACGGAGATCAGAACATTGACAAAGAGGGTAAGTCAATATGATACCACTTCATACAGAGATACTTACTAATGATAAACAAGCGTAGTGATATGATAAAGATGATTAGCTAGTATCAGCTGAGTTATGTAAACGTGTAGATCTCACTAAAGAGTTGAATGTTGTTCTATATGAAATAAGGTGTAGGATTTCCACAGTAAAAATATTCAACATTAATTTTTTTCCAAGTATTTTTGTTCATAGCAGGAATGTATCCCCATATGAAATGCACAATAACTGGTAGGTATGCATTTAAAAGAGGGTGCAGTGACACCCTAAGATTTTTGCAGCAATAAAATCACAACCGCCATGAAATATCTAAAACCAGTTTATATCTATTTAAACTTGTTTTTTATACGTAAGAAAAAAGGGGTGCAACTGTGTAGTGAAACATATATGTATGTTATAGGTGCTGTTTGAAAACCTATTATATTTTCCAGACTTAGGTTTGTTTTGCAAGTAAGCTAAATTATTTCAACGTTTTAGCTTGACAACATACTATTTTGTCGTTTATAAGTCTATAGTTGGTGAAACTCGAAACAGTCCCGCCTTTCCTGCTGATCGTTCATGGGTCGGTGTAATGAATAATATAAATAATATAAACATAAAAACGTACAAATGAATAATGATTGATAATATCAATTGAATAACATTAATAATGATAATAATTTTGTAAAAATAATAATTAGATCTACTCAACATGCCTTATGGTTTGATAAACACGTTCTTTTTTAAAAAAATGTTTAGTACGCAAAGTTAGAAAATGCATAATAGATACATTCGGTAAAATCCATCTTAATTTAAAAACTTAATTTGATTGAAAAAAAGTGGTACTACCAAGCGAAATCTTTCTGCTTTCTCCACTTAGATTTGCTCACCTTGCGTATTTGAATAAAAATAAGTTCACGTACTCTATGTTATCAAAATCATTAATTTAATACTTTGAATATACATGCATACGCTGTTAATGTTCATGTTTCTTTGAAGTTATTATAATTTTATATATTTTCAGAACTGATCAAGCTGTTCACGAAACCAACGTCGGAGTTTTAGAATTTAACCCGGGCATTTAACGTTATCCCTACCTTATATGTCCTGTTGAACTGACATTTACCGTCAACTATGTTATAAAAGATGAAAACTTTAAATTGTTCTAGATATCCATATGTACTGAAACAATGGTATGTATTTACGAAGTTGCTTTTCACGTTACAGAATGTTTAGCTTTATATAAAAAGAACTGACACTATTTTTTAAAAGCGAAACTGGATATGATAAGTGCTAGTCATATTAACGTAATAAAATAACAATAGCACGTGACAATAATGTATTAAATAATCAAAATAATGTTTTAGAAAAACGATGGACAATAGGAATGCTTAATAAACAATATTAAAAGGATAATATGCTTAAAGCACCACTGATGGAAATAATATCCCCGTTAAACGATTTAGTCTTAGCTGTTATGACTCAAACAAACTCCACATCTCGAAATGATTAAAATAAATTCTAAAATAGATGAGTTAGTTTAAACAATATTTATTCGTTTTCAACATATTACATATAAATATATTCAAATATACAGCGATACATAACAAAAGAATTGAGAAGAAAGCTATTTCTAGCTTATACAAAGTTTCTCTTCTGAATATCTTGCAACGACTATATAATGGTGTTACAAATGCAATGAAATTAAATTAATTACTAGACAAACGGATTATAAGCAGCGCTTGAGATGAAAATAATAAATATGTGCAAGTATCTTGATCATTGAGAATACAGATGTAGCTGATTTGTTATGTATATAGGCTGTAGCGTATGCGACGCTTCAACTACTGAGAGTTGTGTATACTTGCATTGAACAATAATTGCCGTATATAACTTAAAATTTTTAAAAAGAAAAAAAATATGTGAGTAGAAATAAAGCGGAAAGGGTAGATAAAGCAGATAGAGAGAAACAGGAAAAGAGAGGTGTGATCACAGGATACCTTTTGAGGTGTTGTGGGTCACTCTTGTGGAATAAAGGATAGTTCAATTCAATGAATAAAACGCTTGGTCTTCGAAATGTATGTTTGGACATGGTGAAATATTTTACGACTGACATCATCAGAAAGAGAGTCGTTGCCGAAAAGTAGTGTGTTTAGGTCTAGACGAGTTATAGGACGAAGGACGTCATGGAGTAGAGTTCTTTGGCGTTGATATAAGGGGCATGTGAAGAAAAAATGATATGTATCCTCAATTTCTGCACAGACACAGGTAGGGCTTTCTACGATGTTTTTGGAAAACAGGTGCTCTTTCAACGAACTGCACTGCATCCGTAACCGCGCATGCTGAATTGCAGAATCTCTTCTACCATCGTAATAAACTTTTGGAACAATCTTCTTGTTAGAATTTAGATCGTGCTTGAAAGACAAGACGGAAGCAGCAGACCGGGTGGCAGGGGGTAGTTTGTTCCATTCTGATATAGTGGAGGGAAGGAAAGATGCAGAGAAGTGTTGTGTATTGAAGGAAACGTTCCTAATGTGGTCAGAATTGCGTAGGCCATAGGTTGCAACATTACCTACTGTCATGGGGATCATATTGGATAAGTAGGAAGGGGTAGAAGGACTGTTGAGCATTTTATAGAAGTGGATCAATTTGTGTTTTCGTCTGCGGGACTTCAAAGGCTGAAGAGCGGATTCTTTGTATACGTTATTAAGTGATACCAGGCTTGTTGCTCCCGTAATGATTCTAGCTGCTTCGATTTGGATTTTTTCGATGTCTTCTTCTTCAGCTTTCGTTATATTATCCCAAACGACGTCAGAGTATTCGAGTGTAGGTCTAATGAAAGATGTGTAGATAGTTTCAAGCGACCGACGATCAAGAGTGAATTTGAGAGAGCGCAGATTGTTGACTCGATTCCAAGCTTTTTTGGTGATGTCTTCAATGTGTTTGTGCCATGTGCCATCGTTAGATAGAGTTATTCCAAGGTGTTTGTGATTGTCAGCGTCCTGTATTTGAATAGAGTTCATGAATATGGGCGGGTGCTGGGGTTTGACATGTTTGCGAGAAACAAGTAGAGATTCAGTTTTAGCAGGATTAAAAGTTACTAGCCAGGTTGAAGCCCAGTCATTGATCTTTTGTAGGTCAGAATTTAAACGGAGAGCAGCATGTTGAGGATTATCGACAATAACATAAAGGGTTGTGTCGTCAGCAAAGAGGCGAATCGCAGAGCCTATTTCAGAAACAATATCATTGATATAAACAAGAAATAATAATGGACCAAGAATTGAGCCTTGAGGAACACCAGCCGATATTGGAACCGTGTCAGATGTGGACCCGGAAAGGACTACACATTGTGATCTGCCGGCTAAATAATCCTTGAACCAAAGAAGAAGAGAGGCAGAGATACCACTGCGTTCAAGTTTGAATAAGAGTCCCTGATGCCACACTCGGTCAAAAGCTTTAGATATATCACAAAAGACAGCTCGAACCTCTTTACCATCATCTAGAGCCTTGCAAAAGGTATGGTAAATATATGTAAGCTGATTGACAGTAGAGTCCTTGGGAACGAAGCCAGACTGAAAAGAAGAGATGAATTTGTTGTCATGGAAGAAGTTAAATACATGTTTGTGGATAATTCTTTCGAGGACTTTACTGACTGCACTGAGTAGGGAGATTGGCCTGTAGTTGCTAATATCGTGAGGGTCTTTCTTCTTGTAGATTGCATAGACGTGGGCTAGTTTCCATTGACGGGGAACTTTGGATAGACGTAAGGAGTAATTGAAGAGATCACAGAGAGGTCGGGATAGTTCGTTTGAGAGTTCTTTGAGCACTATGTTATTGATGGTGTCGGGACCGGTGGCTTTCCCTAATTTAAGAATTTTTAGGGCGTCAGTTACTTCTTTAGGCTGGATGTTAATGTTGGTGAGTTTAGGACCTTGATCGCTGATGGGAATGTTTGGGAGGTCTTTATTCGTGTCATCTAGGAGTGTTTGTGCTTGAAAGAATGTGTTGAGTATGTCTGCTTTTTCTGTGTTTGTTTCATATGTGTTGTTGTTGTGATAAAGTGTTGGGATGCTTGTTGTAGAGGAATTGGGATTAATGAAACCTTTTAGAAGTTTCCAGTAGTCGGACGAGTTGTGTTGTGACAGATGGTGCTTTAGTATTTCGGCCATTCTGGTGTTGTGTACGTGTTTGGCATTGCGTACAAGTGAGTTAGTTTTGTTGCGTATGGCGTTGTATGCAATCCAATGGGTTGGGTTGTTTGTTTTGCGTGCTCTGATATATGCTCGTTTTCGTCTTCGAATATGGGTTCTAATTGTGTTGTGCATCCAAGGTGGGTCGGTGGGTCGTACTGTTACAATTTAGTTAGGAATACACTCATCACATAACGAAAGTAAAGCTGCAGTGAGACTAGAACAATATACATCAATATCAGAGTTAAAACAAACTTCCCAATCAAACTCGGATACATTGGTACGCAACAGATCGAAATTGGCTTCAGAAAATTTCCAGACTTTCCACTTGAAGGGTGTGTGTCGGGGTTTAGGGTATCTGATACAACAGAATATTGGACAATGATAGCGAATATTCTGTTCAAGGAAGGGTTCACCAACACCACAAATGGATACCAGATTGGGACAGGATACAAGGAATAGGTCGATAATGGACTGGGAAGATGCAGATGTTGTCATTTTCAATCGAGATGCTGGTTTGCGACAATCGAGATTAAAATCACCAGTAACCACTATGTCTTTAGTCTGAGTATCTACAGCTAGGGCTATGGAATCTTGTATACACGAAAGGACAGCAGCATTGGAATTTGGTGGACGGTAGAAAAAATAGATGAGTTAAAGAAGATTTACTGTTTTGCCATAGTATTCCTATGTAAAATCAACCCCATTACTGAGCACTTCGAGATAGTGTCTGATAAAATGAAGAAAATAACAAACTCGGGCATATTAAGTCTGTTTATGACTCAACAATGCTCCAGGCCTCGAAATGGTTGAAATAATACGTAAAAGAAGTGAGAAATAAAAAAAAAACATCCCATAGTATTTAAACGTAAAACTCGAAGTCGCCTTTCTTTGGCCCAACTACAAAGACCTACTCATACTGAGGATTTGTAGCTAACATAAGTTAAATCTGGCTGGTCAGGTCTGCAAAAAACACATTTAAATTGAATATTCTCTATGTTAAACAGATAGCTCCGATTGTGAGGCCAATTTTAACCCTAGGTATACTACATACAAATCGTCAAAGGTCTTGGTGACATTTAGTGACATGTGTTCCATATGTCGTTCTAACGTCAGACTGTATAACGTTAATAACTTATTTATATATTTGCTTATCATTTATCTTAGGATAAATATATGAACAGATAAAAACTCACTGTTATGGTGAATAGACCGACTTATTCACTATTGGTCAACAAGTTTCACGATATTTAATATAACAAGTTTGGATTCTGAAATATATATACTATTAAAAAGAACGTTGAACAACGGGAACAGGATAATCATAAAATCTCAACTACTCTTCCAGCCAGAGGCATATTTATACGGTTCTTTCAATGCTGATTAATGATCTTTGATGTGGAGTATAAAATAAGTTAAACAACACACATGCATAGTTAAATCTTTATTAATATGACGAGTAGTGCCATAATTGTTTATTCTACAATTGAAATCTAGAAGGAATAATTATGTGAGTAACACATTCTATCAGAAGGCATATATAAAGCAATTCGAAATGTGACAGCAACATCACTTATATAGACAAAGCTAGTAAAGTGATAATGGTTATATAACCAACGTCAGATGTTCCGAATGTGTACTTGTATACGTTATATTTCATATTAGTATACCGCGGTATACACTGTGGTAAATATGATCCACGGTTTATCGCGGCATTCAATACATCCACATACAAATTAATCCATTGACACGGTATTTAGCGTGCTAAAATGACAAACAGAACTGTGCTCAAAGACAAGCACACCATGGTTTGCCGTGGTATTCATTCTGCTCAAAAGACAAATGCACCACGATTTGCAGTGATATTCACTGTGCCAAATGTACAATTGCACTTTTGTTTGTCACGGTTTTCACTGTGCTCAAAAGACAAATGTACCATGGTTTGGCGTAACATTCATTTTGTCCAGAATACAGAATTCATACTGTTAGCATTAGATAAATAACCAACACGAGTGCCACAATGGAGTCTGGCAAGCTCGTTCTAGAGTAAAACCACCAGTAATATTCCTTCTTGTTTCTATAATAGACAAAACATGTTAATGTGAGACATGAACCCACGTTGGCTCTTAATCGCAAACCTATGGCAGACAAGACAATGTCAAAGAATATATTTTATAATACAAGGACCATACATCAGGCATTTCAATTTAGACAGTTGAATTATCATAGATACATAACTACGGTATAAGCGAGTGATATAGTCCGCATAACGTCAAATAGCGCACTTTTGGACTAATCAGGAGTATTAACTCCTAAATTAATGGTTTGAGTCGGCCAGCTGAAAACGTGTCCAATATATGGTTATACAACTACTATGCAGATTTTGTGATAATCAAATATTTTAGATACATAACTATTGTGTAAGTTCGACGCAGATAGAATTAGAACTGAGAATGCTAGACGGCACGCAGCGGCAGGTAACAGCTGCGGTTAAACATCGTCAATTAACGCATTTCGACGATTCAATGACCAACAAATGCTTAGATTTGGTCAGTATAATTTCTTTTTCGAGATTGTTTTGTTATATAACTACAGCATACATTTGATGGCCACCAAATCAAAACTGCGAGAGTCAGAGTGCAAAACAAATCAAGTGACGCAATTGATGAAGATTTATGTTTTGTGATGAATATCTTTTATTCCATGTAAGACGTAATGCAATGTTATACACAAATTGTTCAGATATTAATACAAACACTATACTGTAACTTAACATTTTATATGGTAACTGTATATAAAAAAACATTGATAGTGTGAATAAAAATTAATAAAGTTGTAAAGATGAGTTACAGAAATTAAAAAAAGAAGAGAAGATAAGAAATAAAAAATTACAAAAAGCAGTATGCATTATATTTTTTTGTAATTTTATTATCATGTTTCCGCATTTAATTCCATATGACCCGAGTTTGTTTTTTTTGTTTTATTGCAATAACTATTTCTGTTTGCCTTGGTTAACTTAGTTATGAATGCTGTAATACTGGATTTTTTCCCCGTATATTTACTTTTAAACATGAACTTTTAAGTAAGTAAAATTATACAGTTAAGTAAGTTAAATGTTGATGAGTTATACAATCCAAACGATACATTTTGATAACAGATGTTAATAGTCTCATTGTTTGCAATACATAAATTATGGACTTCTGTCCAAAAGGCTGTTACAAAATGGCATTCCCAAAACTAATGTTTTATATGAACAGAACATATATTTTATTTGACTTATACATACTACATCGTCATATCAATACAAATATATTTAAATCATGTCACGTGGACACACACACAAACACACACACACACACACACACACACACACACACACACACACACATATATACATATATATATATATATATATATATATATATATATATATATATATATACATACATATACATCCATACAGCAGTGTTCGAGTGCTGAAATTAAATGAGGATGACAACGTTCAACTATGTGTCAAAGATAAGCAAATTGTATATTAAAAAGAGTATTTCTATTATCTGACTGTAATAATTCTATGAATCGAAACATACTAGGTCTCTGAAAAAAAAATGCTTATATATTGTTATCTTAACACGAAATAGCAGGCACATATCAAAATAAAATGAAATTCATCTTCTAGATCCTTTGAATTACAATATAGACAGGAGTGTTCCTTTCTAGGAGTTCTATTTCTCGCATAACGTCCTGTTTGTATTCTTAATGAATGTGACGATAATCGAATTGTACAAATATATGTTCTCAAATCATATGGTAACATATCTAAATAATCTAAAAAAATTGTTCGTAAGGCAAAAGAAGTTGTAAATTCCATTTTTGTATTATTCCATACTAAGTTTTGCGAGGATCCAAAAAACGAGGCCCAACTAGACAGATGAACACATTTTGGGGTTGCTACAGTGCGCACACAAAACAATCGTATAATTCATGTTTAACATGTGTAAAACTGTGATCCATGTGGTGACCGAAATCTGGCTTAAACAAATATTTGAAGTTTCCCTTTAAATATACTTATAAGTCCTCTGGTGAGGTCATCTGTACTTGAATCTAGTTGATTTAAGAAGTTGTTCGATATCTTTTGGTGAGCCTTTTGTCTACAACTCTATGTAAAACCATTACCCTGTGGCGGCCCCAAATTTGACCACAGAGACCCGGTTTCAAATAACCTTTTATTTGACCTCTGCGCAATGCTACATGCAAGATATTTATGGTCCAGGCATTGAATTTCAGAGAAAATGTTTTTTAAAGTTTCACTTCAAATGTGCTTATAAGACATGTGGCGGATACATTTGTGATCGAATCAAGCTTATTAAAAAACTCGTCCGAGATCTTGTGGTTATATAACTGCTGTGTAAGTCTGGTTAAGATTCAATAAAAAACGGGTGTGTTATCGCGTCTACAAGGAAAAGGTTCACGGAAGGACGACGGACGGACGGACGAACGACGGGCAATTTACCATGCCGTAAGCCCTACTGGCCTGGCCTTTGGCCAGTAGGGCTAAAAACTGCCGGAGTGCGAACAACCTAAAAAGCGTAATTTTTGACGATTTGAAGGCAATAACTTTGGCATAAAGTATCAGATTTGGCTAGTTCAAGAATTTATCCGAGGTATGTTGCTTATTTATCTTATGTGTTTGTTAAAGATCTAATTACAAATACGCATGCTACCGTTCACAAAGCCAAATGTTACGGACGGACAGTAAGAGATAATCCTTTAGCATTTAAAATACTCCCCACACTATAAAATATTTTGCATGTGGTAAAAAGAAAATGTTCAATCAGATGGATTTTAAATAAATACCATTAACAAGTATAAAAAACTCTATCTGCATTGCATCAGCTCTCTAGACTAAGTTTAAGTTATATGTTTGTTTTTAAGTGAAATATCAAATGTATTTTGCCAAATGAATACTAGTGACGACGAGAAAACGTGTCGTATTCATTTACCAGAGTGAACACTTTAGTTTCCGTACTTGATCTGATTTTAATGAGACTGAGTGGCGTATCATACTTTTTCTCTACGATCAGTAGCATAACGATTTATAATTTTGAATTCTAATAGACCAATTAAAAAGAATGCATATTCCGTATTCAAAGTGGAGTAGAAACATAATTTGGCCACAAAACATTGACAACACGATTTGTAACTTGACTATTTTATACATAAAATTTCTTAATTATAATAATTCACTGACACATTTCTATAACCTAATAAAACAATGCACATATGAAATCACTACTTAACATGTATGAACGATTATAGGTATCACTTAAGAATTACCTCCCTTACATGACGGTAGCAAGATTCGTACACCCAAGAAATAGGAGCTATGTAAAGCGGTTGGGCAATTTTTTTGTTAAAAGTGCATAAAATGTCAAATTTCTTTATGCATATGGGAACATTTGAACATTTTAATAATGTCTGCCAAGTTTGGATGACATTGGGAAATGTTTGATGAAGCTATAATAGTTTAAAAATGCGTAGTGATACACTGCAAAAAATGGGCAGAATTACCAAAAATGAAGGGGTGCCATCAAACCATCGAAATTGTGAAAAAGCAACCTGGTCAACCCCATGTTTTTTTCTGCATAATTGGACTAACAGACGAATATCTATGAGAACAAGGCACTTTTAGAACCATTGGTAATGTATCCAGTGTTACAGAAGTGCATATCTCTTCTATATATAGAACAGTATAAAATTAATTGTTGTTTGAGACGTTATACGCACGTTCATGGATCAAATCAATCATTACTGGTAAACTAGTTATGTCACATTGAAAATATGTTTAGAGCAACGTAAGAAGACAATTCATAACCGCCTCTCAAAAAGGTCATGGACTGAGCAATCTAAACATTGTCTGTGGTTATGGGTACTCGGACACTGCATTTAAATGCCTGATACGTGAAAAATTAATAAAAAAATATTTTGGGTGGGTTTGGTGTGAGATGAAATAAAATTAAGGCGACGGTGAAACAATTCTTGAAAAAACAGATGAGGAGAAATTCTGGCAATGTGTGGGAAGAGATGGTGATGGTATGCTTTAACATAAGAAATTTAAAATAGAAAAATTAAGAAAATATATAGTAAAAAGTATAATGCATGGAATGTGACCCAAGTGACCTTGATCTTTAAGGTTATTTACTAAAAGTAGCTTACTTGAAGCCTGTCCTCAAAAAAAATTCAAGATAGTAGGTTACTGTTACTCAATAGTTATAACCTGAAATGTAAAATTCCAATGACTGTAATTTTACTTTAAAGATCAAAGGGCCATAATTCA
The DNA here is from genome assembly GCA_029582155.1 of Panopea generosa. Lineage (NCBI taxonomy): Eukaryota > Metazoa > Mollusca > Bivalvia > Adapedonta > Hiatellidae > Panopea > Panopea generosa. Next base: position 88,816,636 of record CM055896.1, read on the forward strand.
GTTAGAAATTATTAAATTGAAACATCAATTCCACAGGCTCATATTTCAGATCATGTATCTGCAGTACAGCAAGTTTCTTTCGAGTTGGCTTAAAACTGTTGGATTCGTTAAGTCCGCATCGTTGTTGTTTCAAAGTGTAATAGATAAAACAAGTTTAAATCACAAAGGACCACTACAGCTCTATAAACGTTACTTTAATCGGAACTCTAATACCACATAGCGAGACGACTAACGTGCTATACAGCAAGATTGATTTGAATAGGGTTAAAACTGTGGGAGGAGTTGCGTCCGCAAAGTTGTTAGTCCAAAGTATGTATGAGATTTATTAGTTATATATATATAAATTGTAAAAGGACCACAGTTGAAATATTTCAACCGTAAACACAAATACAACAGGCACATATTCAGACAATGTCCATGCTGTCTAGCAAGTTTCATTTGAATGTAGTTTAAGTCGTGGGATGAGCAACGTCCGCAAGGTAGTGGGACCAAAGTATGAAGTAAAATATTAATTAAAAAAAACGGTCAAACTCCATTAAAAATAATTTAATCGTAATGTCAAGACCACAGGCACATGTTCATGCTATATACTTGCTGTATAGCAGGTTTGACTTGAATCGGATAAAACTATGGGAGGACTTGCGTCCGCAAAGGTATCAAAACATGACGAACCTACGGACGGACAGACGGACGGATAAACGCTATTTCAATATCAAACAATTTTCTTCGGAAAGGGGATACATAAATGCATTTTTTTTTTAATTTTCCTTTATATCATTCCGATGCAGACCCAATGAACTGAAACTAGAATTACAAATACTCTTTGTCATACATGACCACACATGTTCATTAACAATTGACAGGAATAATGCACCATGCAAAAATAGAAACGAAATCAAGATTATACATTCATACAAGGATATCTTAATTACATACTAGATATATGTATACATTTCAGACATAGTATAGAGTGTATGATTGTCGAGGTCGAGGTGAACATCAGAACCTATATCCATCAAAGTGTGGAGTGTAAATCTCAACCTCAAAATATTTTTTCCTATAAAAACAACAAATCATCAAGAAAAAATACAAAAATACATTTCAAAAGAAATATTTTGCTTTAAAATATATATTCAACAAATATTTCTAATCCATCACATAAACAATCTAAATATATTTACATGACATGCACACTGAAGAAATATGAACTGCTTCAATGTTTTACATCTGCAAGTTTTAATATATCATGAAATAAAGTGGGATTATATTCCGACACCAATATTTTTTTCATATAAATAATACCGTCATGCTACGATAGGAATGGCGTTCACAGTTTCATATGCTATTGTTAATGGCATCTATTAACAGAAAAATACTCCCACCATTTGCTTGGAAACATGTTGGAGTAAATATATTTCAATTTAAAACATCATAAAAAGGTTTTCATTACTTAGAAATATAAGGTATATAAAGTCAAACACGGCAAACTAACAAGTAGCATCATCATACTATAACCATAATGGTCCAATGTCGACCAAATGTCTTACATTACTTTGTTAAATGTTAATTGTAAAAAACATCATTGATTTGTTTCACTGTTCCTAGAAATTTGCAAAATAAATTCGAAAATATATAAGGTATAAACAATCAAGCTTAATAGGTGAAATAATTTAATGTAATAACCACTACTTTCAATGAAACCTTCCGAAATGTTTGTTTTGCAGCGTTCAAAAACACTTGAACAGTCAAAAAAGGTCAAAGTTATGCAAAGAAGTAGAATATTGTATTATTCATGATATTATTTGATAAAACGTCGTAAAATTCCGAAACTCTAACTTGGTATGGAGTGAAAACTAAACTATGTACATTGTCTGAATAACATTTATAAAGCTGAGCCACTATAACATATAAGTAGTGTATTGAAATACAGAGAAAAAGCCGGACCAAATATATAACTTAAGCAGGACGATGCTACCCTTATCTCTCACCATAGAGGTCGTGGTATCGAGCCCACCTCCAAAAAGATTATCATTCTGAGGTATTCTGCCACCATTTAAACAGGATATAGTATCCATAAACAGTCGTGTATCGAAAATAGTGTCAAACCTCATTAAGCTCCGTTGAAGAATCTTATTACTTTGAATACCTCTATTGTCGTTGCTTGATTTGAACGTGAGGTACCCCCATTTTCAGCATGAAAAAAAACCCACTAAATTTCACGAATTTTACTTTCCAAACAGTTTTCTTAATAAAATAAATGTCACCCAGTGTTACTAATTCATTTTTTTATAGTTCCAGCATTTTTATGGTTCAAGGGAGACAACACTGTCTTAACCTATAATTATCTTACATAAAGTCATACAGGTACATCCTAACTGTTAAGTATTGGAAAACAATTAATTACTTGTATAATACAAAATAGTAAACCCAAACTGGTTTATTGTACATGTTGTTTTGTTTGTATATATTGTGAACTGAGTTAGCTTGGGCATGACAGATTGGCAAGTGAGCGATGTGAGTTAGTATTTAGTTTGGGAGTGACATTGATTGACAAGTGAGTGATGCAAGTTAGGCCACACCCAGCACTGCATGCATACCCTTATCCCCAAACTAACAATCTACAGCATTCTTCCTCTAGACATCGACAAGACACTAAATATATTAATAGTATATTTTGTCACACTCCAGGCAGAAATAGTAAAACTGCAAAGTTTTATTTATTTGATCAGAATATCTTGGTAAGATCTGTGATATTGTTTTTTATTTATTTTAAAGAGCCGCGTTGATAATGAAATATTGTAATTTGTATTGTGAAGTATTGTGTAAATGTTCTTTTTGTTTTAATGTGTATCTGAATGTTATGTTATGTATTACAGGCTCTTTGACCCTGAGTATACTGTAATAAATCTGCAATTATAACAAGAACCATGGAATTGTTATTACCGAATACCTTCCAACCCCGGTTACATAAATTTAGTCAGTCACAGAAACATAATTTTAACTTTTTATTGATACAAACATAATAAATTGATATTTTATTGTGATAATTTGCCAGTTTGACATTTTCATCTAACCAGAAATAAGCTTACTAAAAAAATATATGCCCTGAACATCCTTATACAATTTTTAGCCAATCAGAGAGCTCCTCTCAATGGTGGTAACTTACCATATAGTTTGTCCCATCCCCTCAACACAATAAAACAAACTGAAACATGCCCTGAAAATCCCCTACTAATTATCTCCATTTATCAAGTATATACATGTCGAAAAATGTATTTTATTTAAGTGTCATCCTTGAATATCTGAATATGGTTTTATTTAGACCAATCCTACAGTAGTATACAAAGCTAAATTAATAAAACACTCTGTTAGTTGTCGTGTTTAAAATATCAGAAGGGGAAATCAGTCTGATTAAGGTATAGTGTCTAAATTCAAATTGAGTTGTCTCCCTTTAGTATATACTTAGTCAGTTCAGAGTTTATTGGAACCGCTCTCGAGTCCACTTCGAGCCCAGGGTAGAACCAGTACTGAATGAGAAACTGGCAGGTTGAGCTGGGGATCGAGCATGCGTATAAAAAGATATTCAATATTAAAATGTAATGGAAAGATGCACAAATGATATGAATTTTTCATTCAAACGATAAAAATAGCAAAACAACAATATTTAATGAATTAATAACACATATGTACAGTGGTGATTATTGATTAATCTTCTGCTCTAGAAAAGAAAGATAATCAGAATAATTTACTCAGAAACAATTCTGAAAATGTTGCGTTTTGCTCTTATATTATTTTGCCTTTGATGTCTATACATATAAAGTGAGTATAACTCAAGATTTTATGACGTTTAATTTGTCCTATAAAGACCTTTCATTTTTGTTAACTTAGGGATATTTTTATATATATATTGCTTTTTCTCCAAGTAACACAAATATTTTGAAGACTTCTCCCCTTCCACTTTCCATTTAGCGTTTGTCCTTAAAATTATACCTTTGATTTTTTCATCTTTTAAAGAATGTAGTTCTACTGTTAATTGTTCTATTTTTTTCTTTGACTGCGAAATTACCACTATTCAAGCATAGCATAAAATGTTTTTAAATTATCTTTAATGATTTATTGTGTTTTATCTCGTTTCTTTTTTATATATGACGCATATGAAACAATTTTTGTCTAATCATTAATTTGAACGTTTCCCAAAATAATTGATCACTAATATTAAGTTTAAAATCGTCAGATTGTTCATCTGTATGAACTTTATATTGATTTATGATTTCTGTATGGTTGTTTTAACAATTTTAATATATTCATGATTGTTTGATAAACTATTGTTTAATTTTCATATACCTCTACCTCTTGATTGATCAATAAAAGAAAATGTAATTGAAATAAGAGAATTATCTTATCTTTGACAAAGACCAATATTGCTGTTTTAATAAACTATATTGCAAATCCGATGAAACAATTGAATAATCTAAACGAGCCATTTTATTTTGCGGACCTCCCCGTTTTAATCGTTTTTTATATTCATTTTCAATTCGCCAAATATCTTCCATATTATCTATAGTTGTTTTATCCGAATACAAATTATTTTTATGTTTATAAACGTTCAAATCACCAGCAATGACAATAGAGGTATTCCCAAAACTTTCAATTTGTTAAAATAGATGTTGAAAAAATAAAGGTTTGGATTCGTTTGGATGTCATAGAATGGATGTCTACAAAAAATGTAACTTCAAAATCTCCTTTACATTGAAAAAAAAAAATGTCTGTCCTTTTTATTTGATCTGAAAACAGTCCCCTACAATTGAGGCTATCAAATTTTATATCACTCATTTAAATAAGGAAACAACAGCTTTAAATTCTGAGCAGACTTGAAATTATAAAAGGAAGTTCTGATAAAAAAGGCTATGCAGATCTTAACTAAATTCCACTGTATGAAAAATAATCATATACATTCACTTTAAGTCTTGTGTTTCATAAAACTTTTCTTTTTATTTAACTTCCGCATTTAAGGTCGCATTTTAAAACTTTTTTTTCTGTATCTGTGAACACAGTTAAAGTTAAACAACGGATGTTGAAAAGCATTCATTTCACTTGAATATGTTTTTAGTGTAATATTACAATGAAATTTGTCAAATAAAAAAAACAATAAAAATAATAATAATAAAAAAAGAGTAATCAAAATAACGACTTAAAAATGACTTCTTCTGTAAGACCTTGAACATGAGGTTAAATTGTTTGTGCCACTGTAATGACTTTTCGTTTTTAAATAAAATCACACAAGTTAATTATAATTTACCATTTCGTAGATAAAAGTCATGATCACTTTTTATTACTGTTTCTTTTTGTATTTCAGTTGCACAAATGAAAAAAACTCGCGGATACACCAGTTTGCACTTCCTTTTGTCGTTTGCCGGTAAATGTCTACGCTCAGTCAGAAGATCGGCCCTCCGCTTTGTTACCCGGGGTGGTAGGTCTAGTACCACACTATTGCCTGCCCTCATGTATTTTTATCGCCGAGTCCAGGACATGATCACGATAAGTAAGAGTGTTATATCTAACAATGATGTTTTTTCCGTCCTCCTGTCCCTGGGAATGACGATGAATAGCATGGAAAAACACAGTGTTGATCCGATCAATGTCAATTTGGAGTTGTTCGAATATGAAACAACGAAACCTTTTAATGAGTAGCTTCTGGAGCTTCGTAACCGCCTCTGCAATCAACGCCTCGGACAATTAAGTTTACAACCTCAAAATTCAAGTTTCAACCTCTAATTTGTCATGTCTTCAAACTTAAGACTCAGTTTTTGGAATATACTTTTCATGTAGTATTTTAAACTCGTCGCTAATAATCCCTCGACAGATTTGAATGTTTGCTCAGCTTCTGACAAACGAGAGATGACGGACACACACGAGAGAGGACGGACACACCTGAGTAATGACGGGCTCCAGTTTCATATCAAGCTTGGCTTCCATAGGCACGTGAAGTTTGGCGAAACACGCTGCAATATCGGAGAAACCTTTACACACGTACGTGCCCCCTAAATAGTCCATACGATCCGCACTCGCCTCATAGCTATCAGCCATGTTTACAATCAAGACAATGTAGCCACGCAGTAAAGTATGTGAAGTATGCCAAGGGCGCAACGTACACATATATGAACATTCTGGTACATGATCAGTGTGCCTTAATTCAAGATTGGGAAATGGTCCAATTTTCATTAATGTCTATTCGATTCGGTGTTGCACAGAAACCGAACACCGATTAAGCCAGTACTGGGTGAGTGAATGATGTTCATTAACTGATGAGAGTCTACTATTAGCATTATGTGCTTCAGCGGAGTATCATCCATTTCCAATATACTCTATTTATATAGATTGATTAATCCTTTTCTATAGGGGTATTTCAAATTACACAGATTCTTCCTACAAGAAATAACCATTTTGTTTGAAGAGACGAACAAATACCGAGTTATATTATGTATTCACCAAGGAAACCTATCAAGCAAGTCTTTTATTCCATCCCAATAAACCGTCGCAGCAGGTGTATTCTTCAATTCTATCAACAAGTCCTCTAGCTTGGCATTTTCGTTTTGTTCCATCCACATTCTCATCATTTGATAAATTTGGACAACAGTACTATATGGATTGTCCATTTTAATGCGATCTATTGTTGGTTGGTCAAGTCCTAGAGATAGTCCAACTAACTCCCAACCTTTTCCGATAACTTTGGCAAATCTGTTCAGGTCACGCTGTGTTGGTTTTTGAGACAGTATTCCCCTTTGTCTGTATGTATCAAGCCAGTCGAGACCGTCAGTTAAGTCATTATCAGGAAACCACTGCGCAAGGGACGTTCTTACTACGATTTCGTGTCCGGCAACTTTATCAGGACAAGGTGATCTCCCTTTTCCCTTTATACTTTCAATCGATTTTGTACTAAGGCCACACTCTGCTTCAGCACACCGAAAACATAGTGTGTACTGTGGCTCCTGTTCTGTATGATCATTTCCAAACTCATGCTTGAGGACCATCTCTACAAATCTCCGAAGTCGATCACTCTGACGACAGTTTACCTGTTCTCCACATATGTTGACAACTCTGATTTCCATTGTTTTGTTTGTGACAGCAATTATACCCGCATGGTCATCATCTAACGCATAGACACCGATATCTTCAAACTGCAAGCGCTTGTTTCCTTTCCAAACCAAGACAGGCCATGTACCTAAAGCAGCTGCTACCGTCCGATGGTATAATGTAGACGAAACAAAACAATTCGTAAAAGCAAATACGAGGATTGTATTTGTACATTTCCGGTCCTTTATAAATTCACCAACATCATTTGCTGAACTGTGACATTTCAGTAGACTTGGAACTATATAGAAATCAAGCTTTCGAATCTGCTTATGTTCTACATCAAATTCTCTTGCAGTTGAAATGATACATAGCTTTTCAAGATACTTGATGAGAATGTCTTTATATTCCATAAAGTCATTCACTGTGTCATTGCGCCACACCTCATCAATCAACTGATGTTCTAGAACAGCTTCAGTTACAAGTCTGTCGCGTAATTGTATCAAATTTGGGCGAGCATTACAAAATCTCTTGGAAGATATTATGCATCTAAATGCATCAATGATCCATTTCGGATAGAGAACCACGAATTCGCTTAACTCCTGTTCATTGAAATATACCATGTCCCCTAACTGGTGATGATATGCTAAAAATAGCTTAATTTGGTCCTTATCACCTAAAGGGTACTTGTTGCTAGCATCTATTTTGCACAATTCATCCATTGTGGTATGTTTTGATGCTTTCTGGACTATTTTCTCTTCCAAAGGTATCCATTTAGCAGGAATTTCTACATTCCATGATGATTGCCGTTTGGCTACATCAACTATATACCTTCGGAGAGCAGTGATGTCACTATCAACAACCCGTAAATTGTCCAGCACAAAATCTTCCTGTTGAATGTGTTCAAGTATTGGTGTTCCTTTAAACATATGTCTTAATCTATCAAAGTAGTTTTGAGCTTTACTATCTTTTAAATGTTCTGATTCTTTCATTTGGTCTTTATGTGTAGCGACAAGAATCACTGGTGGTTCACCATTTTTACCTACGAAAGAATGAATTGAGTTCATCCAAAATTGATAAAATGATTTAACATCTCTGTTCTGGGACTCTTCTGGAAAGTCTTCATCGACAATAAGCGCGTCCATTTGTTTAGATAAGTCAGCAACGAGCAGGTAAACAGCATCCTGACAATGGAACAACTGGTGAGTAGCATAAAATATATACTGGCCACCGAAATCCCAGATATTTATGTTTGGTTCATTTTCTCCAGGTATTTCTGTCTCATTTTTTGTAGCTTTCTTGAACTCTTTGAAACAACTTTCATTGTAATCAAAATCAATTGAGTCTGAAACTGAAGTTTCATGTTTTGTAACATGAGACTGAGTTCGTTGCTCTCTGTGAGTTTCTTCAAACGTATTCCCAGTCGGTATATGTGTGTCAGATACATCATCTTGCTGTGACAGACAACGTGCTATTGAAGCCAAACGACCACCTATATTTGTCGAACGCGTCAACCTTTCATTTTTCTTCCATGTTCCATCAACAGTTGAAGTACACGTGTGCACTTCAATTCCATTTGTACTTTCAACTTTATCTATTGGTAACTCAAGTAAATTATATACTAATGATGTTTTCCCTGCTCCATAATGTCCTACCACCATGACGCGGATATTGTTTCGTTTTTCACTTCCCTCACGTACAGCCTTTTCATATAACTCTATCATAGATGCATCGAGACTCCGTATTTTAACAGCTGTAGAAACAAAAAGTTGAAATCATGGAATCATAGGTTAACTTATTACATTGTCGAGTTACAATTTTCATTTGGGTTTTGAAAACCTAATACTATTAGGAAAGACATACATTTCAATTACGTACCTTGTTTCATATTCCAAATATAGTCAATGAATCTTAGTTCTGAGAATTATTTTGTAATCAAACGTTGAAGCAAAAAATGCAGAAACTCGGAATAAAGTCACCAAATGATATCAACATTTTTGCGCAACGTCACTTCTAACGAAATGTGGGGTTAGAGTATAGATTTTCCATTTGTAATATATCTATAAATAAATAATTTATATTCATTGATTATGATGTGCATTATCGAATCATTTTCACTACACAATCGACTTCAACAAGAGTTGACGTTTGACGATAGGCATGGAAATCGATTTTTTTAGTTAGTTGAAATGGCTATTGAAACAAGAGATTTTCATTATCAAAAATGTCTTTTTTTAAAAAAAAAAAAAAGGCGAACAGATGACTTATATTGCCTTTACATTATTTAATTAAGTAATTTAGCAACATTTGTTGTTCAAACTTTAAACTTCTTTATAAATTCATCAACCATTAATGGCAAATAACCGGATAATATCTATAATATCTATTATAGCGCTAAATATTACAATTACATGAATAGAATAATATAAGCTGGTCAAGCATATCAAGCAATACTAATTAAACTTTACCTAAAATAATTCCAGCAAGAGTTTGAAATTTAGTGTCAGTTATAGTTGACTTTATCTTCTGTTTCAAGAGTAGTTTACATGTATCAATGTTTTACACAAGCGAATAATTTGGCAATATACCAGTTGTCGTTAATGGATCTATATTCTTGTACATATACAGTGCAGGATATCCATCGACATTCAAAGTTGTTTCAGTTCATTACGTATACAATATATGCACTAACTTCACATCATAGGGTAATATATCGGTACCAGTTCATAAAAATCGATCTATAATAGTTGAAATATTCTTGTACCAGCATGCACAGTTTATCACAGCTGGATACACTTTCATAAAAATGAAGAAAATTTCTGACTATGAAAAAAATATATTAAAAAAAAAAGAAGTGCAAAATATTATCTAAGCTCCAGGGCTTTAATTTTGGTAGAAACATATTTGTCAATGCCTTGTACTTGTACCACAAACTTTAACCTGCTAAAAACTGTAAGTCTAAAAGGGCAATGATTTTGCCTAAATGAAATCAAGAGTTATGGTTCTTGTCTGTATGAGTTTTCTAGATGATGCTGAACACACAATTTTAAGTTTCATTGATATGTATTAACTCAAAATCTTTAACCTGCTAAAAACCTTAACCAATGTTTTTAAGTCTAAAAAGGCCAAAATTCTCCCAAAATACGATGCAGAGTTATGGTTATTGTCTTTGTGCATTCTGTTGATGATGTTGAACACACATATGCTGTTTCATTGATTTCCAATGAGTAGGGGTGGATATCTTACCTGATAAACAAAATTAACCTGAAAAACGAACACCGACGCCGGGGCGAGTACAATAGCTCCCCTATTCTACGAATAGTCGAGGTAGAATGGCTATTTAAAATAGAGAAGTTTTGTTTACTATTCAATATTAGCAGTTTTAGCCGGCGTTTAGCAGAAATTAATATTGTTTATGATTTTATATTTTTAGGACCTATTAGTGATAATCTATTTGCCATGATTGTCGGATATTTTGGAATAATAAAAATATATGGCTGATAAACCATCCAATTAAAATGAAACATGAATTGATATATAACTGATAAAAAAATTACACGTGTATTTTGCGTTTTGTTAAAAATATTGATTTGTACTGTTTTAGGAAGGATCTATTTATATGATTAACTCTATGCTCTAAAAGCAACATAAAATCTGTTATGATTGGAGCTTCATCAAGGAATAAGATATGGTGGACGAGGTTCTTTTTATTCAAATCATTTTATATACTACAGTAGTTTGTTTTTTTACCATATTTTAAAGAAATTCCAGGACTAAGTTTTGATAATGTTTTACCGCTTATCAATAAATTATAGAAGTTTCTCAGTCACTGTTTAAGGAAAGAAAGGCACATATAAACAAATTCAAGTTGAATGATGCCAATGCATATATCGCTTTCAATGGATATGGCCTTTATTTATATGTAATTTAGAAAAGTTTATTATATTATTGAATCGATTGCGTAAAGGCATTCATGGTAAAATTTTATCTGTATTTAAATCTATGTATAGTAAAACTAAATGTTCCATACGTACGCCAAATGGCATTACTGATCCATTCCCATGTAATTTTGGAACGAGACAGGGGGACATAAGTAGTCCTATTTTATTTTCACTTTATATCAATGACCTTTGTACATTATTTAGAGAACGCTGTGGTACTGGAATATTTGTCTCTAATGATATACCTGATATCATGTATTTATTATTTGCTGATGATGTAACAAGCGTAGCTGAGACTGCATCGAAGCTACAGATTCAACTAAATGTATTTAATGATTTTTGCATTTCTGCAGGCATGAACATTAATCTTAAGAAAACTGAAATTATTGTATTTAGAAATAGTGGCAGACTTCGTTTACATGAAAATTGGTCGTACAGAGGAAATCTCATAAAAACAACGTCGTTATATAAATTCATGGGCATTCTGTTGACACCCAAACTGTCGTGGACTTTCCGCCAAAAACAAACTTGCGACACAGACCAAAAAAGCTATAAATTTTATTCAAAATTATCAAAGGCCATTTGGACGATTTTTACATAATTAATTATTTAAATTGTTTGATTCAATGGTAAAACCTATATTGTGTTATGTATCAGAGATATGGGGTTACGAATATTCAAGTGCAATTGAGTTAGTTCAAGCTGATTTTTGTAAATATTTTTTGGGTGTTAATAGTTCTGTAAATAATAGCGTAGCGCTCGGCGAGTGCGGAAGGCTTCCTTTGTGCGTTACTTATCATACAAATTGCAATAAGTACTGGTGTAGAATAATACATATGCCAAATCACCGATATCCAAAACATTGTTATAGAATGCTTAAAGATTGAGATGATGTTGGAAGAAAAACTTGGGCTTCAAGTGTCAAGAAATTATTGTTTCGATATGGATTCGGGTATGTTTGGATTTCACATGAAGTGGGGGATATTAATATGTTTATTTTAGCATTTAAACAACGACTATCAGATTGCATGACCTAGTACTGGCATGGTAGTATTGCAGAATCCACACGTTGTGACACTTATAAGTATTTCAAAACTTTATTAAATCCAGAAAAATATCTTTGTATTGAAATTCCCTTTTTACATAAAAAAATCTCTTGCCCGTTTTCGATGTTCTAGTCACAAGCTCAAAATAGAAACTGGTCGCCACGAAAATATTGAAAGGCAAGACCGAAAGTGTACATACGAGGGGTTATCCAGAAGTTCGTGGACAAATCTCATAATATGAACATGACATGTCTGATTTATTTGGAGTTTTACATGTATTATATTTAATCTAACGGCACACTGTATGCAAAGTATGAAGAAAATATATAATCAAACAAAACAGTTACATGTATTTCAAATATGGCATGTACGCCTATCTGTCGCAGGCCAGATGCGAACACTTAAATGCATGCTATTTTTTCTTAATTATCGTGTGCACTGTATAGTAACCTATACTTAGTTTGCAGCATAGTTCTTGAATTGTATTACGGCAATCCTTATTAACGCAGTTTTTACCACGTTAACGTGACATTGACGCAATTTTGACACAGGGCGACCACATATGTTATCATCTATTATTGTTTCTCGTTCCTCAGTGAATCATTTGTGTCATTTGTAGACTACAAAATGCACTACAAATAACTTTCTCGGAGCTTTACTATACATGTCTATCGTCTGAATCAATGTTTTGCTAATATTGACTTAAACTGTATTACTGCTCGTTGTTTCACCTTTTCATCAGATGCACTATTTGCATATGAATGCATCTACATTTTCAATAGAATTTGATTTAAACTCCTAACACCTGCGTGCAATGCTGGAATGACATTGACATGCAGACATTGATGCCGTGTCCTCAATAGTATATGATTTACCGCAAGTGTTACAGGAAAATGATTGTTATTATTCACATATTTGTCTGTCGCAAAGTTCAACATTTTGAGCTGCGGTACTTATCATGTATGTATGTTGCTATGGATACCATAACATTATTACTGACATAAGAAAGATGCTTAAACACCGTACATCGATGACAAATACACCAATACTTAAGTTGTGAAAAATATAGTTATGCACTTGCATAAATATAGATTTTATTAAATTTGTCCACGAACTTCTGGATAACCCCTCGTATTGTTATATTCATGCGAATATAAACGTTATAGAAGACGAATATCATGTATTTTTTCTGTGTCCGAGATATGCGGATCTGAGACTACAATGTTTACAGTCTTGGTATACCGGTGAAAATAGCTTAGAAGATTTTTATCAGCTACTACAACTAAATGACACCTTCAAACTTAGGAAACTAGCTGCATATATTCATTTTATTTTGGTACGAAATGATTCACAATTATAATAGAAAAAAATATTGTAAAATATTTCCACATAAATTGTATGCCATATTTCATTTCGTATTTTGACACTACTAAATGTTTGTAAATAATAATATGTATTTTGGGCCGGAGGCCTCTATTTACGAAACAAAGGATTTGTATTGTATTGCATTGTATCGCTTTCAATGTATATAGCCTTTATTTATATGTAATTTAGAAAAGTTTATTATATTACTGAATCGATTGAATAAATCGTGGCTTCTTTCTCTCAACAAACGCTGTTTTGCACAAGCAGTATTTGCAGAATAAGATACGTGTTATATATTTAGACATGCTGATTATACGGAATAAAAATATATACACTGAACCTTTGATACTATGGAAGCGGTCACTCTGCAATGTCATGTTTGAATCATATCACCAATGCAGTGTATAACCTAACAACTATTATACAACTATCAACAGTTTAAGTAGTTAATCGTTAAAATTATTTATCCAAGGAAAATGACTATTGACCCAAAGCAGGAAACTATTGACCGAGACGAAGTATATTACTGTGGTGAATGCATATTTATGTTCATGTATGTGCACATGTATAAATGCAAACGTGCTTGTATAATGCATACACAGTGCCTGTAGATACTTTTTTTATTAGTATATTTCTGTGCTGTTGAGCTTATCATATTACCATTATCACGCCTTGGAAACGGTCACTTTAACCACCGTCGGTGGTTCACGTAAGACAATGTGACCAGCTTCCGATGGTGCATTTGACAGATAAAAACCGTCGAAATTACGGTAAGTGAAAGTATTCTTTAGGTTAGTATTTTATTGTGACAAAATTTAATGGAAATCGGGGAATGGTTTTCGATCCGGCTGATATCTTAGTTTATTCCGTGCAATTAAAATTAAAAATGATTGAAGAATAATCGAAATATTTCCTTCGGGGATGAGGAAATCGTCGGACAAATTGGCATTGTGTAAGCTAAAAACAGTTGATACTAATATAGCAAATTAAATTGAAAAAAAAATCAACATAGATACGGCACGAACTCGCGGCATTTGGGTTGGCAGTTCAAACCGTTACCACTACGCTATCGGAACAGACAGTAGTACAACACACTTAATATTGATATCTAGTTATTGTATAGTTTATGTAACAGATAAATCTGCTATCACACTACAAACACCCCTAATAAAGTAGGTTCCATCTAAAAAAAGAATGACGTAGTTTCAAAATAGCTGATTCGGTTTAGTAGTCGCGTTTCGAATCGTGGTAGGGTATGTTATATAAATAGAAACATCTTTCAATAAGCGAAGGACGTCCCAAAATAGTTCCACAGTTGAGTTCCGAATCGCCGTCAATTCTAATTTAATTTGTAGATATAAACCAGCTAGCCTGAAATTATCTGCGGTACTTTGTAATTTTGTTATTGTTATTTGATAAATTACTATTCATTTCGTATTCATATATTAAATAATCGAATCCCGCCGCGGCAGCAAACATTGTTTTGCTTATTTCAATAGCAATACTATTTACTTTTTTCGGTACTCAACAAGCGACTATCCAATAAAATAGATTCAAAAAATGGTTTGTCAATAATATGCAATGGTATCTTTGCATTTATCTCGAAAACGTTTGCATAATTCAACAGGGAGAAACATATATATCATATATACGAGAGGGAATCAGAAAGTTCGTAGACTTTTGCCATAATTTATTTTTTATCATTGTATTTTGATAAATCTCTGGGAGCCAGTGCCGCTTTATATTTGAAGTCATTTTGCAAAGTTTTAATGAGTTTTCATTATTAGTTTATATTCTATGGAACATCGATTTACGTAGTCGGGGCAGTTTGTGTCTTCTTTTCTTCTTGTACTATTTAAACAAGCAGAGCGTTGCTAAAACAGGTTCTTTTTTAAAATAAAAAAGAAAAGATCGATGTGTGCTGTATCGTATGCTTGTTTACATCCTTTAAGACGATGGCACCAATTATGCACATCTTAAAATGATATCAATAGTATGATGTTACGGTTTGCCAGTTTTGTTTGAAACAACATGACGTCGGGGCACTTGAAAATTGATAAGCGCGCGGAATACCGCAATTCCAATTAGTTCTGCTCTTTGTTAGGTTTTACACCTGCTCAAACAGAGAACATTTTAAGAGTGTTTACGATGATTCTTATGTTTCATGGGCTTTAGGGTTTAAATGTCACAAATGTTTTCGATATGGCCGGGAATCAGGCATTAAAAAGGGACATACGGGGCGCCGATTTGAAGACATGTTGGAATTTTACAGAATAATGTGTCCAGTATACCATCTTCGGATTTCGTTGACAAGTTCACTCAATGATGTAAACAGTGGCAAAAATGGATACATAAAGGAGGAGAGTATTTTTAGAATGAGTGACTCAGTAAAACTGTTAATGACGTTGTTTTTTGTTGAATACAATGTCATCGTTTTGCCCCGACACCTGTAACTGATATGCTTTGAATGTCGCCTTATTTTTTTATTTTGAATAGCTGACGTGTCATGCTAGAATTTAGAAAATATTTCTCATATACATATCAAATACAATAATAATATTGTGAATTGTATAATTGAAATAAATTAGTTATGGCAAAAGTCTTTGAATTTTCAGATCCCTCCTCATATCTTGACTCTGAGCTAACGATGTGCAGAGCGCCAAACTTACCTTGAAATACACAATTCACCTTCAAGATTGAACTTTGTAAATGTACTGACCCGAAATAAAAACTTTACACTTTATATGTTTGAATATTTCTTTTGCTAACATAAACGTGTTATACGTAGCTATCAAGATTTAATTGCGGATAATCATTATGCATTTTTTTTTCAAAATTTCCGGTATTTATACGTAACAGCACAAAAACGTTATCATTATTTTGCACATGCGCAACATCCGATTTTTCACTTACATGTTTTACATCGCCAAGTAATCATTTGTTGCTAGCACAGATAAAAAACTTAAATTTGTTTTTTAAAACACTTTTATTTAGTTCTGAAACTGAGAGAAATCCGGCTATTGGTATGATCCGAGCCGGGTCATTAATAAATACCGTTGCACGTCATTTATGCTGTTCCAGATAGACTTTTCATATTCTTGCGAACCGGTACAATACTACTTGATATGTCAGAGATCGTATCAGACCCGGTCGCATACATGCAACAACGTTACGCACCCATGGCATTTTTACGTTGACTCATCTACGTTATCGTTTCTTAACTACAACAAGTACTCATTGGCGTTACTGTGATCATGCACAGACATAAACCATTTGAGGCAAAATCGTGTTCCAATTCGTGTTCGTCGGCCATACAACGGTCAGATTCCGACAGCGCGTCACATAACTTCCAGCCTGTTATTGGCACTGCGTCAATATACACGAAACCAGTGACAATGCCTCTGTATCCCCGGGCCTGAACACATATGGAATGAATTGGGTCGGAGGGTCCAATCATAAAAATTGATACAGTAAACGACCTCTGAAATGCACTTCTGTATTTCAAACACGCTCATCCAACGTTACGTAAGTTCATTGAGATTACGTATTCTGGAATATATTCGTGAAAACGGAGTCCACACTGGTTACTGACGTTTTAAAAATATTCAGTTATTGCACTCAGTCAGCACTTTTTGTCTTTTTCAAATGTTACGTGATCATTAACATTTTTCTGTAATTTCATTTTGACCCTTCTTTACTTAATTGTTTAGATAAAAAAACATGCGATATCTGATGTTTCCAGTAAGTTACACAGAAACATTGATATAGTCATGAAGCTTCGTTTGCAGTATATATTCATCAGCAAAAGAGATACTTTTAAAGTCGATGTAAAGATTTCATTTTGGGTCAGTGTTTATTTCATATGTGAAATATATAATAATTTAGGTAGTTCGCCGCGTTTCCATCATATTTTTGTAAATCTGGCGTAAATTAAAAAAAATCTGTACACTTATACTATAAAGTATCTTCTTTCGTTTAAGCTTTGTCTTTTTAATACATTCCAGCAGAATCTCGTTTCCAGCGCCCACTAGCGGTATGTGTTTTTTGGATGATTTTCTACGTTTTTCCTTATAAAATGGTCAATATTAATTGAAATTTGTTTTAAATAACATCATTTAATTACTTATTTTATTTCCTGTGATCAGATTATAACTTTAATACAGATAAAACGGATTTTGTGTTACCTTTACTTTTATTCATTACGCCGAATTTGATTAAAAAGCGGGTTTGAAAGCAACCCATTTTGAACATTTTCGCTTGATTGCGCAAAGATGCTTTAGTAGAAGTTCTTGAATTTTGTATATGTTAAACTTTATTCATTTTACTACAATATAACTGAATAAAAATAGTGGTGTTCACGCTAGTTTTTTCATAAATTTGAAATCAAATCAAATTGAAACATTTAAAAACACACGACGTTTGTCTGCTGTTCCGGACGACGTCGTATTTTACGCAAGTATTATATTGCGTTCTCTTGACGTCGTTCCGGCATATAATTTTAATCCTTCGGGTGAGATATTTCTATCCCACATTTATACTTATAATGAATTCTTATACTTCCTTTATATCCGAAATTCAATAGTTATTACCTTAAAAAGTTCATAACGTAAAAAGGTTCTGACTCACCTGCAGATTTTAGTGGCAAACAAATCGGACAATCTTCCTTTGTACAGTTTTTCCAATGAGTTATTATCTGACGGGATGATACACAGTGATCAACTGAAAGAAAAGCATTGTGTAAAGATTACTCTAAATTGAAAGTATACATTTTCGTTTAGGAAACATGTCAAAAACTACAACAGTGAGTACCATACCATCACACTTAATGATTTACAACAAAACGACTAGGCTGGAAATTGTATCTGAACTTTGATATTTAAAGATTGAAACTTATTTAATCAACACATGTATGTAATCTTAGATATTGATGTTTTTAAACATATACACAGTAAGTTAACTTACTGAGATTGATTTTTTAAATACACATATGCAGATCATATTGGAAACTGTATCCTCTTTGAAATATACAATTAGATATATATCTATCATATTGGAGACTGGTTTGCGAAATATTATTTCAGTTAAACATTCTATATAAAAAGTTATTTAAAATAAAGTATTACCCTGGCTTATGTATTTTTGTTGAATCGTACAACAGACAACGGTTTGTAAATTGTAACCTCTACTAAATAACTTTCCATTAGTATGGTTACATAATGTTCCGGGTTATATCTGACACCAACCTTATTACTTGTCCAGATTTCCGAAAGTGTAGTACTTTTGTTTTAAATATGCCGCAAAAAAAATATTAACACATCTTGCTTGAAAGCGCTAAACAATAATAAATTATTTCCCCTATCTTGTAAGAAAGAAAGAAGGTGTGTGTGTGTGGGGGGGGGGGGTGGGGGGGGGGGGGGTAAATATGAATATAACTACTTTTCTTCCGCAAATAGCTTGCAAACTTTAAAGCTTTTGGAACGAGTGGGTCTCGATCTTACAACCTCAGCGCTGAGAGGCAAGTTATCTTGAGACGGCGCCTTAAAGCACTCGGCCACTGAGGACCCAAAAATGAACGAAATGTTACAAAGTCTTAGTGTTTTTCTCAAAAATATATATATGCTGTCCATTTGGTAACCATTCCTAACAATTAATAAGCGGAAAGTACAAACTAAATATGGCGCTAAATATTCTAACTCCATTTAAATATTCGGTATGTTTAAAATAAAGTGTGGTAGCAACCAAATATAGTTCCGAAATAGGAACCAGCATATCCATATTGTGCTACGTTTGTTTTTACCAAAATACTGGAAATAGGGTTAGATTTGTCGCAATTATTTTAGTTTTTGTATATCTAGTATTAATATAATTAATCAGTTCAAAGATATCAGTAAATCGAACTACTTTAAACTGTTCCTACCTAGACATGACTTGCCAAGTGTGCATGTTATCATATGATTCAGCACATTTTTCATAGTTCTGCAGTGTGGTAAAGAACATGCTTTCTCAGTATTTTGCTCCCTTTTCTGACATTTGTCCGCATGAAGTAATAGTATCAGTTGCTGTTGTATCAGCCTACGTTTCTCCAAGTTTAATATTGAGGGTTGTCCATCGTGGCCAGGATCTTTTGGGTAACATTTTACAATGTGGGACTGCTGGTTCTGTGAAACATCATAATGGAAACAATGCATTCATACAAAATCAGTGTTCAAATATCAGAAGATGGTCAATATCAATATGACATTAAATGCCAAATATGAAACTAGAACTACATTTGACGAACACATACCCTGAACAAATGTACTAGCTTACGAATATATATGTATAACTCGGTGGCAATGTCAGATGAATGTCAGGAATCAGTGGCAGATCGACATATTCACGTAGAGGGGAGTTGTTCCGATATCAAAATATCTGATATCACAAACTAACTCAGAACGCGCAATGTTTTTCTATACAGATTTATTTCTACACTGTAACAGCTTTCGTTTTCAACTTTAATGATCACTATTTAAACACATCTATGCTTCAAAACATAGTTCACACGAGATTTCCCCATCTTAGAGCGTAACCCCACAAATCTCCCAAAGTCGACTTTTAGCCTGTTCGAATCTTACTGCCTACCAAACCCAACTGAACCTGACTGTCCGTTTTTATTCCAGTGCATTTGCACTGTAGAGTGACAGCTAATATAATAAACCAAGTTCACATTTCTATTTTTAGACCTGGTTAGACCCGCTATATCCTTGACAAGCCATCACTCATCATAGGTATGACTTCCATTGTTAACTAAGTACATACCTATCATATGCTATATTGACTCTTCGGTGCTTTGTCTCGCTTACTATTCCTTACCGCATAAGTATTATAGCATGGTTAAAATATTACAAATATTTAACTTATAAAATCAATTAACGAGTGACTCTAAAACAGAATTCCTCCCCGAGAAAATCTGGAAAACAAAGACGTCAAATGACGCAATTTAACACATATTTGATGATATTTTGTTACGATTTTCAAACAAAATCGTATTTACGGAACATACAAAAAACAAAATGATTTCATGTTTCATTTCAATGGTTTCTTAAAATCTTTATATTGTTTTAGTTAAAAGGATGATATCTGACATTCCTTTCAAATCGTTCCAGGTAATTGTCAAATCTAAATTACAGGATGTGTTTCCCGATGAAAACCAGTGCTTTGTTTAGTTTTTCAACACACAATTATGCCGCGATGTATGCATACACACATCGAATATTTAAAGTAGAACCAAACTAAATAACTGTTGCAACATAATCAAGGACAGAGAGTTTGTTCATTTTAATTACAGAGAAATTATAAATTTGGAAAAAATGCCTCTGCTTGGGATTGAACCCAGTTCCTCATGTACTGTAGGTGTGTGTCTTATCAACTTGACCGTGGACGTCTCTATGTTAAAGCTCAGTACTACTGGTACATATATCTCAACCAGGCCAATTTTAAACAACACTGTAAGTTTTTAGTATTAAAAGTAGATTTAACAAAAACAATGAGTATAATTTTCATAACGCATCCTCATATCGTCACAAACGCGTCGATAGATATATCCAGTAAAGAAACTTACATATGCTATTATATAACCTTAGATTTATAATACGGATGATGTTTAACATACAAGATATGCAAAAATGATATCATGTGATACTACTGTAACTGTATTAATGTATGTTAGTTTGTTTATATGCATATGTGACTTATAGGTCTATTGGGCCTATTCTATTCTGTTTTGTTCTATTCTGTTATATTGTATTCTATTCTGTTTTATTCTATTATATTGTGTTAAACTGTAAGTTTATCTATCATGTTATACATATGCACATGCCTCACTATACTAAAGAATACTTATTTATTTATTTCTAAACATTGCAGTTAACTTTTAAATAGGCGACCACTAAATGGTCCCCGAATGATTCATTTATTTACCCAACAGCATCAGTTGTATATAGCTGATAGGATTATATCTCGTGATCTGTTACAATCAGGCCAAACAAAAATAGCTGTCTTTTTGGTGACTTTGCCAAAAAACAGGGTCGGTAGTTGAGTGCTTTTTTGGAAACATTATCTGTTAATGTAGGCATTTGCTGTGTATATTATTTAAAATATCAATATTGTCATTTGACATATTTGCCACATTGTAACATCACATCATATTTCTTGTGTTAATATTTTGATTAAATATTTGATAAAATAAGAAAGTTAATGTTTTTGTTAAAAAGCTCTACCTCTACATACACATATCTTTTTAATATAGGTTGATATTTAAAAACAACAACATTTTAACAAAAATATTTATACTTTATAATCTCAAACTCTCTTTTATGTGACTAGAAGACATATCTATACATATTCATTACTTACTAAATGTGTTTCTCACAAAGACTAGAAATAGTATGTTTGAAAAAAAACCCACTAAAAATCTTCTCTTACAGATACTTGAAATTGATATTTAAATGAAAGAGTCTGTGACCTATAGTGAATGTCTGAAATAAGCTCAAATCAAATGTATCTTAAATGTTCCATTTCTCATTTCTTTTGTATTTACAAAAACATAAATCTAATTTTAACAACAAATCTCAGAACAGAAACATCTACATATACATATGCATGGTACTAATGCATAAGTATTGAAATAATTGGTGATGTTGTCCGCAACTATTAATGCAAGGGCTAATGCCATGTTCTCTTTCACATTTTTATGATCTTCATGGATGAAAAATATATTGTTGTATTATGTTTTTTTTTATTAAAAAATATTACGGTCGGGCCACCAGAAACGTAACAATTCTATTTTTGGCCATAAGTATTTTCAATATATGTTGAGAAGTTCTTGAGAAGAAAACTTTCAAGACTTTTACCCGTCTAAGTAAGAATACCTTCTTTGTTATCTAATATACATCAGAAATATCCATGTAAAGTGGAGTACTATTGGTTTGGCAGTTTCAGAAAAAGGGTTGCCAACAGACGACGACAGACGAAGCCCATCACATGGATTCGTTTACTTGCATAGAGCTATAATCACATGCACATACATCGACGTTGGAAAAAACTTTAAATAAACATTTCATAAGTAGGTTAATGCATTTGTGCATTGACCTTTTATACGAATTTAATGTTTTACATTTTACATTATGTCGTTGAATACTAACGAAACAAACAATAAACCTTTCTGTTTTTCTGTCATTCTGTTTTTCTATAATTTATTATTTATTCTATTATTGTTATTATACCACGGCGCTAATCAACTCATACGTTTACATGGCTATGGCTAATAATCTGTGTTTGTTAACTTATATGAGAATGGCAGAAATGAGAGAACTTGTGCTCAAACCCATTATATTTAAATTGTCAATATATTTAAACTAAGTGACAACGGTTTATTATAAATATACCAATTATTTCGTTAAACTTGCATGTCGGTTAAACAATACAATATGTCCGTATGTCACTTTCACAATTAATAATGTTACAATGCAAACAGAAGCAGTATGTTATTCTCAAAGAATCTTTTTAAGAAATACAATCTCAGGCTTCTGCACTTCAATAGGATCTTTTTATAAGATAGTATACAGTATGTATGTACTATATGGCGGATGTAGAAAGTTGGCGTGAGGAGTTGTGTTTAAAGCGGCATAACCACTAACTAAATATGTTTAATTTATAAACATTTCATGAATTTGCATCGCCTTCCGTGGATTGCAATAGCCGATACCTCTCTACTACAAGAATAAGTTAAAGGTATATTAAATTTTGCTGATCAGTAATTGTAATGCGCAAATTAGCTGCTTCGCTGACAATGAAATTATCGTGAAAAATCGATTCAATCATACATACTCGGCCAAATCCACCGCCCTTCGGTATTAGCATATGCATAAATATTAATGAATATAATGGACACATACCTGTATTTGTTTTTTTCTTGTTGGCACCTATTTTTTTCTATATGAGAAGACGTTTATAGAGCACTGTAGGGAAAAACAGTGCTGCTGGGGGAAATAAAACTAAGTCTTATTCTTGTCACGTTATTCGAACTCGATCGCCCGAGCGCCAATTCGCATATATAACCACTGCGTATAAATATAACAAGATATCTGCTGTGTAAATCTAAGTTTAAACTTAACCGCTTGCCGGGATTAAATCAATGATGTTCCGAAAATTCCGGAAATCAAGATACCGTAAATCTATATCTTCGTTATGCCACGGGTCAGGTTTAATTAAAAAATCATCGTAGATATAACCAAGATAGTCACAATGTATGCTAAATATTATAAAACAGAACAGAACAGAACATTTTTTTTATTTTGGCTTAAGCATTACAAAAGCTTTTCACCATAAATAACATATTCACATGCATAATCAAATACATAATTATATAATTGTACCAGTTATTAATTTAGATTAAAGGGAAGAACATACTGGTTATGCCGTTTTAATTGCTGTGTTTAGTTTAATTTTGCAAACAGTTAGCGAGTGGGACAGCTAAAAGCTTGCTAATAAGTGCTGTCAATGAATTTGTTGCTGGTCACAACTCAGCAAAAAAATACCTATGAAAATCTTCGCCGTTTTATATGTTTTAGTAAAGTTAATATTTGTTTTTGTTTGTTTCATCAAACACTTAATGAATTAAACCGATTCTGATAGAAACATGTTTCAATAAGTATGAAAACATATTTTACAGCACCTGCGTCGTTTAGATTATATGTACTAGTATATCACAATTTAATACCTGTACACCTGTTTGTACTCCGCTGCTTGTCCCAGGTACAGGTACTGAAATAAAAAGCTCATGATGAGTGCATGAATCGATAAAAAAACAATTAAATCTGTAAAACTGAAATCAAAATAAAACCACATGACTAATTTAATACGTCACAAAATGTGTTGCAATTTTAAGCGGGAAATCTATTCTAGTCTATCCTAGGCGCATAGTCTAAGTTAGGAAATCCATTTTCAAATATAAAAATGTCTCTAGCCAATTTTGGACAATTCTGATATTCTCCCTTTAAGAAAAACTATAAGATGTTTTAAACAGGGGGCCCAATATGACCTGAACGCTTTACTGGCCACAGATGCTACATGCAAAATATCTAGAGAATCTAGATATCAGAGAAAATTTGTTTTTTTAAATTTTACTTACAATGTACTTATAAGCCCTGTGGCGGGGCCATTTGTGGCCGAATCACGCTGAATCAAGAACTCGTCCGAGATATTGTGATTATATGTGAAAGTTTGGTTAAGATTCAATGGGAAATGAAGGTGCTATCGTGTCTACAACATTATCCTTATATAAGTCTATGTAAAACAGTGACCCATGTGGCGGCCCAAAATTCGACTCCAGGGACCCAACTTCAACCAATCGTTCAGGGGACCTCTATGCGATGCTACATGTAAAATATCTAAGGCTTAGACCTTGAACTTTGAGAGAAACTGTATTTTTTTTAATAATTTTAATTAAAATGTGCTTATAAACCCTGTGACGAGGGCATTTGTGGTCGAATCACGCTGGTTGAAGAACTCGTCTGAAATCTAGTGGTTATATAACTGTTGTGAGAGTGTGGTAAGATTCAATGAAAAATGAAGGTGCTATCGCGTCTACATTTTCTCTATATAACTCTATGTTAAACGGTGACCCCTATGGCGGCCATATATTTGATCCCTGGGATCCGACTTCAACAAATCTTGTAAGGGACCCCATGCAATACTACATATACAATATCTAAACTATCTAAGGTCTCGGCCTTGAACTATCAGAGAAAATGTTTTTTAAAGTTTCACTTAAAGTGTGCTAATAAGACCTGTGGCGGGGGCATTTGTAGTTGAATGACGCTAATTTAAGAACTCGTCCGAGATCTTATAGTTATATAACTGCTGCGCAAGTTTGGTTAAGATTCAATAAAAATGAAGGTGCTATCGCGTCTACAAGAAAACGTTAACGGACGGACGACGGACAATTTACCATGACATAAGTCTTTGACCAGTAGAACTAAAAATGAACTTCCACTCATGCACTGCGAGCCAAAATTAAGGAAGAGTGTCAGAGAGGGCTGGTGGCGGTATTGGGACCTGAAAACACTTTTATTAAAATATTGGAGGATGTATATGCTGCCTCCTCCCTCAGCCTGAACATTTTGGGGTGGGGGCGGACACCTTTGATCCCAACGGATCCTACGTATAAGATGTACATTTAATCTTATCGAGATTGGACATTCTTTACATACATAATATAACTAGATAACTTGGAGATTGCCTTTATTTGTACAACTTAAATTAAAGATTATAAGTAAGTAATCTTGGAGATTGATTTGTCAAAATGTATCTATGTATTTGAAATATACGTTTTAACTGCGATATTCAACTTTCTTTGAAATATATACAAGTATCAATCATCTTGGAGACTGAACTGCTAAATATAATTTGAGAGTTAAACATTCTAAATAAAAGTTGATTAAAATGAAAAAATAACCTATCTTATGTATTTCCTTGTACCCACACAACAAGCAACGGTTGTAAATAGTAACGTCTAGTCAATCGCTATTAATCAGTATGCGTATGTAATGTTAGGGGCTATATCTGGCACCAACTTTCTTTACTATTCCATTGCTGCTTAGCCATTGATTGCCCTGGTTTCAGTATTAAAAGTACCCTAAAAAGGCGAGACACAACGACATCCTCGTAATAAGTTCAAACTGACCTGGCACTTCCTGATTAGAAGTTGATGCATGCTCGACGTGTATTGTCTTTTCGTCATGTATCTTCGTTTTTGGCGATTGTGATGTCGTTTCACTCCCCGGAATCTCTTCAATTTTACGCTTTTTTAGTTTGCTCTCCATAGTTTAGCTTTAAATCAAAGATAACTTTTAAGCATACGAAGATTAATATTAAAATAATAGTTAATCATTATCTCATAAGCCCTGTACTGCAAAAGAAAGACGAAATATAATCATTTCAAGACAGTGCTAACTAGTATTAACGCAATCATCAAAACAAAACATGTATGTATAATGGTATGAAAAATACTCATAATCAAGTTACGCGTTTATAATAATTGTAAGTGTTATCGTATTATTTACTCTCAAGGCAAACTATAATATAGTTTTCCTAGATATCAGTTTGTACTTTTTTTAAACTATGATAGCACTGTTTGGTTTCCGGCTGTTTTTGGCTGTTTGGAAACATCAGGGTTGCAGTTAACAGTAAATGCAATGGGAGCAGCAACATTCATGTTAGTTTAAACTTATTTATTTTACTTCGATTGTGAAACAAGTTCTTACAACTTAGACAAATCACGCTCGAAGTCTTCCTGGGTAGAACCAGTACAAAGCATATGCGGAAAAAGTGTCTTGCTCACAGACACCACACATAGCCGTGGCGGAGGATCGAACACACGACCCTCCGATCATTGTTTCGGTGCTCTACCACTAGACCAAGCGCTCCACATTCATGTTTGTCTCTATATAATATTATATCGATTTAAAACGCAAACGGAGTGTTATTGGTATAATTTTAGAACTTGTTGAAGTTGTTGCTTAGTTATATAGGTGGTATCAGGCATAGATACGATATAAACTATTGATTTGTACATGCAAACGATGCTGAAAAGCTGAAGCAACGATGGTAAAGAGTCAAAACTACGGACCAATGATGGTGAAAAGACGAAATAAAGATGATGAAATAACCATCGTAGTTCCATTGTTCCGGTTTTCTCTATTGTTGTTTTGATCGTTCACCATGGTAGGTTTCCATTTTAAAAATCATACTTTGGTTGTAGCGCATTATCTGCTTTATGACTATCATTACCTCTAATATATGATGAGGCACATCGTGATATTGCTGTGTCAACATATATACGTGATTGATAGCAATGCAGTGACATAATGTTGAGGATAGGACAGTATGATCGCAGGATGACGATTGGATGAATTGATGACAGGATAGTGGTAACACGTTGATGTTGGAGCGATGCCACGACAACACGATGATGTTTGAGCGATGCCACGACAACACGATGGTGATGGAAAGATGATATAATAGTAATAACACGATGGCGTTTGGGCAATGGCATGGTCGTGATAACAAGATGATGTTCGAGAGATGCCACAACACGAAGATGTAGAGCGATGACATGATAGTGATTACACGATGATGTTGGAGCGATACCATAATAACACAATGATGTTGGAGCGATGACATGATAGTGATTACACGATGATGTTGGAGCGATACCATGACAACACGATAATGTTGGAGAGATGACATTGAAGTGATAACATGACGATGTTGGAGCGATGACATGATATTGATTACACGATGATGTTGGAGCGATACCATGACAACACGATGATGTTGGAGCGACGACATGGAAGTGATAACACGATGATGTTTGAGCGATGACATGATAGTGATTACACGATGATGTTGGAGCGATACCATGACAACACGATGATGTTGGAGCGACGACATGGAAGTAATAACACGATGATGTTGGAGCGATGACATAATAGTGATGACACGATGGTGTTGGAGCGATACCATGACAACAAAATGGTGTTGCAGCGACGACATGGAAGTGACAACACGATAATGTTTGAGCGACGACATGGAAGTGATAACACAATTATGTTGGAACGATATCATGACAACACGATTATAGGGCGACGACAAGTTAGTGATAGCACCATGATGTTGGAGCGATACCATGACAACACGATGATACTTGAGCGACGACATGAAAGTGATAACACGATGATGTTGGAGCGATTACATAATAATGATAACACGATGATTTTGGGGCGATGGAATGATAGTGATAGTACGATGATGTTGGAGCGATAACATGTGTGGTAATGCGATGATGTTTGAGCATTGACACGATAGTGGTAACACGATGAAGTTGGAGTGATGACATCATAGTGGTAACACGACGATGTTGAGCGATGTCATGATAGTGATATCACGATGATGTTGGATCGATGCCACAACAACACGATGATGTTTGAGCGATGGCACTATAGTGGTAACACGATGATGTTGGAGCGATGTCACGTTAGTCGTAACACGATGATGTTGGAGCGATGACACGATAGTGATAATATGATGAAGTTGAAGCGTTGTCACGATAGTGGTAACACGATGATGTTTAAGCGATGTCATGATAGTGATAAAGGGATGATGTTGGAACGATGCAACGACAACACGATGATGTTGGAGCGATGGCACAATAGTGGTAACACGATGATATTTGGAGCTTTGGCACGATAGTGACGACACTATGATGTCGGAGCAATGTCATGGTAGTTTATACACGATGATGTTGGAGCGATGACACGATAGTGGTAACACGATGATGTTGGAGCGATGACATGAAAGTCGTAACACGATGATGTTGGAGCGATGTCACGATAATGTTTGCACGATGATAGTGGTAACACGATGATGTTGGAGCGATGTCACGATAGTGGTAACACGATTATGTTGGAGCGATGACATGATAGTGATAACACGATCATGTTGGAGCGATGACATGATAGTGGTCACACGATGGTGTTTGAGCGATGACATGATATTGGTAACACGATGAAGTTGTAGCGATGTCACGATAGTGGTAACACGATGATGTTTAAGCGATGTCATGATAGTGATAAAGGGGTGATGTTGGAACGATGCAACGACAACACAATGATGTTGGAGCGATGGCACAATAGTTGTAACACGATGATATTTGGAGCTTTGGCACGATAGTGACAACACTATGATGTCAGAGCGATGTCATGATAGTTTTTACACGATGATGTTGGAGCGATGACACGATATTGGTAACACGATGATGTTGGAGCGATGACATGAAAGTCGTAACACGATGATGTTGGAGCGATGTCACGATAATGTTTGCACGATGATAGTGGTAACACGATGATGTTGGAGCGATGTCACGATAGTGGTAACACGATGCTGTTGGAGCGATGGCATGATAGTGATAACACGATCATGTTGGAGCGATGACATGATAGTGGTCACACGATGGTGTTTGAGCGATGACATGATATTGGTAACACTATGATATTGGAGCGATGTCACGATACTGATAACACGATGATGTTGGAGCGATGTCACGATAATTATTACACGATGATATTGGAGCGATGGCATGATAGTGATGACAAGATTATGTTGGAGCGATGTCATGATAGTGATAACACGATAATGTTTGAGCGATGTCACGATAGTTATAACACGATGATGTTGGAGCGATGGCACGGTAGTGATAACAAGATGATATTTGGAGCTTTGGCACGATAGTGACAACACTATGATATCGGAAAGATGTCATGATAGTTTTTACACGATGATGTTGGAGCGATGAGACGATACTGATAAAAACACGATGATGTTGGAGCGATGTCACGATACTTATTACACGATGATGTTGGAGCGATGGCATGATAGTGATGACAAGATTATGTTGGAGCGATGTCATGATAGTGATAACACGATGATGTTTGAGCGATGTCACGATAGTTATAACACGATGATGTTGGAGCGGTGTCATGATAATGGTAACAAAATGATGTTGGAGCGATGACATGATATTGATATCACGATGGTGTTTGAGCGATGACAGGATAGTGGAAACACGATTATGTTGGAACGATGACATGATTGTGGTAACACGATGATGTGGAGCGATTGCATGATAGTGGTAACACGATGACGATGTAACGATGACATGATATTGATACCACAATGGTGTTTGAGCGATGACAGGATAGTGATATAATGATCATGTTGGAGCGATGACATGATAGTGGTAACCCAATGGTGTTGGAGCGATGACATGATAGTGGTAACACGATGATGTTTGAGCGATGACATGATTGTGGTAACACGATGATGTGGAGCGATGACATGATAGTGGTAACCCGATGGTGTTGGAGCGATGACATGATAGTGGTAACCCGATGGTGTTGGAGCGATGACATGATAGTGGTAACACGATGATGTTTGAGCGATGTCACGATACTGATAAAACGATGATGTTTGAGCGATGTCACGATAGGTATAACACGATGATGTTGAAGCAATGGCATGATAGTGATAACAAGATGATGTTGGAGCGATGGCATGATAGTGATAACACGATGATGGTGGAGCGATGTCATGATAGTGATAACACGATGATGGTGGAGCGATGTCATGATAGTTATAAGACGATGATGTTGGAGTGATGTCATGATAGTGATAACACGATGATGGTGGAGCAATGTCATGATAGTTATAAGACGATGATGTTGGAGCGATGGCATGATAGTGATAACACGATGATGGTTGAGGGATGTCATGATAGTGATAACACGCTGATGGTGGAGCGATGTCATGATAGTTATAAGAAGATGATGTTGGAGTGATGTCATGATAGTGATTACACGATGATGGTGGAGCGATGTCATATTAGTGATAACACTATGATGTTGGAGCAATGTCATGAAAGTGATAACAAGATGATGTTGGAGCGATGTCAAGATATTAATAAGACAATGATGGTGGAGCGATTTCATGATAGTGATAACTCGATGATGTTGGAGCAATGTCATGAAAGTGGTAAGACGATGATGTTGGAGTGCTGTCATGATAGTGATAAGACGATGATAGTGGGGTGATGACATGATAGTGGTAAAACGATGATGTTGGAGCGATGACACGATAGCGGTCACACGATGAAATTGGAGCGATGAGATGATAGTGATAACACGATGATGGTGGAGCGATAACATGATAGTGATAACATGAATATGTTGGAGCGATGACATGATAGTGATAACACGATGATGTTGGAGCGATGACATGATAGTGATAACACGATGATGTTGGAGCGATGTCATGGTAGTGGTAACACGATGATGTTGGAGCGATGTCATGATAGTGGTAACACGATGAAGTTGGAGCGATGACATGATAGTGGTAACACAATGATGTTAGATCGATGACATGATAGTGATAACACGAAGATGTTGGAGCGATGACACGATAGTGGTAACACGGTGATATTGGAGCGATAACACGATAGTGGTAACATGATGAAGTTGGAGCGATGACATGATAGTGGTAACACAATGATATTAGATCGATGACATGATAGTGATAAAACGAAGATGTTGTAGCGATGACAAGATAGTGGTAACACGGTGATATTGGAGCGATAACACGATAGTGGTAACACGATGAAGTTGAAGCGATGACATGATAGTGGTAACACAATGATGTTAGACCGATGACATGATAGTGATAACACGAAGATGTTGGAGTGATGACACGATAGTGATAACACGATGGTGATGTAGCGATACCACGACAACACGATGATGTTGGAGCAATGGCATGATAATGATAACACGATGATATTTAGGCGACGGCATGATAGTGATAACACGATGACGGTTGAGCGATGACATGATAGTGATAACACGATGATGTTGGAGCGATGTCATGATAGTGGCAACACGATGAAGTTGGAGCGATGACATGATAGTGGTAACACGAAGATGTGGAGCGGTGTCATGATAGTGATAACACGATGGTGATGTAGCGATACCACGACAACACGATGATGTTGGAGCGATGGCATGATAATGATAACACGATGATATTTAGGCGATGGCATGATAGTGATAACACGATGGTAATTGGGGCGATGGCATAATAGTGGTATTACGAAGATGTTGAAGCGATGCCAAGACAACGAGATAGTGTTGGATAAAACAATATATTTATTTTATTACTAATTTAAATAGGGTCTTACACAACAATATATAAATGTTTCTATGGCAACCATAACAGATAGATTAACCTTGCTGTTTCCCAATGTACAAAACACTTTATTGCTTGTCAACGTTAGCTTGGATGTTTGTACGGTGATTTTGGATGCCAAGAGCTGTATTTATTATAAAATATCTAACCTTTCTTTATAATGTATTTGATTATTGTCTAACTGTGATAACATTTCTTTATATTATTCACATACAAATATTTAAAACTAGCAGCAGAACACTATTTTCTTACTCGACACTAGACTTTGTTTCAATATTTCATTACTAAAAAACGTACCCATTTCTGCTCATAAAAGGAGGAAAACTCTATCCGCAATGACATGTGATATCTTTCTCACATAATCGGACGAAATATTTATCCATTTCCTCATCCACAAATATTCATATATAGATCTATATATTTAATTTTCACGCCCTAAAACATTAAAAAATGTACAGCTTGATTGTTTTGTAGAAAACCGTTATAAATAGTTAGATGTTGTCCTAATTCTCAGCCAATGAAATCGTTCACGTCTCACACCACTATTACATTTCCCACAGGGCTCCATTGTAACATTTATGTCCAAAACAAAATGAAAAATTAAATTCTGCAGCATGTGTCTGGGCTCAAATTCTTCACTGGTTCAAGATATGCAATTATAAAGAAAAAAAAGTATACCTTGACCAGGTTTTTTTTTTTTTAAATTCAATGCTTTTGTGAGACCTATCAATTTCCAGAGTAATAATATGTCAACTATTAGCCCTAGATGCCGTTCGAACCAACAATTCTGAAATGACACAGAATTGTCCAGAAAGCTGGTATCAGCATCAAATTTTCACTGGTGATTTCTAAAATATTGACCATTTAACTCATGCCAGCAAAAAATAAAAACATTGCAGTACAAAGCCCTGAAAAAAGAAGAAAAAGAGAACTAAAGTTTTATTTCTACCTCCTTCACCTGTAGGTCCGGAGTACTCAAGGGAGATAATAGTGGTGTGAGTCCTTCAGTTTTTCCAAAAATAGAACGTTCCATTTCACATAGAAACGTCTATTTTCCTTTCTATGAAAAATAGAACGTTCTATTTTGACCAGACATTGGTACAATATTTTTACTACGATGGCGAGTCCACGTGACCTTATGCTAAAAGTCGAAGGAAAAGTGCCCGTTTCTGGTAACAATTTTGCAGATTACTTTCTTAAAATTAACATTTCATGAAAAGTCACAAAACAATGACGAACGCAGTCTCTGTTAAAAGATTAACCTTCGGTGCTATTAACTGGCCGTGCAAAACTCATTTTTTTTTGCAAAATGTGTAACGGCGTATATTTTGTTTTTGTAAATTTCACCACCCCATCTTTTCAACTGAGCAAAATACGACATTGCATTTTTTACAATTATTACTTTTTTATGGCAACGTAGTTTAGTTAAAACTTATATATTTTACTTCAGTTGTGAAACCAGTTACGCTCGAAGTCCCTCGGCATAACCAGTACTAAGCATATGCAAAAAGACAGTGTCTTGCACACATAACCGTGACGGGAGACCAAACCCACGACCCGCCTATCATGGATCTGATGCTCTGCCACTGGATCACGCGCTCCACTTAATAACACCGACAGGTTCATCTCCATGCAGAGACTGCGTTCGTCTTTGTTTTGTGAATTTCATGAAATATTAAGAAAGTGATTAGCAAAATGTTACCTGTAGCGGACACTTTTCTTTCGATTTTAACACCAGTCTTTAGATGTTGTCCTACTTTCTTCGCCAATGCAATCGATCAGTTACTTCAAAATAGAACGTTCCATTCCACGTAGAAACTTCTATTTTCCTTTCTATGAAAAATAGAACGTTCTATTTTGAACAAACTTCTAAAGCTGCAAAGACAATGCTACAATCGTTTTACTACGGTGGAAAATCCACGTGACCTTATGCTAAAAGTCAAAGGAAAAGTGCTCGTTTTTGGTAACATTTTTGCAGATTAACATTTCATGAAAAATCACAAAACACTGACGAACGCTGTCTCTGTGAAAAGATGAACCTTCGGTGCTCTTATCTGGCCATACAAAACTCATATTTTTTTTGAAAAAAAAACGCGTAACGGCGTATACTATTTTTTTGTAAATCTCCTCCCCCCACCATCTTTTCAACTGAGCAAATACGACTCTTGTAGTTTTTGCAATTAATACGACATTTCCATGGCATCTAAAGTCAGTTTGGTTTAGACTTATTTCGTTTACTTCGATTGTGAAACAAGTTACGTTCTAAGTTTTCCTTGGCATAACCAGTATTAAGCGTATACGAAGAGACAGTGTCTTCCTCACATAACCGTGATAGGGGATCGTACCGACGACCCTCCGATCATGGATCTGAGGCTCTTCACAAGACCACGCGCTCCACTTAATAGCACCGATAGGTTCATCTCAATGCAGATACGGCTTTCATATTTGTTTTGTGAATTTCATGAAATATTAAGACAGTGATTAGCAAAATGTTACCTGTAGCGAACACTTTTCTTTCGATTTTCACATCAGTCCATAGTATCAGCACCAGCCGCATGCAACAACAAAATGGTGCATTCCTTCAAATTCACACTCAACTTCAATGATGAACACGCCCCGTAAATTCATTTAATCCAATGAAAACTTACGAGGAGCGCGCGAAATATTTATTTTGAAACAAACAGTTTCATGGGCTTATTCTAAAGATAAGAATTATGCAACAAGACCATGACTGGTACCGACGAAAGAGAACGTAGAACAACATTTAAGCCGGCTAGAAGTAACATGGAAATTTCTACTGTCGAAGAAAAAAACATATAACTTCTAACCTATACATAGTATCAGTTCACGTCGATTCGCTGCCACATGCAATTCCATAATGATCGCAATCCCTCAAATACACACTCAACTTCAGTGATGAACACGCCCCTAAATCCATTTAATCCAATGAAAACCTACGAGGAGCGCAGGTTTTCATTGAATTAAATCGAAATATTTATTTTGAAACAAACAGTGCTAACGCGCATGCGCTCGTGTTTGTATCTGTTAATCAATGTGTGTGTCTTTCATTGGCTTAATTTTATAAATACAAATTATGCAACAAGACCATGACTGGTACCCAGGAACGAGAACGTAGAACAACATTTAAGCCAGTTAGAAGTTACATGGAGTTTCCTACTGGCGCAGATCGAACTTCTAACCTTTAAATATACGTTACTTCAGAATAATGAGGTCAATGTTCATTTTTATAACGTCATGCTTACTTGAGTACAGGGTCAGGCCAAAATATGGTGGCCCGAACGTCCGTAAATATTTTAGAAATGTGAAAGGGAACATTTGAAATTATTTCAGATACTCACCATAGGTCACACATTCTTTCATTTAAATGTAATTGGTCGGATCCATGCTTTACGTCAAGTAGACCCGAGTACCGTCTTGTTTGTTACTGAAGCATAAGATCCAATCATTGATATACTTGTATAATTGTTTTGATCGAATTCATGAAAAAAATTGTTGTTTTTATCTCAATATATGTAGTAAAAAGCAAACGAAATCAACAGGTAATTGATTGGGTAAGGTGTGACTCTTAAGTTATGCGTGCCAGTACTGCTAAAAATAAGTCACCTGTAGTTCGTTCTAAAATGAAAAACAATAACCCCAAAGACGGGTTGTCACCCTGTTACAACCGTCAATGCATTGTATCACCTCATTCATTTTGTTAAAACGTCACAAAAAATGTTGCACTTTTAAGCGGGAAAATTTATTTTAGTCTAACCTAGACGTGTAGCCCAAGTTAGGAAATCCCTATATATTATTTTGCCATGTTTAAATAGATATCTTTTTTGGCAATATGGGGTCAGAGAGTACATATAGGCATGATATATTGAAAAATATGTGTATAGCCAATTTTACAATCCTAATGAATTCCCTTTATTTGTGCATGCCAGTAGGCCAACTGCTAAAATATAATCGCCTGTAACGTTCTAAATAAAAAACAACCCTAAAGATGGGTTGTCAACTTGTCAACCCTGTTGCAACCTTTCAAACTTTCAAACTTTATTTATTCAATGCTTAATTTCACAAATAATGAACAATATAAGCATATACAAATAATATCAATATTACAAAGTATAAACGAAACATGGAATCATGACGACATTGATTACACACGTATACAAAGGAAACACCTAAATCGTTATATTTTTATCAATCAGATTCCAAAACAATAATTTAATTTCTGACAACCTCCACGACTATTAGTGGAATGTGGACATGGTTTTGATTATAAGAACAACAGGTCTGGATTTTCTGAAGTTCAGAGCAAACTGTCACACATTCATAACATGAGCTTGAAACAATACCCACTAGGCTAAGCAGTGAAATCAACGATCCGGGTATATCGTCATTAAACGTACGGTTGAGGACCCTTCCACCGAGTCCATCCTTTAAATAATATTACTATTTTTTTTGTAAAAATGTTTCATCTACAGAAATACACAAGAAAGCAGTCACGTGGTCAGCTGTTACAACTTCTGATTAAATACACTTCAAAGCGGTTTTGGTCAAATCACCCTTTCGCAGATTATTTCCTTTCCAAAACATTCAGTTGTATCAAAGTTTAATTCAATATTTAAAAGAAATAAAATCGAAATGCATTTTATGTGTTTTCAAAACAGCTATTAAAATACAAATAAGTTTCAGAGACACATAATGTTGCAAGGCTCATTGACTCTTTTGATGATGAATGAACAGACACGGACTGGTAACCTGTATGGCTATTAAGACGATCAAACCGCGGCCTTTAAAGTAAGCGGTCAACACTACTATCAACTGCGCAAACATCCTTCTTAAAACGTATTGTGTTCATTAAGAGACTCACACCAATGTTAAAATACATTTTACATTATTACTTAGATATTAATACTAGTATTTCTTAATGTATAACTTGTTTGTGTATTCAAATATTAGCATCATTTTGTGCCACCGAGGGCTAATAAATGATTAGTTAATTAAACTACTCTAACGTGGGATCTAAGGAAGTTAACCAGTACTCGAGCACAATCATCTCCGCAAGAAACTTTTCGCTTGGAATCAGCTGTGAAAGACAAATAATTAGTTTATTGTAAGCATTTTCAACGGTTGTGCATGTGCATATCAATACAAAATAGATGATATATATATATATATATATATATTTCTCTCTCTCTCTCTCTCTCTCTCTCTCTCTCTCTGTGTGTGTGTGTGTGTATTATATTATATTATATATTGTATTATAACATTTTATAACCCCGAATTATTGTTTTCCTCATACCAGCGACAACTATGAAATTAATGTGTATAATCAAACTTACCCTGTTCCAAAATATCCCTTTAAGATATTACAAAATTATTGAACTGATCAATTTATTTATTGTGTAAGTTATTTTAAGTAACATACTGGTTTTTTTACCTGAACTAAATATAACTAAAATGGGAACACCCGTTTGGAATACAACTCTATTTTAAACGTTGGCGGAAAATGCCGAGCATTAATTCAAAAAGATATAAGAAAACAATCAGACCATCGCTCGGCCATTTCCGCTTATACGTTAGAAATAACCTCGGACATAGCATTCGGACCAACTCGCCAATTAACCTAATTGAGCTCGGAGATAAATATCTGGTAAGCGGAAAAGGGGAATCGGTAGAGCCCCCTACGTCACCAGCTCATTTAAATATTCATGAGATAATTTACTTCATTAATAGTTGCTCTTCTATAAAGGAGGTAGTGGCTAATTGCAATAATGGCGGTAAATTGGAAATCGTTAAGGACGCCAACATTTAACGACGGGTTTTCTGGCTGGGTGTCAACAGCGGAAGAAGCAGAGGCAATACGACAGTCGTTCGAAGTTGAAAATACTTTGTGTTATGTATCCGTCTCAAAGGGTAAACATTTCGGGAGAAATGGTGAGTTTATTGTTGCTTCGTGTTTAATACGGTACCCCTCCCAGTCAATGTCACATAATATGTCGTTTGGCTTTTGAGGTTCTGTTAGGGGGGTGCGGGTACCCATATGGCATAAATGAACCCATATGACATATGCAAAAAATACTTTTTCTATATGGAGAAAATAAAGTTTAAGATTGCGAGTCTCAAATTGTGTGTAACTAATACTGCGATATACTTATTACCGCGAATGCCCGTATAATAACAATCTGGGAAGAAAAGCACAAAAACTCCAACTTTTGCTTAAAATAGAGTTGAAAATAAAAGTAACATACAAAATAATAATGTGTTTTTAACTAACATTATATAAGGGCAATCATCCTATACCACATAAGAGACGAGAGATGCTGCAAAACTCCAAAAAGAAACAGTGTCCTGCAAAGATTTTAATGCAGGAAGTGATACGTTTTCCAGATTTTAAGGTAACTATTAGGCTTAAATAATTCTTTTATCATGTGGCTTCTTTTCAGGGATTTCTAATTCTACATTATGTATAGGGCAGTTTTCTTATTTAGTATTTATGGCACTGCTCTGCGACATGTAATGATTCAATCATTGATCAGCGACATTTAATGATTCAGTCATTGCTTTTTGTCAATCAATCGGTCAAAATAACAAAGTTTTCTCTCTTGAGTAATTAAAATACATTTTTTAGGTTAGTTTAGTTTCATGTTTATATACTTATCATGTAATATTTTCCAATCCACGTGCCAACATCCGGAAAAGTTTATAGTTGGTACGAATGTTCAAAGTACGAAAGCTGCGAGTACAAATTGAATTAGCAAATGGAAATAACTCTAATACATAAAATCGCACATGAAAGTAACGAGGCGATGATAAATAACCATCCTTGTTGTAAGACTAAATTGGCGGTATGGAAGGTCTTCAGGTTTACGAAAGTCAATAAAAACCTACCTCTGACCAAGAACAAATCTGAATCTGAATAAGTAGAAAGAAAAAAGTGACCTTCGCTGATAATATCCCATCTCAACATGTCGTGGAGAAATTGGGTATGACACCATTAGTTTAGTTTAAACATTTATTTCAAATATCTTACAGTATTGTCTTCTCTAGCTTCTGTTGGTCATGCCCTTTTAATGAACACACCAGGAACCATACAAATTTATTGAAACATTCTTGAGCGAATGCTCTTAAAATATTCATGTTCAAACCTTACGACACTTAATCAATGCATTTTTTCTTTTCTTCTTAAATTCTGTTTTCAGTTTACATGTATAATAGAGATTTTGTTAAAAATTCAGGTTACAACTCGAGAATTATACTTTCTAGTGTTTCAGCCTGATGGAGATCTGTTGAACCCTGCAAACATAAACCTTTGTTTCGCAAACTCAGTCCTGCAATGCCTTAGGTTGACAGATATTTATCAACTCTTGATAAATCACTCCAGATATGGTGAGAATTTATTTTCATCATTTTGATTATTATTATCAATCCATCTTTTTTGTTTAAAAAAAATACATTTTGAGGAGCATCTGATTTCATTTTTACTCATTTTATAGCTTTTGAAATGTTTCTAGGTTAATTTTATTAACGTTGTCTTCAGATGTTTCACATAAAATTTTCTCAGAATGGGTCAAATGCCATAATAAACATTTTTGTATGAAAAAGATAACGCCTGCCGAGATAATAAATACATATCATTACAATTCATTCAAACAATTTATTCATTTACTTTGCAGTAACTGATTAGCTATTTTCTATTCAAGGCAAACCATTTTCATATATACATTTGTTTATATTTTAGATGAAGTCTGCTTTGCATGTACCCTACATACCTTTTTTAAAGAAGGACCTGTATCAGCAACTGATCTATGCAATGGATTGCAAGGTAAGTTCTGATATTAAATATTAAATTTGTGATAATTTACATAAAACTCTTATGTTTCATCGGCTTAGATAACCACAAATCAATTCATACTATTTCGTTACATTGTCAACCACGCAACCTTATGAATAATAAAGTCGACTTCAACTTTGTCTCAGATTGATTGAGTATTTAACATCATTTTATACCATCAAGGGCTAACAGACGATCAGTTAACCTGACCAATGTTTCCTGGGATCATGAAAGGTTAACCAGTATTCCAGCACAACCCATCTCCGCAAGTAACTGATAACATTCCCACTTAATAAGCGTTGAGAAACGAATGATAATGAGACACATTGTTGTATATCAGTCGTCAGGGAGACTGTTGCTGGACCGAGAATCAAACGCATGACCCCTGGATTGATAGTCAGATGCGTTACCAACTGAGCTAATCGGGACCTGCGACTTCGTCTCAGTTAATAGCAATTCCCTCAGGTTGACAATATTATTGTCGGCTGAAAAGCATTTTATATTTATATAATACATTGCTAGAATATTTATTTCGGCAATATTACTGTTTTATTCTGACACATAAGGAGCTATGGTATTTCATCTTTTATAAATGTTTTTTTTATGTTCTTTATGATAACAGTGCCACTTTTAAAGTGATATATACATATATGAAGTTGGCTTTTACTTACAAACATCAGTTATCGAAATAAAACTTCTGTTTAAATAGTTGTATACATTACTAACCTCCTGAATTGTATCAATAATTTTGTTTAAATTCAGATATTTGACCAGCCCACCATTTAGGTCAGCAAGAAGATGCCCATGAATTTCTGCATGTTATTATGGAACAAGTGCACAACAAGTGTAAATGGTATGTTTTTAACCTTAAGTTGTCTAATTCTCCTATAAATAACAAATTACATCTTTTCTTTTAATATCTTTATGGTGAATATGACAATGGATGTCATTCTGCACATTGGGACTTGAGGAAATGTCCATTACAAGGCTGCTCTATAACTGGTTTATCCAGTCAATGAGTTTGGTATGAGTTAGGTAAAAATATTTTTGTATGAGTTTGTATAAAAGATTTGAATTTGCAATTTCATATTAATTCTGATTTCAGTTATTAAATAATAAAAACATTTTTTACAGCATTGGTGGGAGTGAAGTCGATGGTACCTTCTTTTGAACACTTGAGAGCACAAGTATGATTTTTTTTAATTCTACTTAAAATATAATTCTTTAACAAAATTAAATGTTCAAATATAATATGAATATATTGCAATACACTTTAATTAATTTGTCAGTATATTAAATATGTTGCCATAAATTGTATTACTCAACATATTTCTGGACAGTACATTATATTTCAATGTGTGTATGTTATTGCCAGATAACGGTATTGCAGTAATGTTGCTGTTGCTAGAAAACTAATTGACTATATTTTAATGTAAAACTAATATATTGTTTTACCCAATTTTAAAGTGCTGAGTGCTCCAAATGTTGCCATTCATCATCATCCGTGGAGCTGTTCAGTAGCCTGAGCATATCTGTAACAAATGTAAGATTATGATATTAAAATGCTTAATTTTCTAAATCAACTTTTGAAGAAAGGAAGCCTATTGTATTTGCCCTGATTTTGGTGTTGGTATTTTTTTAGCAAGCTCATATCTTAGTAAGTCCCAGCCATTTCAATGAAACTTCATATATAATTTGCCTATAATCAAAATCAAGAAAGGAACATACATATACAGTGAAAAGAAAAAGAAAGTATACATACCTATTAACGTCGCCATGTCAAGGAACAATGAATGTATTGCATATAAATTTTGTATATTTATATTTTATCATATTGTTGAATAAAAAAACAAACATTTAATTCATTTCAAAGTAAAACAATAAGAAAAAATCAGTTCATTTTCCATCACATGAATAAACTAAGACAATAATGAAATAATTTTTAAAAACCAAAATGTAAACTTTCTTTTTCCTTTCAGTGTATATGTCAGTGTCATTGCATGCATGTACTTTTTATACAATTGTTTGTATCAAATGACTTGTAAAACAGTAACATAATAAATTATGAATATTATTTGATGCAGGTATCTGAATTACCTAACAGGCAATTGTTTGTTTGATGCAGGTACCTGAATTACCTATTAGGCAATTGTTTATTTGATGTAGGTGCCTAATTTTTGGACACTATTGTAATGCAAGCAGTTACCTAACTTATTGGTTGTCAATGTTAGGTGATATTAACTTTTTTTTATAAGTTTCAACACATGCATGTTCTAATGATCATACATTGAGTGATAAATAAACTTTGCCTTGTTTAACAGGTATTGGACCTTAATCATGCACTGTCAAATTACTTTGCTGAAGAGACCATAAATGATTTCCAGTACTCAGGGTAACATATTTATTTTTATACTCAGTTACATCCATTTGTTTGTTATATTAGATATGCTTCAATATTTTTATTAAGCATTCATTAAAGTGGATCTTTATATTATGGTATATCCAGTTTTATTGTTGGAGGCAGATGTCAGAATGACTGAGTAGAATCACCATCCGTACTCGAGTAACTGGCAAACTTTCTCATATAAATATTTTTGACAAAACCGGTCTCAAACTCATGACCCCAGCGGTGAAAAGTAAGTGGTAATTAGACGACAGTACCTTAGACCACTCTGCCGTGGAGAACCTTAAAGTAAATCGAAACAAAGCATGTTGTTTGATACCTCTTAAAACTGTTTAATTGAAATTAGTTTTGTCTCTGAATAAAAGGTGTCACAAAAATTTTAAATCCCCTTCTCCTCTAGGTTAAAGGTGGTTAATTGTGAAATAATTATATTGTACAAGGGAAAGCTTTAAGCCAAGTAATGCACTTTTGAAATACTGAACAACTACCCCTTAAACGAGGGTTTCCATCAGTGTAAATGACATTTTACTTTAGAAATCAATAAGTTTCTGTATTATTCAGGACACATATTGATAATATAAAGGTTTTTGTTGGTATGTCAATTCATATGTTCACATCTTTATAGCATGTGTAAATGGCTTCATATAGCAAATACAACAACAAACATTTCTTTTTTAGATGTATGGAAAAAGTGGATATCCAGAAAAGGGTTTCTTTGAGTGCGATACCAAAATACTTAGTTGTTCATCTAAAAAGGTATTTTTTAAACATTAATATTATAGTTTTTTATTATTCATACAAATTTTGAATGTTGTTTAATAATATCAATCTGATATACATAGAATTTAAGTTAAATGCTTCATCATATAATACATTTGTGATTTTCTCATGTTAATTTTGAGACATGAAACCTGAAAAATAGATTGTCACTTAAAGGCAAACGGAAGTCATGTTAATTTTTTAAAAACATCATTGTTTATATTGTCCCCAATAATTGTTTGAATTAACATATCAGTATTCTAAATAATGACGTATATGATTCATTTTTAACATTTGAAACTAGTACATAAAATCATAAAGACATTGAATGTTAATTTTAGGTTTAATGAACTCGGTAACAAGAACACAGATATGCTGCTGATTTCAGAACAAATTAGACTGCGACCATATGTTAAACAGAATAAGGTAATTTCATTTTTAATTATCTCTGTGAATTCTAAGGGAAGCTTATTGACACTGCTGTATATTTACAGAGGGGGAAACTCATTTGTCAATACATCAATAACGCTCTCTTGTATACATTGACCATTATCACCAAAACCAAAAGTTTTATGTTTAGTTCAGCTCAGCTTTTTTAGGTCACCTGAGACATGGTCTCAAGGGACCTTTTGCGATCGACTTTTGTCCCTCTTGTGCGTCTGTAAATAATTGACATTTTCGACTTCTTCTCAAAAACAGTAAGCTCAATCGTAATGGATGTTTTATGCAGCTTTGGTAAAAAAGGGAGAATCAAAATTGTGAATTGCATGTTCCTAAACCTCCTGTTGAGAGGGGGGTGGGGGGGGGGGGGGGGAGGAAATAATTCAAAGTTCAATAATTGCTTATCTTCACATTATTTGCATCATTGCAAAGTTAAAAATAAACAGATTTAATGTTGCATTGGTACTAATGTAATTAAAATGTTTATATTGTTTATATTTGAAAAAAAATCAGGTCCTTGAAGACAAGGCTTCATTGTTTGGTGTAATTGTCCATTATGGGAGGTGGGGTCGGGGAGCAAATAATTAAAAGTTCAATAATTGCTCATCTTCACATTATTTGCATCATTGCAAAGTTTAAAATAAACAGCTTTCAATGATTTAATGATACATTGATACTAATGTAATTAAAATGTTTATATTGTTTATATTTGAAAAAAAAAACAACAGGTCCTTCAAGACAAGGCTTCATTGTTTGGTGTAATTGTCCACTATGGGACAAAACAAACAGGACATTATACTGTTATATCAAGCTTGGCCTTCGGTGGTACAGAATTAATGATAGAAAGGTAACTTACATGTAATTTAGGTTGTGCAAACTTCGTTATTCGCAAAAAGGCAGTCACTTGTGACACCGCATTTGCTTATAAATAACTCATGAATTTTTTTTCAGAAGCAAA
Source organism: Panopea generosa (assembly GCA_029582155.1). NCBI lineage: Eukaryota > Metazoa > Mollusca > Bivalvia > Adapedonta > Hiatellidae > Panopea > Panopea generosa. The sequence continues at coordinate 88,861,298 of CM055896.1, forward strand.
AAACAACAGTTGAATAAAACACATTATTTAAGTGAAGCCTTATATTTCATTTATATTACAGACCAAATATGTTTGGTGGGTTCGATCCTCCACCATGCTATGTGTGGTTCCTTGAGCAAGACACATTTCCGCATATGCTTAGTACTGGTTCCAACCAGGAAGACTGCATTATATGCCAAACTTGTAAAAGCTTGTTTCACAAATGAAGTAAAATAAATAAGTTTAAACTTAAACCAAATATGTATATTGACTTCAAGCAAATATTATTAAAACCATATGATACCATTACAAGTAACATCAAGCAATTTTTATTCAAACCATGTTTCTATTTTGCAGATAACAAAGATGACTGACAAAAATCTAAGGCTGGAGATTGGGAAAGCATACATCTTTTTCTACAAGCAATTACTAAGACCCTACATCGATTAGCTTATTTTACCGTATGTGTTTAGAGGAATTGTAGAGGTACCAGGGGAATCAGTAGAACTACCTTTGCATATGTTACCATAACATATACTTGTCAGTTTTGAGGGGAATCTGCAGAGATACAAGGGGAACCAGTAGAACCATCTTTGTGTATGTTACCATTACATAAACTTGTCTGTGTTGAGGGGAATCAGTAGAACCTCCTTTTTGTATATTACCATAACATATACTTATTTGTGTTGAGGGGAATCTGTAGAGGTACCAGGGGAATCAGTAGAACCTCCTTTGTGTATATTACCATAACATATACTTATCTGTGTTGAGGGGAATCTGTAGAGGTACCAGGGGAATCAGTAGAACCCCCTTTGTGTATGTTTCCATAACATTAACTTATCTGTGTTGAGGGGAATCTGTAGAAGTACCAGGGGAATCAGTAGAACAAGCTTTGTATATATTACCATAACATATACTTATCTGTGTTGAGGGGAATCAGTAGAACCACCTTTGCATAAGTTACCACAACATTTACATAACGGTGTTGAGGTGAATCTGTAGAATCACCTTTGTGTATGTTACCATAACATATACTTAATTGTGTTGAGGGGAATATGTAGAGGTACCAGGGGAATCAGTAGAACCACCTTTGCATATGTTACCATAACATATACTTATTTATGTTGAGGGTAATCTGTAGAGTACCAGGGGAATCAGTAGAACCTCCATTGTGTATATTACCATAACATATACTTATCTGTGTTGTGGGGAATCTGTAAAGGTACCAGGGGAATCAGTAGAACCCCTTTTGTGTATGCTTCCATAACATGATCTTATCTGTGTTGAGGGGAATCTGTAGAAGTACCAGGGGAATCAGTAGAACCACCTTTGTATATATTACCATAACATATACTTATCTGTGTTGAGGGGAATCAGTAGAACCACCTTTGCATAAGTTACCACAACATATACATAACTGTGTTGAGGGGAATCTGTAGAATCACCTTTGTGTATGTTACCATAACATATACTTAATTGTGTTGAGGGGAATCTGTAGAGGTACCAGGGGAATCAGTAGAACAACCTTTTCATATGTTACAATAACATATACTTATCTGTGTGAGGGGAATCTGTAGAACCAACTTTGTGTATGTTACCATAACATATACATAACTGTGTTGAGTGGAATCTGTAGAACCACTTTTGTGTATGTTACCATAACATATACTTATCTGTGTTGAGGGGAATCAGTGAACCACCTTTGCATATGTTACCATAACATACACTTTTCTTTGTTGAGTGGAATCTGTAGAACCACTTTTGTGTATGTTAACATAATATATACTTATCTGTGTTGAGGGGAATCAGTAGAACCACCTTTGCATATGTTACCATAACATACACTTTTCTTTGTTGAGGGGAATCTGTAGAACCATTTTTGTGTATGTTAACATAATATAAACTTATCTGTGTTGAGAGGAATCTGTAGAGGTACCAAGGGAATCAGTAGAACCCCCTTTGTATATGTTACCATAACATATACATAACTGTGTTCAGGGGAATCTGTAGAACCACCGTTGGATATGTTACCATAACATATACATAACTGTGTTGAAAGGGATCTGTAGAACCACCTTTGTGTATGTTAACATAATATAAACTTATCTGTGTTGAGGGGAATCAGTTGATCTACCTTTGTGTTTGTTACGATAACATATACTTATCTGTATTGAGGGAAATCTGTAGAGGTACCAGGGGAATCGATAGAACCACCTTTGCATATGTTACCATAACATATACTATCTGACTTGAGGGGAATCAGTAGAACCACCTTTGCATATGTTACCATAACATATGCATAACTGTGTTGAGGAGAATCTGTAGAACTACGTTTGTGTATGTTAACATAATATATAATTATCTGTGTTGAGGGGAATCTGTAGAGGTACCAGGTGAAACAGTAGAACCACCTTTGCATATGTTACCATAACATTTACTTATCTGTGTTGAGGGGAATCTGTAGAACCACCTTTGTGTATGTTACCATAACATATACATAACTGTTTTGAGGGAAATCTGTAAAGGTACAGGTGAATCAGTAGTACCACCTTTGCATATGTTACCAGAACATATACATAACTGTGTTGAGGGAAATCGGTAGAACCACCTTTGTATATGTTACCATAACATATACTTATCTGTGTTGAGGGGATCTGTAGAAGTAGCAGGTGAAACAGTAGAACCACCTTTGCATATGTTACCATAACATATACTTATCTGTGTTGAGGGGAATCTGTAGAACCACCTTTGTGTATGTTACCATAACATATACTTATCTGTATTGAGGGGAATCTGTAGAGGTACCAGGTGAAACAGTAGAACCACCTTTGCGTATGTTACCATAACATATACTTATCTGTGTTGAGGGGAATCAGTAGAACCCCCTTTGCATCTGATACCATGACATACACTTATCTGTGTTGAGGGGAATCTGTAGAGGTACCAGAACCACCTTTGCATATGTTACCATAACAAATACGTATCTGTGTTGAAGGGAATCAGTAGAACCACCTTTGCATATGTTACCATAACATACACTTATCTGTGTTGAGGGGAATCAGTAGAACCTCCTTTGCATCTGATACCATGACATACACTTATCTGTGTTGAGGGGAATCTGTAGAGGTACCAGTGGAATCAGTAGAACCACCTTTGCATGTGTTACCACAACTTAAAATTATCTGTGTTGAGGGGAATCAGTAGAACCACCTTTGCATGTGTTACCACAACTTAAAATTATCTGTGTTGAGGGGAATCAGTAGAACCACCTTTGCATCTGTTACCATAACTTAAAATTATCTGTGTTAAGGGGAATCAGTAGAAACTCCTTTGTGTATGTTACCATAACATATACATAAATCTGTTGATGGTAATCGGTAGAGGTACAGGTGAATCAGTAGAACCACCTTTGTGTATGTTACCATAACATATACTTATCTGTGTTGAGGGGAATATGTAGAGGTACCAGGGGAATCAGTAGAAAGCCCTTTGAATTTGTTACAATAACATATACATAACTGTGTTGATGGGAATCTGTAGAACCACCTTTGTGTATGTTACCATAACATATACTTATCTGTGTTGAGGGGAATCAGTAGAGCCTCCTTTGTGTATGTTACCGTAACGTGTACATAACTGTGTTGAGGGGAATCTGTAGAACCACCTTTGTGTATGTTACCATAACATATACTTATCTGTGTTGGGGGTAATCAGTAGAACCACCTTTGTGTATGTTAACATGTTAACATAACATATACTTATCTGTGTTGAGGGGAATCAGTAGAAACTTGTATAACGTATGAAGGTCAAGGTCAAGCAAATGGAACGGTTGTGTTTATTTTCGGTCGGACAATTTTGAGGATTTTAGGCAAAAAACATGAGGTAAAAATTATTTTAAGTAGATACGCTTGTTTACAAATACGCATAGACTCTAATTCAAAACCCGTAATTAAAAACGCACGTCAACTATGGCTGTAAATGGACGCCATATAATGTAATTCATCTCTAGCATATAGCGCAGGGAGCCGCCATTGTTATAAAAATAAAAACATGTGTATGATTGAATAACAGTAAAAAAATCGATAAAATACAATAGTAAACGACCCACGCTCGGACAATTCAAATGTATAGTGCGAAGCAAAAAATGCGCAAAGTTATGAAAGCAATGTGAAAATGTCCACCAAAGATAAAAGAAAGAGATCTGACAATTCAAGCCATAGTAGCATCAGTGATTGGGATAAAAGTCTTGATACAATAGTAGAAAACATAAACGAAGGGGGTAAGAAAGACAACAAGAAATAAAAAACAAGAGTAAAAAGCAGAAAAAGAGTGAACCCATAGAAACACCAGAAGACAAAATGACAGAACAATATAAGAGCATGTCTATTGAACATAAACTAGATGAAATCAATGAGAAACTTAGTCAAATGCTGACAAAAGATGATAAAGACATTTTTAGAGATATAATAAAAGACATATTCAGAGAAATCAATCAGAGAAAGATCAATTTCTCGGGTCTATTACAAAAAGAGTAGATGTTTTAGAAAATGACCTTCATGACAAAAGTGTGGAAAATGAAAACCTAAAAGTCGAACTAGTCAAGATGAAAATTGAAGTAAGCAATAAAGATGGAGAAATACAGAAGGTAAAAAATGAAGTGAAGATAGAATCGGAAAAAAGTAAAGAAAATTTTAACAATATTGAACAGTATAGTCGAAGAAATAACATGCTCATAACGGGTCCTCAGAACGATGGACCATACCAAAGCTCACAAGAAACCGCATGGCACGTAACTAACTTCCTGAATGAGAAAATGAAGCTTGGGACATCGGTGCACCAAATAGATATCGCCCACCGACTGGGAAAACACACTCCAGGAAAAAGTAGACCGATAATCGTAAAGTTTGTATCGCGTCAAGTTAAAAGCAATATCTTTTCCCATGCAAAACTCCTTAAAAATACAGGAGTATACATAAATGAAGACCTGACGCGCCTTAACCAAGAAGTTCTGTCATCAATGCGCCTAAAATCTCCAGACAAAGTGGAAAAAGCCTGGTCATTTGAGGGCAAACTTTATATGGAAACAAAACAGAAATTGTTACGTACAGTCAGTACACCACGTGGTTAAATCTCCCCTGGCCGGCAAAGAAGGCCTCGGCGGAGGTATTACAAAATAAGTCATAAACTTTTCGAGACAGTGTAGAATGTGAGATATATACATATACAGATCACGCTCCAGGCAAATTATCGGAATGTACCCATAGCTGTTCAGTGTATTGGCCAGAATAGAATAAATAAATAGGCATACATGTACTAAATTTTAAATTTAAATATGAACGTTTGTAGCATCACGAAGGAACAACATATTGAACATTGAATATGCGTTTTTGGAAAACTATTGTTTTGGTTGGTATATTATACAGTTTAAGCAAAAATGAAATATGATTATCAAAATATTAAAATATGTTTCTACATGAGGTGATGAACAATTTGTTATGTTAAATATTGGGTAATTTAACAGAAATGTAAATGTAAAGTTAAAGGGATATAAAGATTAAGATATCAAAGCATATCCACATACAATAACTGCGTGGAGAAGTAATAGTTATGTATATATATGTGTATTTATAGAGAATATAAACATAGGTAAATATATGAAACGGTTTAAATATTAGCCATCTAAAAATAGAAAAGAGAAACATTTGTTAGTTGTAAGCAAAGGTAAAATATGAATAACAATATAATAATATATATTCACATATTTTATGAATGTTTTTAGCTATGTGGGTATGTGTGCTGGTATTATGTGACAATAAGAGCATAGACAAAAAGAGAACGTTTATAACGAGTGGTGTTTGAAAACAGGATGTATATTTTTGTTTGTTTTGAATTTTTCTTATATTTGTTTATAGTGTAACAATATAAACATAAGTAAACGTATGATACCGTTAATTTATCAGACACTTGAAAATATAAACGAGATATTTATGGTATTATATGACAATAAGAACATAGATAAAAAGAAAACGGTTATAACGATTGGTCTTTAAAAACAGGATGTATATTCTTGTTTGTTTTGGACTTTTCTTATATTTGTATATAATGTAACAATATAAGTAAAGATATGAACGAGATGTTTGTTATGTGTAAGATGATATTGAATAATAATGTATATGTAAAAAGATTTAGTTATGTGGGTTAATGTGTTGACTCATGTTACAATATAAACATTGGTAAAATATGGTATGGTTTTACTATTGGGATTATAAAAACAGGAGCTAAAGTTTGTGTTATTTTTAAAAGAAATATGAAATACATCTTTATGCTGTTTGAAGAATGTATTATTCCACGACTTTATCACAAAAATAGAAGAAAACAATATACAATATACACATAAGTAAATATATTAAAATGTTTAATTATTAGAAATTGAAAAGAAGAAGGGATCAACTTTTATTGAATAAACACAGATGTAATAAGAATAGCAATATATTAATGTACGTACAAATGTGCTCAGAAATACTAGTTAAGTGTGTATACGAATTGATTAAAACATAGGTTGAATATGGTATGGTTTAACTATTGATGTTTAAATAAAGAGATAATTATTTGTTATGTGTAAAAAAAATATGAAATACATTTTTATGTTACACTTTTCTACAAATGACAATGACTCTATAAAGAGTGTATAAGGATGTTCGTTAGTCACACAACTTAAGTACACAGTTGTGTTAATTGGTTTGATAAAAATATGTCTTCGTATTAATACAGATATAGGTTGAAACATGAATAATTATCTAGCTTATGTTTATATATTATATATCTAAATAATCACATAGTTATACAATATGGTAATAATTAAACAATCAAATGTCTTTTGCAAAGACCTATTTAAAAAAAATGTGGGAAATAAGTTACATGTGGATAATTAGAAGTAACTGTTTTGACAAAAGGCTTTTCTGTAGCTATTGTTTATCTTTGAAAAATATGTTAACCTCGTTTAGGTTAAAACTAGCTCCAACCTGTCCTTCTTCTTTCTCTTGTTCTCTTTCTTCTTTGATAATCATTATATGTGAGAAACAATGTTACAACCCATTTATTTCTATGCTTGTGAAACTGTTTTTATTGTTTTATAAACGAGTCTTAAGATGTGTACTTTTAAAGGTCTTGGGGAATATAAAAAAAGAATACAGCTATACGAATATCTAAAGTCAAACCAATTTGCAATTTGTTTTTTACAAGAAATTCATTGTGAATGTACAACATATAATATATAAAAAAAACAATGGGGTAATGAAGCGTTCTTCTCTGGTAATAGTAAAAACAGTGTGGGCGTGGGCATCCTTCTTAATTTAAATTTTTCATATAAGGTAGTAGAATACAAAAATATAGTTGAAGGTAGACTTCAGTCATTAAAACTTTTGATAAATGAAAAAGAATACACTTTTCTAAACGTGTACGGGCCAAACAATGAAAATGTAGACTTTTTAAATACATTAGAAAAATATATTATAGATAATGACAGTGACACATTTATTATAGGCGGTGACTTTAACTCTATTATAGACGCTAAAAAAGACAAAAAGAACGGAAATCCCAACAGTAGTAAAAATAAAAGAGAAAAAAATAATTCAATTATTGAAAATAACGATATCCATGATATATGGAGAATTTTAAACCCGGATTCGTGTCACTACACATGGCACTCTAATCATAAATCACCTATTTATAGCAGACTTGACTACTTTCTAGTTCCATCAAATATCTTAAACTCGATTACTAAATGTAAGATTTCTGTTGGTATCCGGTCGGACCACTCAATTGTTTATTTTAACATTAATACAGATCATGAAGCGCATGGTCTAGGATATTTTAAACTTAATAACAGTGTAATTTTAGAAAATGAATATCAAGAAATAATAAGAAAATCTATTAGGGATATAACAGACATAAATAAAAGTTCGAATCCAAATACCATATGGGAACTAATAAAAGGTACAGTACGAAATGAAACTATAAAATATACTTCAAAGAAAAGAAAGATAAATCACAGTTTAGAAAATAATCTTAAAGAAGAAATAGATAAACTAGATGAAGCATTGTCAAACGATCCAAATAACAATAACCTTTTAGATGTTTTAAACAATAAAATAAATGAACTAACAAATATAATAGATATAAAAACAAACGGTATTATATTACGAGCTAGGGCTGAATGGATTGAAGGTGCTGAAAAAAAATACAAGATACTTTTCAAATTTAGAAAAAAAGAGGGCAAAATCCAAACAAATAACTAGACTCACATGTGATAATCTTGAAATAACAAAATCCAAAGATATATTAAAAGAAACCAAACAATTTTATAAATAACTATACAGCAAGGTTCAAACAAGTGACGAACATTTCAATTTTTTCAATAATCATAATATTAATAAATTAAATGATAATCAACAAGAATTATGTAATGGCATTTTAACTGAATATGAGTGTAAAATAGCTTTAAAAGAGATGAAAAATAATAAGAGTCCAGGGTCCGATGGGTTATCAACAGAATTTTATAAAATATTTTGGAATGACATAAAACAGTTTTACATTGAATCGATAAACTACTCGTACATGGATGGTACCTTATCACCATTGCAGAAGCAAGGTATTATAACGCTTCTACCTAAAAAAGACAAAGACCTTTCATTATTGACAAACTGGAGACCAATAAGCTTATTGAATGTAGACTATAAAATTGCGACAAAAACTATAGCTAATAGAATGAAAAAGGTATTATCAGACATTATTGATAACAGTCAGACAGGATTCTTAAAAGGACGTTACATTGGTGAAAATATAAGGACAATTTTTGAATGCATTGACGACTTAAATAACGACAATAGACCGGGACTGATATTCTTCGCTGATTTTGAAAAAGCGCTTGCCAGTGTGGACCATAATTTTATTTTTAAAACATTACAATATTTTAAGTTTGGTAACGAATTTATCAAATGGATAAAATTATTTTATAATGATGCACAAAGTTGTGTATCAAATAATGGTTATTCCTCAGATTATTTTAATATTAAAAGAGGAGTTAGACAAGGATGCCCACTTTCTCCATATTTGTTTATACTAGCAATAGAAATTCTATATAAAGCTGTAAATAACGATGACAATATTGAAGGTGTAAAGATACGCAAAAACATTATCAAATATACAGCTTTTGCAGATGATGCCACATTTTTGTTAAATGGAAATAAATCTTCTTTTGAAACTTTAATATTATTAATTGAAAGATTTAGCTCAATTTCTGGTTTAAAGTTAAATTCTAAAAAATCTATTATTCTCCGTGTAGGCTCTTTAAAAACATTCATTGACACATTTTGTAAAAATAGTAAAATTGTTTGGACTAATGAAAAAGCATCAACACTCGGAATTGTTTTCACTAACGATAAAATTAAAAACAAAGACTTAAACTACGATCCAAAAATAAAACAATTTCAAAACTGTCTTGATAACTGGAATAAACATAAATTGTCGATATTAGATAAAATCACAGTAATAAAACATTTGCATTACCAAAACTGATCTTTCCATTAACAGTGCTTGAATCACCTAACATAAACACTATAAACTTAATAAAAAATAAAATGTTCAAATTTCTGTGGAAGGGGAAACCAGACAAAGTTAAGCGTAAAACTATTATACAAAATATTGAAAACGGTGGTATGAAAATGATAGATATAGAACTTTTTATAAATTCAATTAAAGCAAGTTGGGTTAAACGATTAACAGATATAAACAATAAAGGTGCATGGAAGAATAGTTACATGTCATCAATTGAAAAATATGGTGGAAACTTCGTCTTTGAGAATAACTTTAATTGCAAAGATGGTAATTCTATGTTTAACAAAATGCCCTTTTTATGTAACATAATAGAATCATGGTCAAAAATTAATTTCAAAACTAATATTGAAGATGTTAATATAGCAAAACAATATATATGGAATAATTCTTTCATTAAAAGTAAAAGCAGTTTGTTATTTTACAAATCATGGTTACAGCTAGGAATCAAAACAATAAATGATATATATGATTCTAGACACAAGACGTTTTATACTTTTGAACGATTAAAACAATTATACAATAATAGTAATTCAGAATTTCTCAATTATTTCACTATTACTCGAAGCATACCAAAAAAATGGAAACACATTATTAAAACAGAGAATATAATAGAAACTGAAAAAACACCGTTATAATATCAAGTGAGGAAATGTAATTCTCCTAATAGAATGTTATATAATATGCAAATTCAGTTAATTAATAACGATAATGAAATAAAAACCTCATCTAAAATGGGAAGAAATATTTAACAACCTTGACTTGAAAACCATTCACTGTCTACTTTTCAAAAGTACCATAGACACAAAGCTAAGATCATTTCAATACAAATACATTATGAGAATTTTACCTACTAACAAGTTTTTATCTAAATGTAAAATAGTTAATTCAAGTCTATGTGAATTTTGTGAGAGATATCCAGAAACTTTAGAACATTTATTTTGGGAATGTCACTGTGTAAGAGCCTTTTGGACTCAGGTCCATAACTTTTGTATTTCAAACAATCAACCTTTCAACATCTGTTTTCAAAATATATCGTTCGGGTTATATTACTCTTCATCAGTTGATTTACTTAACTGTATAATAGTACTTGCTAAATATTTCATATTTAAGAATAAATACACGAAGACAGTTCCCAGTATTGAAGCATTCATACCATATCTACAAAAATCGAAGCAAATAGAAAAACTTATTGCAATAAACAAAAACAAACTTAGGTCACATGAAAATAAATGGGGAAACATGTAAACTATATTAACGAAAACTATACTGCATACTGCTTCTCATCTTCTCAACTGAAAATTTCTACTTGCCTTATCTTTGCTCTTTCTCTACTCTCTTTTATTTTCTTTTTATATTCACCCTTCAAATATTACTTGTAAGACATTGTATGCATGTTATGTTATATAAAGGTATCATGTAATGTGTTGAAAAAATTATATAGCTTGTATTGATACATGAACAGTTTTTGTATAACATTGTATTATGTCTTACATGCTTACATGGAATAAAAAATATTCATAAAAAAAAAGAAACTTGTATAACAGTTATTATGAATATATTTAAAACAAAGTTGTAATTTGTTTGCTAATAAAAAATTGCCCCAATACAGAATTAAATTTAGAGAGTAAGTATTAGAACTTTTCAACTGTTATTTACATGTATTACTGAATTGTGATTTGATGATTGTCACCTATCATACCATCAATATGTTGAAAAAATAAAATGTATTTGATAAAATGCAATTCTAGCATGTTATTTATTCACCAGATATGCCCCGATTTATCATTATTACATTTGAAAAAAAAACTCAATACATTTGCTGTAGACATTTACATAATTATATTCTTACTAAAAAACTATAACGTCTCCCTTATTATATGTGTTTCTTTCCTTTTGCCATACACAAACACATAGGAATATAAATTGTTATAATGGTATACCGCAGTGGTGGTCTTGCGATAGTTCGTCCTCCTTTAACAAGGAAGTTCATGGGGTTATACCCAGTTGTATGTTATAATGGTAAAATGATACAGGACGCAAACTAAATTCACATGGAATTAAGCAGAAAGTCTGGTATGCCTTTTGTTAGAAACGTGTAACTGGGTGGGGTATCCTATCATGTCGGCGGTGTGGTTTTATCCCTTAGAGAGCAGGCAGATATCAGTTAACTAAGCCACTCTTTCCCGAGGCCCTGAAAGGTTGACCAGTGCTCGGTAATCTGACACCAGTTGTAACGAAGGTGGTGCAACTTATTTTTATGTAGGAAGTACTCGTATATTTGTAGTTAAAGGAATAGAAAACTAAGATTTTATCTAAAGGTGTACAGAGAAGAGCTGCTATTTCTGTAGTATGCAAAAGTTGTATGGAGATATGTTTAAACCTGTGTAAAATAATAATGTCCCTATTTTCAATATTAAACACTATACAACCGTACTGAGTCTTGCATTTTATAGTCGAACGATGCCGTGCTACATCATAAAATAGTATAGAGAGACGACAACGCTATGTTATTAACGTTTTATTCGTGATAGCTTTAAAACTTCATTTACATATATTTAAATGAGCTGATGACGTAGGGGGCTCTACCGATTCCCCTTTTCCGCTTACATAAATACCAGCCATTTGTACTACTTTCGGTCCAGTGGACGAAAATAGATATCAACAACAACAACAACAACAACAACAACGATGGCGGCTTACGGTAGGAACTGTAGTTGGTCAGCTACCACCATTGAGACAAGCTCTCTGATTGGCTGAAAAAAATTTACCAAATTTTTGGTTGGATGAAAATGTGAAACTGGCAAATGATCACAATAAAATATAAGTTTATTATGTTTGTGTCAATAAAAAATTAGAATTATGTTTCTGTGACTAATTAATTCATGTTATCAAGGAAACTGCATGGAAAGTAAAATGGGGGAAATTTACTTTTTTTCATGCTGAAAGTGGGGGTACCCAACTTCAGGGGGCAAAAAGTGGTAAAAAGTGGTACTTTTGACCCCATTTTGGGGACATTTTTATTTGAGTCTAGGACAGTACTTTAGTATGATATAGGACTTTTTGGTCCGCCAATGTTAGAAAATGTGAAAATTTGGTCAAACGTTATAATGTAAGTCTATGGAAAACGCAATGGTGGTAGCTGACCAGTTTTTGTGTGATGATTAATGATAATCGCGACAATCTGTTAATGGATGGAAGAAAGCATGAACAGCTGAAGGCGGCCATGATGTTTTATTTCGAGACCATCGTACAACAGATTGATACAGTGTGCAGGAACTGCTGGAATAGACTACTCAATTTTTATGTTCCAGAGGTAAATTTTGTCGTAGACTAACCGGTTTTCGCGTAAACGTAGACAAATTTCAAGTTTCATGCACTTTGTAAACATTCAATTATTTCAATAAAGTGCAATTGATAACGTCACGTGTTAATGCAACTGTTTAAGTACTACACCAAATCCCAACTATACAGCTTCAGTAAATAAAGATATTATGATTGGTAATGGAAAATATGATTATCCAAGTTGAAATTGATTAATTGAATGTTTAGTGTCATTATTATGCCATCAACATCTAACATAGGATTAGCGGTACTTGAATCTCATACTCAAAGAGAGGTTAGCTGGTTAGTGCCTATTTCACTAAGTACTGCGGTTGAATTTAATGCTCGCGGTGGTTCAATTTCCCCTTTATCGCACGTCTATAATTTGTGTAAAGTTTACTGCATAAGCTTAAATGCAGAGTACCTCAGCGATCTCTAATACAGCCGCAGTGTACACACTGTAAATTGTGTATTGGTTTATGTTATCTCATTGTTCAAATGGTGTTATTGGACTCTACAATGCTTAATTGCTTTCAATTACAGTCGTTTCGTAACCTGGTTGATTCTACGCTAGCCCTGGTCGATGATAATTTTCCATACTCATCTATTAATTTTTTTAATTCTAGAACAGTTGATATCAGTATAAGATATGTTATATCAGGTACACATCCCTTGTAAATTAGTGATGTTTGAAATATATTTGAAAGTATTAAAACCCTTCAATTTTATTACCAATAGTTTATAATTTCTAAATTTACACTGTCGGCATTGATTTTACTATTAGATATATATTTGTGAATTGAAATGCTTGTTATATCTTTATTCATTAACCTTCCGGCAACAGTCTCTCTGATGATTGATATGAGATGTTCAGGCTTCTCCACAGGTCATTTAAGTACAGGGGCACCCCAGCATTTAAATGGTATTCACCTGGCACTTACATTCTTAAACATAATTTTGCAAAAGCTTTCTTTCTTCTAAATCATGTTTTTTTCTTTGCATATATTTTCTCATTGTAAATTTTATTTAAAATGAAAAACAGTTATATCAAATTATATCAAAGTTATATATCAAATGCCATGAACGATCACAAGTATCCAATTTACATCACTTTAATTTAGTACAGTTACACACAATGTACATGTTTCACATAAGTCAATATATTCCATTGGTAAGGTACAATCAATGTTTCTATTTGTAACTTTAAGAATGCCTTTTGTATATTTTACAACTTTATTCAACGCATTAGTTAATATCACATATTATTTTCATATATTAGCAAGAACACATAATTTAACAATATATACTTTCATTTATTTATAATTCATTAATCTCTATGTCCCTTCCTAAACCACAATGATCATTCTATATCTCCCTTGAGAACATGGATAATTTATTGTCAATCTTTAGACATATCCCTTCAGTTCCCTTAATCATTTCACTTCCTTATTATTGTTTTTCCTCAACTATAGAAATCGATAATCAATTGGGTCTCACATAATATTAAGATATTAAAGTTAAAAATAACAAATCAGGTCAAAGTTGAATTCTAGATTGCCTGTATTACCCTACCCCCATTAAAATGTCCAAAAACTTTGTGTACACTTAATTTACAATAAAAAAATTTTTTTATACAAACATCTTAATCCTGTTTAGCCAAATTTAAATTATTTAACACTGATATTCCTGCATGTAATGCGTGATCAGGACTTGCTTCCTATCCCTTATATTCAGTGCTGTATATATGTGCTGCTAAATATTTAAAATGTATATGCCTATTAAATTTTATTCTGACTGACATTTTAAAGTTGTGAGCGTTTACGAACCTTACCCGAGAATGTATATTTGATATGAAATTCCTTCCTTGTATCCTCTGATAGATCATTGCCATAAACCCAGTTTGTCCTTTCTTTACCTTGTTCGTCCCTATATCTTACTTTGTACATTACTCTTCCTTTATAATTTGTTGCTTGGATGATTTTCTCAAAATCCCCGTTATCAACATTGATATCTGTCTCCTGTGGGTTTATTCTCTCATTCACCTTCTGATCCACCTGTGTTTACTGTGTCATCCCTTCATCTTGTTCTAATTCTATTTCTATTACCTGCCTTCCCACTAGTTCATCTGGAGTGTTGGTAGGTCTCAGTTCAGGATTGAAGTGTGGCTTAAGTCTGTTTGCATTGACTACATTTTTAAGAGCTTCATGACTCTTTAGATCCCTTAGTTTGTAATTGACCTGACCTAACTTCTCAGAAATATAAAATGGCCCTCTCCATTTCCTTGACAGCTTTGGTGACAGTCCCGGTTCTTTTTTTGGATTGTATAACCATACATTGTCTCGAACATGATACTGTGGGGTTTTGGCATTCTTGTCGAATTGCTTCTTATACTTATCTTGTGCTAGGGATATATTTTCTTTTACCAGCTCTCTACATACCGTTTGATTTTCAATGATACGCCTTTGATGTTATTCTTGTGTTGTGCCCGCTGTGGCAGTTGGAATTAGAGCTGTATCTAGTGGGAGTCTACATTCTCTTCTAAACATGATGTAATACGATGAATATCCTATGGAATCAACAGCTGGACTAACGCGGTAACTCATCATAATGCTTGGTAGCAATCGGGTCCAGTTTGTCTGCTTATCATCACAGAAAATCCGTCACTTTTGCAGTATAACGCTATTCATTCTTTCAGCTGTGGCATTGGTAGCGGGATGGTAGCTGCTGGTATTGATTTTGCTGATTTTGAAGATATTGCAGAGTTCCTTCATCAGATTGGACATAAAGTTACTACCTCTATCTTTAAGGATAGAATTCGACACCCAAATCTGCAAATGATTTCATCGTACAGTTTTCAAGCTATTTCTCTTGCTTCCATAGTTTGCAGTGGTATGCATTCTGGCCACTTAGAGAACTAATCCACTACAAATAAAATGTATTTGTATCCTTCCTCTGTCTTCGGCAGTGGTCCTAAAATATCCATGTGAATTCTGGCGAAAACATCGCCTATGGGGAGTGGCTGTAGTTGTGCCTTTCTATGGTGAATGTAGCGTTCTGATTGTTGACAGTGCTCGCACGACTGACAATAGATCTTAATATCTTTGTACATTGATGGCCAAAAGAATTTAAGTCTTATAGCTTCATACATTTTCTCGATACCATAGTGACCTCCAGTCAACGCATCGTGATAGGACTTTAAAACAGTATCACGAAGACATTGAGGGATAGCCGGCCTCTTTTTAACATCTGTCCATTTGTGACCTTTCGTTCTCGGATAATACAGATGATACAGAACTCCATTATCAAGTTCATAGAATTGTGATTCTGCCACTAGTTTATTTGCTTTAGCCCTATCCTCTGGTACGACACCATGTTCTTTATATTCAAACATGTGCATAAAGTCTATATCTTTCATTTGCAGTTCCTTTAATTGTCCTGGAGTCAAATTGCTAACCATAGACATGTGTTGAGCAGGATCTAACTGTTCATATGCCTCAATGGCACATATCATTTTTGATAAAACACCCTTTTCACATTGGCTAAATAACATATTCACGGTGGGGCAGTTCGGTTGGGGAAATTCTAGTGCGTACTACCTGTATTCTTCGGTATGACATGTAATTGAATTCGCTCGTGGGTCAGTTGGCAAATCATCAGCATCAGAAACACCTTTCTCAGAGGCATTATTGACATCATATGCCCTCCGAGACAGTGCGTCTGCATTAGAGTGTTGTTTACCATTCTTATATACAACCTCATACTGATATCCTTGCAAGAATACTGCCCATCTACCCAGCCTACCAATAGACTTATTTTCCTTCAGTGTCCTAAGAGCCATGTGATCTGTATATACTGTAAATTTTCTATTAGCTAAGTATGTATGAAAGTGTCTGACACCTTCAACTAATGCTAACCCTTCTAGATCACTAATACTCCAATTTCGTTCTGCTGGTCTCAGTGACCTGCCCGCATACGAAATGACCTTTTCCCGTCCTTTATTGTCTTTTTGACCTAATACATAACCTACTGCTAGTTGTGATGCATCAGTGTATAGCAGAAATTCCTTATTGAAATCAGGAAATTCTAGTATTGGAGCTGAAGTTAATCTATGCTTCAGTGTTTCAAAAGCTACCTGACATTCATCTGTCCATACAAAAGCTGTATCTTTCTTCAAAAGATTATTCACTGGATGAGCCACAGTAGCAAATCCTTTTATAAATCTACGGTAGTAATTAGCTAATCCTTAGTAAGCTGTTAATGATGTTTGATCGTGTGGTTGAGGATAGTTTGTGACAGCTGATACTTTATCTGGGTCAACCCCAATTCCTTCACCAGTAAAACGGTGACCTAGAAATTTAACCTTCTTGGCAGCAAATGTGCATTTGCTAGGTTTCAATTTTAGATTTGCTTGTCTAAATCTATCAAAGACTTCCATCAGGTGCATTAGATGCTCATCAAAGTCCTTGCTAAAAATGAGACAGTCATCAATATAGACCAGAGCATATTTATAATTAATACCTCTTAGTACTTCAGTCAGGAAGACGGTTAAATTCATAAACACCTTGATGTGTTTTAAAACCTGTTTTGTGCTTAGTTTCTGGATCTAGAGGTATTTGAAAATATCCTTGAGCCATATCTGAGACAAAATACAATGCTGATTCAGATTGTCCCAATGAGTCAATAACATCTTGAAAGTGTGTTATTGCGAAATTTATTGGCTGTGTTACCTTATTGACCCCTCTATAGTCAATTGCAAATCTATAATCACCTGATTTCTTTTTTACAAGAACAACTGGACTTTGCCACATCATGGTTGACTTGGTTATAATACCATGATTTTCTAAATCTTCAGTTTGTCTTTCAATTTCCTATTTTTCTTCAGGAGTCATTCTATATTGAGGTCTCCTAACAGGTCGGGCATCACCAGTTTCAATTCTATGAGGGTATAAAGAAGTATGACCTAATTCTGCAGTGTTTGTTGCAAATACATCTCTGTTCCTACCTATCAGTGCTAACAATTTTAATTTCTTCTCTTCACTTAAATTTGCTTCTGTCAAATCAATAACTATTGACTTGCAATCTCAATGTATTCCTGTTCATCTCCATCACTATTAATATGGTATATATTGCTTCCCTCGTCTTCCTTACCCTCGTTTAAATTGTCTACAACACAACTTTTATCAAGCTTGTCAATACGCGCAACAGGTTCATTTTGCTTTAGATGCACCCATTCATTTGTTGGATTCATAATTTGTACACATGTGACTCCTTTATTAACTTTTGTAATAGACCTGGCCCCTATTATCTGACTTTTGTTCGGCAAGGTTCTTATTGGTTCTACTGGGGATAAACCGTCTACATTATGAGCCTTAACCTTAATTTTTGCAATACTAACCGATTGAGGCGGAACACTAATTCTGTTTACTAAACATACCAGTCTTGATTTACGTGGCGATGAAAACATTTGTGTCACTACTAAACCACCCTGTATTTCTAATACACCCTTCCCAAAGTCAACCCACGCTTTCTAATCTTTAAGGAAATCTCGACCCAGTATATGATTGGTTAAGTTTTCTAAAAACATAAAATGTCTGTATGATTTCAAGCCTACAAATGTTGATAGGAATACATATTTTTCCAATTATACCATTGATGTACCATCAACGGTCTGAGCACTTTTAATTTTTGATGTCTTAATTTTGAATTCTTTAGCAAATCCACAATGATTATACATATCAAGAGTAATGTATGAAAGAGAGGCCCCGCTTTCAACCATTGCAGCTTTTGACAATTTTCCTATTGTAATTTCTATTAGATTCTTTTCATTCCCTATCTGATACGCTTTTCCAATCTTTGGCCCAGCATTCTTCCTTGCTTTACTTGGCCTATCCCTCATTTTTAGCGAGATAGGCTCGTACCCCTATTTATTAGCTTCATGCGTTCTGGCAATATGTCCTATCTGACCACATTTATGACATCTCGCATTCTTAAAGAAACATTTAGAATAAAAATGATTGCACCTACCACAATGTATACACTCCTCTTGCTGCCAGCTCTTGTATGTCCGTCTCGTATCGTGACCCTGCCTGTATCTGTTGAAGTTCTGATGCCCTGATCCACTTGCTCCCTGGTTCCTGTCCTTAAAACTTGTGTGATTTATTGTTTTCTCCACATCACCATCTGTTATTGTCTCTGCAATTCGTGCAAATACCAACAAGTCCTCCATGAACTCTGGATTTTTCATAACCACATGTCTCTTAATCTGCTTATTCATACCGTGAATAACTTGGTCCATTATTTCATGATCACTTTTGTTCATTTGTCTGCCACAGGTAGAAACTTCTTCTGCGAAATCATCAATACTTTAAAACCCTTTTCAGACTGCAGGAAACGCGAATATATTACCGATCTATTCGAGATTACTCCAAAACGATTCAGAAATCCTGTTTTGATTTGCTCAAAGTTATTCTTAATTTCTTCATTCAGATTCAGGAACCAATTTTTCTGCAGTATTTGGCATAGCCAAACACATATGAACACATTTTTGATCATTGTTCCACTGGTTCATTCTTGCTATTCTCTCAAATTTCTCCATGAAAAATTTAGCATTTTCTCCATCTTCAAATTTTGGAACATTAATGCTTGCCATTCTAGCTCTTGGCCTACTTGCTTTACAATTCCTTTTTATTTACCGTTGATCTGTACCGACGGATTCAACCACCATATGAAACCGGCCGTATATGAAACGTTATCTCTATTCGGGGAATGTTAAATTATTACTATAACACTAGTATCCAATTAACATCACTTTAATTTCTATTTAATCATCAAGTTCATATCTCACAGTTCACTTTAACATTAACTTCTTAATTTTTCTTCACTTCAAATGTTCCTTATTTAACTTTCTTTCCTCTTATTTCCTAACTATCTTAACCTTCACTTCTCAACCTACTTTCACCTCTTAACCCCTCAATCTCCTCTTTCCTTCACTGCCTTAATCTTTCATTTCTTACTTCTTACATACTTTCATATTTCACACTCTTTCCTCTCAACTCCTCCCATATTTAGTATCACTCAATCATCTCTCTCATAATCTTTAAACTCCCTAATCAACCTTATTAATCCTTTCTTTCATTGGTCAGTTCCATTCATTAACTACTACTACCCATAAATCAAACAACTTATCATTTACACTATACAGGATGTACCCAATTTGTTACAGACTATTATACAAACCTTCTGGCACTAATATTTCCATCCAGTCTAGGATGTACATCTGTGACACCCCATGACACTGAGCTTATCTACTTGTGCACTTTGATAAAACTTAGGATTGATTATATATAAGTGATTATTTATTTAGTCTTAATAATTGTATAAATTACTTTTGATAGAAACTTCGAATATATAGCAATCTGGTACAATATCAAATATTGCAAACATTCTGGTGCTAATATTTCCTTCCAGTCCAGGATGTACAACATCTGTGACACCCCATGACACTGAGCTTATCTACTTGTGCACTTTGATAAAACTTAGGATTTATTATATATAAGTGATTATTTATCTAGTCTTAATAATTGTATTAAGGTAGTGGACCCGTAATGGGCTCGTTAACTTTCGTTCGATGTCGGTATCCTCCGTAACGATTTCGGAGCATCTCGGTATTGATCGGAATAAACTTATAAATACATAATGTATAGATATTTTTTTATTTCATAACAATAAATCACATATCCTGTTTTGTTTCATTGCTTTTAATATCATTTTTATCGTCATTAACGTTAAATTTAAAAAAAAATAATAAAAAAATAAACGATAATTGCTCACTTCCGGTTGTAAACAAAAATGGATTTTTACGATCGTCGAAGATGTTTTTTTCGAATAAAAAGAAAAAAACAACGAAGTCTCCTTCGATTGGTGGGAATATTGATCACACATATAGCAATCAGACCGCTTGTAATGTGTCAGAGCCAGTGTATCAATATCAAATGAAGAATCGACGAAGTGCGTTGGAAAAAGTGATCGAAAATTGGTTGTGTTCGAAGTTTTGTTGTCAAACTTAAAACGTTATCAATTATTAACTTTCCCACATCAATCAGCGGTGAGAGACGAATGATATTGATAATGAGACACATTGTCTCATATCAACAAAATACATAAAACTAAAATGTAAACAAGTAGTAAGAATTGTTTTTATATACATGTAGATACAATGATATAAGATATGATATATTGCAGTTAGAATGTTGTGTATGTTGATTTCAGTAATCCAGTTAACTGAAGACAGCGATTCACTGTCGGCTCTCTACTGTCTTGAGGTCTGTCAGGTCAACACACAGAGTAAGCCACGTTTTCCTGTCGGGCAAGAAGTGCAATGTTCTGTACAGTAGACGCTGAATGGCACACACAAGACTTTGAAAGTTTAACATGTATGTATTTAATAATTTATAATTGGTTAATTGCATTGAATTTTACGCTGTTTTTAATGTGACAATTGAATTGATGGCCTTACATGTACGCAAGGAATTATATAGAGCTATACAAGTCCATGATGTACATAGTCATCGGGTTTTTGTAGATATGCAATGGTTTAACCAGGACTAGATACCCATTATCTGTCATTGTCTTTCTGCCATATGTTCTATTATAGAATGCAGTCAGATAATCCGTGTAGATGTTTAGTTTCATATTAACAATCAATACAAAACTTCCGGGCTACCTGTTTATGAAAAACCCTCTTGAATTGGTTTATACCAACTTATTTTAGCTCGATTGCGAAGAAAGCTCTGAGCTTTTATTAAGCACTCTTGAGTCCGCTTCCCGAGTAGAACCAGTCCTGCGTGTTGCTTTTTAATAGGCACTGGGTCGAGCTGGGGATCAAACCCGCAATCTTTGGCGTGAGCTGCCAATACTATCCACGAAACTACCGTCTCACTTTGAGTATTTTGAGAATTTGTGTTTACAACAGTGAGGTCAGTCATTTTGGGAAAATTAGGATGAGCAAAAAATGACATATGAAGAAGATGAAGAGAAAATAATAGTATTCAATTATAATTCACTTCTTGAAAATATTAGCTCAAAGCAGTCTCAAATAATAACAGTACTTTATTCTGTATTTGTAGTACGTGGTGGACTGATGCCACACATTAAATCTATGATAGCTGCAGTGGAAGTTGAGTCTTCACAATCATTTGCCACCTATGTTAGACCAGGATTGCCTATACCATCAGAAGGTTACTGGTATAGTGATGATGATTCTGGAACCATGAGAGTCAATAGTAATAGTGTGAAACCAGTTTACATTCAAACAGCTATCCAGAAACTTTGTAAATGACAGGAAAAGAATTCTAAAGTCGTATTAGTCGCTTACAATGGAAGATGATTTTATTATCCAGTGGTATATGACGTACCAGCAATACAGAGCAATTTTCAAGTGTGTATCAGGATTAATTATTCCCTGACAGTGTTAATGAAACTGTTTCCAAATCATTCACATAAAATGAAAGACCTTGTGAAATTGCTGCGCGATATCAGCTACAGTGCACAAAATGCCGATTCGTAATCACTTGGGCAACTCCTGAAATAATTGACACCGAAAGAGCTCCTAACCTACAGTTTCGCTCCAAATAAAAACAATTTATAAACATTCTGGTGAAGATGGACTGAGAGGCAGATTTCCTGCCAATAATGGTGATGGTGTACCAAGGGTCACCAAAGCAAAAAAGTATTAGATAAGGTTATATCAAAGATGGCAATTTATTTCAAACAATGACTCTTTATGACTTGAAGTGTGTGTGTCAAGTGAGGGGGTGGGGGTTCTATTCTGTTATACTGTTAATGTGAACTTTTTTACATAGTATTTATATTTAATAGTTTATGTCATACTATGTTTGTTTTGAAATTGACACTTTTCGCAAGATAAATAATTTAAGTGTTTAAGCACGAGAATGAATCCGTGTAATGGGGTTGGGGTGGGTGGGGTTCTGATTCCATGTTCTATTTTCACATAAAAAGGACATATTATTGCTTTTATGCTATTTCTGTATAATGTGGGAACATCTTTATTTCAATAATATTTGTCATTATAGTTTTTGTATATAAACTTGGAAACATTAACATTACTTTTAAGATAAACATTTATTTCTATAGAAGTGCCGATTATGAAATTTTTACCCTATCATATTAAAAAAGTTATTGAGAAAAAACCGGATGGTAAAACTTCCTAATCTTTTGATATCATCTATGGAATAGTATATATATAAAAGTTAGTTATGTAGTATTGATGCCCCAATAGTAGAATGGATTCTCTACACTTTTATTTTAGAACAACTTTTTTCAAAACTATCAAAAATATGGATATCTCCTGTCCGCTATAATACAAATGAGTTCATTTTAGATTATTTTTTTTCAATTTAATGTTGCATGCTCATATTATTTCTTAAAACATATGCTTTTAGAATACACCGATGGTGAAAAATGTAAAAAATATTGAAAATTAATAAAATTGTAGCAATTTTACCTATTTTGGACTTTGAAATTTTTTTGCGGCCTTTTGAAAATGGGATATGGTAAAGTAAATGTGGATAACTTTTTTTTTAAACGGTAAAAGTTTCTAAAAATTTGGAAATTAGTCAGTGATATTATATAGTTAATAAAAATAAAAGGCTTTAAACGATTTGAAATATAGCCCATTACGGTCCCACTACCTTAATTATTTTTGACAGAAACTTCTAATATAGCAATATGGTACAATATCAAATATTATTCATAAAAATATTATAAAAATTATTACATGGTTACAATTCTCCAGTTTGGGCTATTTCTTTATATATTCAGCTAAAATTATAACACAATATTTACTTACCGTATATACATAATGGTTCTTGGTGTTGAGTACATCTTTATAGTGTAATGTAGCACACTTTTCTATATGAAAAGAGCTCCAGGTTCAAGTCCTGGTGAAGACCTCAACACTTTCAATCATTGACCAACATAAACACTTAATTTTATCAGGCATAACTATTACATGAATGCTAACAGACATTGAACTAGCCTAAAGTTTCTCATCAACTGTTATGAAAACTCAAAATTGTTCTATCCTTCCTGAAATAAACATGCCCCAAATTACAGATCAAATCAATTTTACTACCTTCATTTCATTAATTCAAAACATATTTGCATTGCATTGTAAGAAGCCTCCAACAGAAATCCGTAGTTGGAATTGAACCAACATCTTCCATCTTAAAGATGGATGTACTTCATTGTACTATAAGGATGCATCTTGAAGCTACATTTAAGCACTGCACACTAATTATAAATATAACCCTGTTTTCACTAGCTGATGAAAAATCATAATTTGTTGAGAAACAATAATTCTGCAAAAGTCATTTGAACTAAGCATGACCCAAAAGTGATTGCAAAACCAGAATATTCCACTCCTATTGATTTGGGTATAAATAATGCAAGTCCCATTTTATGAATAATTGCAGCATGCACAATAGTCATGTTACATTTGTATACATTAATATATTTAAAATGAGACTCTTGACTACTATTTTAAGGCATTATTATATCATGACTTACCAGTTGTATTTTGTGTAATTTAGTTTTGTTGCATAAGCCATAGTATGAAAAAATTATCACAGTTTACTTAATTAATAAATTCACATTAAAGTATTTAAAAAAAGTTATGGATAATGGATAGTTTTCACCAAAAAAACATAGTAACAAACAAACAAACAAACAAACAAACAAACAAACAAATATTTTATTAGACATAAAACAGCACTTTCGTGTTTTATACTCATACAACAAATATCAATGTAAACATAAAACAAAAATTTATCATAATATTGTCAATATTCATCCAAATGAACCCAGAGTTGGCCCATACAGAATATCATTTTCCTATGATCCTCTCAAGATGATGATTGCTTATCTCTCACTGCTAAGGTTGTAGGTTAGAGTCCTCTTGCTCCAAAAACTTCATGCGAGAAAGTTGACCAGTTACTTGCGGAAGTGTGGTAGTTCAACTCCGATTCATTCTGAGGTCTTCCTCCACCAAAAACTGTATATGTCATTATATAAACTGAATGTATTGAAAATGGTATTAAAACCCAATAAAAATGGTATATTTTTTGGCAATACAATCATTTTAAATATTGATAAATATTTGAACATACAAAATTATTTTGTGAAATGTAGCCAAGGTGTTTGTCTATCAAGCCATGGGTTGCAAGTTTGGTCTGCTGTTTAGCATTATGGCCTCTCAAAATCAACACCAAATACTGGATCTACCCAGGACATGATCTCAACATTATTTCACAAAAGCTGTATGATTATTTGACAATCACAGCTGAAGCTGCACTTAAAACCTTGAATAATACAGAGACGATTTTTTTTACAAATTTACTTGCATTAATTTTATTCATCCTGCGTCACACTATTATGAGAAAGGCCTTAGGCCTTCTAAAGAACCCCTTATAATTTTCATGCATGATTAATCATTCCCATGAGTAGGGGTTTGAAGTACAAATCAAGATGCAGGGGAGTAAAGGGGTCCCTTAAAATTACATTACACAGGAATACTTGTGGAAAATAGAAAATATTGTCACCATGTAATAATTCTTATAATATTTTTATGAATAATATTTAATATTGTACCATATTGCTATATTATAAATTTCTGTAATTAATACAGTTATTATGATTAGATAAATAATCACTTGTATATAAACAATCCTTAGTTTTATCAAAGCGTACAAGTAAATAAGCCTATAGTCATGAGGTGTCACATATGTCTTGGGCTGGAAGGAAATATTAGTGCCAGAATGTTTGCACAGTAGTTGTCACAAATTGGGTACATCCTGTATAGTGTAAATGATAAGTTGTTTGAGTGATGGGCATAAGTAGTTAATGAATGGAACTGACCAATGAAAGAAAGGATTCATTAGGTTGTAAGGGAGTTTAAAGACTATGAGAGAGATGATTGAGCGATACTAAATATGGGAGGAGTCTGAGAAGAAAGAGTGTAAAATATGAAAGTATGTAGGTAGTAAGAAAAGGGAAGTTGAAAGATTAAGTAAGGAAAAAGAGATTGAGGGGTTAAAAGGTGAAAGTAGGTTGAGAAGTGAAGGTTAAGATAGTTAGGAAATAAGGAGAAAGAAAGTGAAAATACGGAACATTTGAAGTGAAGAAGAATTAAGAAGTTAATGTTAAAGTGAACTGTGAGATATAAACTTGATGATTAAATGGAAATTAAAATTATGTAACTTGAATACAAGTGTTATAGTAATAATTGAACATTCCCCGAATAGAGATAACATAAATATACCGCCTGTTACATACGGCTGATTACAATATTCTCATTTTGTCATTCATTTCATTTGTGTAAAAAGAAATGTTCAATTTGAACCGTTGTGTAATACAAATTCAAAATAATTAGACTTGGTTCAATAAAGAAGATTATATTCCCATAAATGTCCAGGATGGACCCAAAAAAATGTTAAACGGCTTAAATTGGAAGGTAGATGGGCTTATGACATTATTCTGTGTTTTTTGTATTGAACTTTTTCTTTTATTTAGATGTTCAATTTATAATTTTCATTATAATAATAGTTTGACATTTGAAATAAAATCCAGTGATTTAAAAAAACAAGTTTTTTTACAGATTTTGTAGTTAAGCTGTTCTAAATATTTAAGTAGACTTTATTGTTTCCATCTATTTATTCCATACAATTATTATTATTATGAAAAATGAAAATATTTAGTACTTTAAAGTATTGAAAGAACATGAGTTATAGCAGTTTCAGATGATGTTGATGTCTGTAAATAAGTAAATGTAACATAAATTCTTTAAATCAAAACAGATAATACTGCATAGTCTTTCTTTGAGATAAAAATATAGTATACAAGTATGTAACATACAACATATATGGTTATGATGAGTACTTCAATGAAGTTATCTTAATTAGTTTTTTCAACGCACTGAGTGGGTTTTTGTTTCACAAACACCTTCTTTGAATTACTGTCTTAACTGATTTTAGAATGGTGGTTTGCCTATTCGTAACCAGTTGGACAATTGCAATTCTATAGAATCCAGTGCAAAAGCACTGTTACCTAGACTATATTTCTGTAAACTTATGTTTCCTTAAGGTACTAGTGCGAATGACCGAGTTTGTGTTGGTGAGGCGTTAGCCTGCTCTCTGCTAATATGGTTTTTGACTGAATTTAAAGAGCAAACTTTCTTTGCTAGTAAATGTATTTTTTTCTTAATGTTAGAACAAACTGAAACACATTGGTTTGTACAGTTATTGTTTAACTTACAGGTATTTGATACAAAATACATAAAAAAACTCAGAGTTAATAAATTTACTAAAGAACCTGGAAAGTTTGCCTCTTAATTTGCAAATATGA
Organism: Panopea generosa; assembly: GCA_029582155.1. NCBI lineage: Eukaryota > Metazoa > Mollusca > Bivalvia > Adapedonta > Hiatellidae > Panopea > Panopea generosa. The sequence goes on from CM055896.1 coordinate 88,888,631, forward strand.
AAATGTTATATCAGAAATTTTGTACAGACTACATCATAATTTGTGATTTTTACATTTGATTTTGTTAAATGTTACAATGAGATAAAAAAATACCAAAAAATAAGCTTTATATTGTGAAACTGAAAAAAAAATCCAATGGTTATTATAAGCCAGTACAGCATTGTTAAAATAAAAAATCTATCTATCTATCTACTATACTTTGTATAACATCTTAGGTCAAAACAATGCCGTCATCACAATGAAATAGTATATGGCACACTTTATGATCTTGGTCATTGAAAATGATTCAATTACAGCTATATATTTGACTAATTGACCGGTTACCATTGTCTAATTATTAACAACTATGACAGGGAGACAATGTGATCTTTCTATCAATCCAAGGGTCGCGAGTTTGAATCCCTGCCCAGTCTGAATCCCTGTGATGGTTGATATATGACATTGCTCACTGCTGATTCAAGTGGGAAAGGTATCAGTTACTTGTGGAGATGGGGTGTGCTCGAGTACTGGTTAACCTTCCATGATCCCAAGAAACTGGTTAGGTTAACTAGACATAGAAATATCCATGTAACGAGACAAATATACAGCAAGTCTTGGACTAATTATAACCTTTTATAAGGCTTCAACAATATCATACACTAGATTTTCATGCCTATAAAGAAATTTATGCATTCATTATTATAAAAACAAATATTTACTACTGTACCTTTCATCGTCGTCTTTGGCAGCAGTATGAACCTTTGAAACATCTTTGTTGACATAGCAGGCAGCTTTTCCACTTTCACACAATTGGGTAACCGGGTCTTCCCTTTACGTATTAATAAGAGGAGAAATACAAAGAAATAACAAAGTAAAAGCTGGAAAAAGCTAACTTTTCCTCCCGAGCTCGTAAGCAAAACCGTTACTGTATCATGTACGTTATACAGAATTTGACACTTATTTGATTTGCACTTCAATCAAAACATGTATTTAAACATGATTTGGCATTGGTCATATTCCAAATCGCCTTCAAATGGTTCAGCGTCCCTGTCAACAGACGACGCTATATTTATTTACAAACATTAGGCGAAGACACCAACAACAATCCGAATGAAACCCAAAAATGTTCCTGTTGTGTTATTCGTCGGGGAAAACCTAATCACATTTCCAATTTGGTGGATCCTTGGACTACCTACGAGGTCTAATACCGAAGATGACGGAATTGGCCGAGTATGTACGATTGCGGACATAGGTGTAGTACTTTTTCCCGATTGATAAGAAAACAGTTAGAACATCGCTTGGCCATTTCCGCCTACATTCGAGATCAAATTTCGGGTGCATACGGGAATGGCCGAATGATGTTCCGATTGATAAAAAAATGAGTGAAGATTCACGTCGATCTGATGCGGGGAAACACGGCATACTTTGATGTATTTAGTCAATTATTTACTGGACACAGCTATAAATATAAAACATTTTTACCTGATTGAGTTTCATCTAATATTAATTAGTATTTCCAAAGCTCCAATCAATCAAGTGTGCATTAGTAGAGATTTAAAACGCATGAATTAACAAATCCTCGCTGAATAGTAGAAGTGGAATTGTCAATAAAAACATTCATCATTTCAGAATACCTTTGATAACTATTGTATAGGTAATTTTGTTTAAAACGGGTTATAATTAATTGACTTTTTACTTATACTAAGTGAGAAATATCGTTTAAAAATGCGTCATGTGTCACAAGTTTGTGTCGATGTTGATTTAAATGTCACAGATTCTCCCCTACACGGTCACAGCTTTTAGTCGACACTATTGGCAGGACTGGAAATATCTTTTGTCGGAGATTCCTCGCTGTATTGTAATCTGGATGTACGCCTATCATTGATAACATGTCCTATTTTGGCAGCCAATAAAATCGATCAGATTTTCAAAATAGAACATTCCATTTTATATAGAATGTCATGATCGTCAGTAGATGTTGACCTCTTTCCTAAGCTGACGAAATCGTTCCAGGAAGAGACAGTAGATCAACAACTACGTCGCTTAGATGCTGTACATGATATTTCTACTAGCCAAAAATTTTCTAACCTACACATGTGTTTTTGGATGAAAATTGAAATGAGGCATGTTCCAAAACCGTATCAAAGAGGAAAAACAGTATCTATTCATGTAAACAGTGCAAGGTCACCACCACCAGTAGTGGGAATTACAGTAGTCATGTGAAGTATGCACACATCTGCAGAATATATTCCGGTGACTCGTGCGACCGCAAGTATAGCGCAGTGTTTGATTTAAAACAAGACAATCGCTCATAACATATATATATATTCAGATGATATGTAAAATGTCATTTACTTTATGGCAAACTTTAAATATGCACAGTTCAAAGTATCGTAACTTTCACAAATTTTGTTGGCGTGATATAGGACATGTTTTGGTAAGATCTATTTATGCCGGTTTCAATAAAGGAAAAGTGTCTATATCACAAAAACTAGGTGTAATAACATATCCCAAAGGGAAACAAAGATAAAAAAAAATAAAATATTGGCGTCCCAATTCATTACTAAATGTGTCTTATACAATTGCATCAGCAAGTATTGCGAATAGATTAAAAACTATTTTGGGAGGTATTATTAATGAAAATCGAACAGGTTTCATCCCAAACAGATATACAGGAGAAAATACAAGACTTTTATATGATTTAATGTTTTATACTGAAAAGAATGATATACCTGGACTATTACTTTTAATTGACTTTGAAAAAGCCTTTGACTCGGTTGCATGGCACTTTATTCACCAAGTATTAATTTTTTATAACTTTGGTCCAGATTTCAAAAAATGGATATATATATATTTTATACAAATATAGAATCGTGCTGTATTGTAAATTGACATCTCTCAGAATGTTTTTTTTTCTTCAAAGAGGATGTCGACAAGGTGACCCAATATCACCATACATTTTTATTTTGTGTGCTGAAATACTTGCTGCTCTTGTCAGGAACAGTTTAGATATTAGGGGAATAAATGTAGGATCCACAGAATATATAATATCTCAGTTTGCAAACGATACATCTTTAACATTAGATGGTTCTGAAAAATTATTAGAAACGCATTAAATGTGTTAAAGTTCTATACAAGGATCTCCGGCCTTATATAGATATAACTAAAGTTGTATGGATAGGTGCAAAACGAGACTGCCAAACAAAATTATGCAGTGATATACAACTTATCTGGGATAATAAATTTACTGTATTAGGTATAAACTTTTCAATAAATCTTCACTCAATGGTTAAGCCTAATTATGACAATAAGATTCGAGAAATCAAGAATCTGCTTATTACATGGTCAAGAAGAATTTTAACACCTATTGGAAAAAATATGGTTATTAAAACTTTGGCAATTTCAAAAATTATTCATCTTATTTTTGCATTGCTTACACAGATTCTGAAACTATAAAAGAACTTAACTTGCTATTTTTTTAAAAGTTTTATGGAAAGGAAAACCAGATAAAATAAAAAGAACGCTTATTTATAAAGACTTCTCACTAGGGGGACTTAGAATGACAAATCTTGAATCATTTATTGCAGCTATAAAAATCACATGGATAAGAAGAATATTACAAGGTGAAAATTTTTTTTAGAAATCTTTAAAGTTTCATATAAGCCACTAATACATTTTAGCACATTTGGAGCTGTATTTATTGAAAAAAACATTTAGATAAAGTTAAAAGTCCCTTCTGGTGAGATGTTTTTAATTGTTATATGAAATTTTAAGAACAGGTTACGCCATATTCATGGCAAGAATTTCATATGATACCACTGTGGCATAATCCTAATATTAGGGCCGGAGGTTCGAGTGTTTTTATTGATAGATATTTTAAGAAAGGTATATGCTTTATCAATGATTTATTGAACAGTAATGGAAATTTTATGACACTTGCTGAAATGACACAACAATATGGTGTTGTAACACACTTTTTAGAATACTCATATCTGCTTTAAGGACATATCTAGGTACCTTTTCTTTTTCACACTTTAGCTATAAAGCAAAGAATCCATTATTTCCTTTGCCAATATCAATTTTATTTAGAAATAAAAAAAGGATATAGATACATATATGATAGGATTAAATCAAAACATGAATCTCCATTAGCATCCAAAAAATGGGCAAAAGAATATAACTTTAGTGGATATTTCATAAAATACCCAGAGTTGACATAAAAATAAATATTTACATCTTCAAAAATGAACTCACTTTTGTAGAGACAATTTTCATTTTTATGCTTTTTGGAGGTTTCCTATTGCATTAGATTTGATAATTCCATTGTTAAATGTAAACAGCAACATAATCAGAAGACCAATTATAAACAAAAAGGGTCAAGAATATTTTTTCAGATTTTGATATTCCTAGCTGTATGTTGTTGTTCATTTTCCGTTTTTCTTTTAACTTTCTAAAACGCGAAAAAAACACACCACTTAAAACATTGATTTGCTGTATCCAAAATTGACACTAACTTAATAGCACCATATGGTAAAATCCAATGTTATTCACTATTCAAATAATATAATTTAAATAAGATATTTTCTGTAGAAAATAATCTGTTATTTATATATGCAAATACTATACATGTTGTTAATTGAAATTGTATTAGCATATTGTAATTTCTCATGTATTGGAGAATGAAAATAAGAAATTACAAACAAAATACATTAATATTTTGGAGATGAATGAAGACTGAAATTACATATTAAATTACATACATAATCACCGTACTAGACAGGGACGCTTTTTACATGCTCTAAATTTCTCTTTATTTCAAAGAGATTTCATTATGACGTACCAGTTACTTTTTCTCTTTATTAGGTCACCTAAGACTTTGTCTCAAGGTACCTTCTGCGATCGCCTTCTTTCCATCGTCGTCCGTCGTCTGCCGTGCATCGTCTGTCGTGCGGCTGTAAACAATGACAGTTTTCGACTTCATCTAAAAAACATGAGCTCAATCGTAATGAAATGTATGGAGATTTGATACCTAATGGTGAATCTAAATCGTAAATTGCATGGTCCCGACCCCCTGGGGCCTTGGGGGCGGGACCACAAGTGTCAAATTCAAGGTAAACTTTAAAAATCTGCTTTTTATTATAGGAAGCACTGGGAAACAAATGGTGGGCACATATGGGTACTTTATAAAAATTGTGAATTGCACGTTGCTATGTTTCAAGGTTTAGCCTTGGGGCTGGGGTCTAAAAAAGATTAAAGGTAAACTTTAAAAATCTTCTTCTTATTATGGGAAGCACTCAGACGCAAATTATGAGCATGTTTATAGATGACTTTGAATTCTTTATAAAAATTGTTAATTTTATGTCCGTGGGTCTCATGGTTTGGTCCTGGGGATGGGGCATACTGAATCTTTATAAGAGAAGGAAAAAAAACATCATTTCTGATGACTGATTAAACTCATTTGAATTTATATTGAGTCTATGGTTTACATTATAGCTAGGCGCACTCACCGTAGTCTGGTCTAAACTAAAACATATTGCAATTGAGCCAAGTGTCAATAGTTTAAACTAAAACATGTTGCAATGGAACCAAGTGTCAATATTTTCAACTAAAACATGTTGCAATGGAACCAAGTGTCAATAGTTTCAACTAAAACATGTTGCAATGGAACAAAGTGTCAATAGTTTCAACTAAAACATGTTGCAATGGAACCAAGTGTCAATAGTTTCAACTAAAACATGTTGCAATTGAGCCAAGTGTCAATAGTTTAAACTAAAACATGTTGCAATGGAACCAAGTGTCAATAGTTTAAACTAAAACATGTTGCAATGGAACCAAGTGTCAATAGTTTCAACTAAATCATGTTGCAATTGAGCCAAGTGTCAAAACTAATGTCAACTGATTAAACTAAAACATATAGCACGTTAGCAAATTGTCACTAGTTTAAATTGAATCATGTTGCAAATGTCAAGTGTCTATATTTTTATTGAATCATACTGTAACAGTCAATATCTGATTTTGGAACATGATGTGCTTGCTCTATAGATACTAATTTGTCGTGCTGCATTCACGTCAATAGTTCAACATTAATCCTACTATAATCGCTGAGCATATATGATATTGTGCAGGTTATACAGAATGTCTTATATAGCGTGTACATATGTTAATATATGTGTATAGAATTTGGGAAGGTTCCATTAGTTGTTTTAAATGACAAACTGCATTAGAAATGTATGGTCTTGACAGAGTTGCGATCGTCTCATTATTCATGATGCACTCACGTCAATAGTTCAAATTATGTTGTCCCAAATTTTGAATCAAAGGTAGAGAGGAAGTAAGTGCAGTTGATAAAGTGTCAGAAGTAGATATCACGCTCGACCTGACCTCAAAACCAATACGCAGTACAGTTTTGTCTAGGAAACGCACTCAAGAGTGATTCATATAAGCTCTCAGCTGTCTTTGCAATCAAGCTAAAATAATTGAGCATAAACTAATTTAAAAGATAAAATTGAATTATTCTGCACTTCCGGCGATAGTATACACTGGGTCATTCCGAATATTGCATCATGAACTCGCCTCGATAGTTCAACATGGAGTCGTGCAGGGCTTAAATTGATCAAACTTTTGAGTATGAAAATCAGGCTAAAACTCATAACCTGTAATTCAATAATTTGCAAATATTGGCAAAAACAGTCAAATTCAATGTAATATCATCAGAAAATGTCTACAATATTGTTTTATAACTAAACTTTTGAATTAAATAGGATTTAAAAACGGCAATTTGAGTTTGTATTTTTAAGACTCAAAAGTTTTATGTATTTTAGCCCAGCACTCACAACTAAGGAGAGCATTATATTGTCTCATATACTAAATGCGTTTGGTATATATGCAGGATAAAGATATGTGTACGGCACTTTCAGCTTTTTATTGGCCGATTTAATCTTTTCGCTGATTTGCTTTAGATCTTCGCGAAACTCGTTTACCACTGCAAGCGCTTTTGGATCGAAGATGAAGTTGACTTGAAGTCGCCAAGAAGTTTTGTTCCGCGCTCACTCAATATTTTCGTTACAATCATAGTGCTTAGCGTTGTAGGTTTGTCAGGTACACTTTCCAGAATAACTTTTTCCGATAGAGCTGTTTTGTCTTTTGGTGGAGTTCCCCTTAATCTCGCCGGACAATTTGGCGGAAACGCTGGTCAGGATCAGCATGGCTTTCCGTTTGCTGAAGTCCCATGTGTAATCAAAAGAGAACTGCTCATCTGCTGGTTAGAATTAAACCTGAGGTGGTAGCCCCGGGGCCTTGGCCTGTAGTTGATAGAGTTCTCTTTTTTCTACCAGCTCCTGCTTTCTTTGCTCTTAAATATAAATAGGAAATGTATAATGGAAATGATAATGTTGATGTTAATGGTGATAACGATGATGACATAGTAATAAAATGCTAACTCTAAGCTTCTTAACCTCCAATATTGAAGAGCAATGCACTAAACTTCCGAAAGTTGAAAAACAAATATAAAAACAATCTTTCATAAATACATATTATGCTGAATTTCCGCCTCGCAAGCGGAAGGTCGTGGGTTCGATACCAATACCAAAGACTTGGTATTAGAAACTTACTTGCTTGGCGTTCAGCATTAAGAGGATGGTTCTAGGTCTGGTGTCAGTACAATGTGTCTGGCTGGGGTATCTTACCATGTGTCTAGGTCTGGTCGGTCGGTGTCAGTACAATGTGTCTGGCTGGGGTATCATACCATGTGTCTAGGTCACGTCGGCCTGTGTCAGTACAATGTGTCTGGCTGGGGTATCATACCATGTGTCTAGGTCTGGTCGGCCGGTGTCAGTACAATGTGTCTGGCTGGGGTATCATACCATGTGTCTAGTTCTGGTCGGCCGGGGTCAGTACAATGTGTCTGGCTGGGGTATCATACCATATGTCTAGGTCTGGTTGGCCGGTGTCAGTACAATGTGTCTGGCTTGGGTAACTTACCATGTGTCTAGGTCTGGTCGGCCGGTGTCAGTACAATATGTCTGGCTGGGGTATCATACCATGTGTCTAGGTCTGGTCGGCCGGTGTCAGTACAATGTGTCTGGCTGGGGTATCTTACCATGTGTCTAGGTCTGGTCGGCCGGTGTCAGTACAATGTGTCTGGCTGGGGTATCATACCATATGTCTAGGTCTGGTTGGCCGGTGTCAGTACAATGTATCTGGCTGGGGTATCTTACCATGTGTCTAGGTCTGGTCGGTCGGTGTCAGTACAATGTGTCTGGCTGGGGTATCATACCATGTGTCTAGGTCTGGTCGGCCGGTATCAGTACAATGTGTCTGGCTGGGGTATCATACCATGTGTCTAGGTCTGGTCGGCCGGTGTCAGTACAATGTTTCTGGCTGGGGTATCATACCATGTGTCTAGGTCTGGTCGGCCGGTGTCAGTACAATGCGTCTGGCTGGGGTATCTTACCATGTGTCTAAGTCTGGTCGGCCGGTGTCAGTACAATGTGTCTGGCTGGGGTATCTTACCATGTGTCTAGGTCTGGTCGGCCGGTGTCAGTACAATGTGTCTGGCTCGGGTATCTTACCATATGTCTAGGTCTGGTCGGTCAGTGTCAGTACAATGTGTCTGGCTGAGGTATCATACCATGTGTCTAGGTCTGGTCTGCCGTTGTCAGTACAATGTGTCTGGCTGGGGTATCTTACCATGGGTCTAGGTCTGGTCGGCCGGTGTCAGTACAATGTGTCTGGCTGGGGTATCATACTATGTGTCTGCGGCATGCTACTCAAGTGTGGCAGCGCTTAGAATACTGTCTAAGTTAGACATCGTCGCGATATGACTAAAAAATTGTTGAAAGCGACGCTAAACACCATACAACAATAACAACAACAATAAAACAACAACAACAACAACAAAACAAAAACAATATACTGAAGTACCTGTTCTGTCGTCGTCTTGGGGCAGACTGGTATCCAATGGGATGAAATTATAGTGGTAGTTGGCTCGAATCCACCTGCATACCGGAAACACGGTGCTCGTTTTCGTCTCTTCGTTCACCACCATCAATGTTTGGTTATACCATTCACTGTTCCACCCAGCGTTGTCCCGCCATAACTCAACATGGTCTATTGTTGAAAACTAAATCGTTGATGCAATACACGATTAAAATGCGTATAAGTGTTATAATGACAAACAGGGAAAAATGGAATCATTAAACTGTCGATGATGATGACGATGATGATGATGATAAAATGGTGTTGGTGATGATAATGATGATCATGAAACTGATGGTGATAACAGAAAAACTGATGATTATGATCGCGTATAAACACATACAAATTACACAGGAAGAACGATACCAGACCCACTATGTATAAAAACAACTTAAACTACTGTTTAAAAAAACGTGTAAAACACATCGAAGGATGACTATGCAAAAATGAACATAAACCTTGAAACCAGACGAGCATCACCTTCTATCTTACATGTACACCCAATGTAATGCCTCCTAAAACATACATGGCTGCGCAATAATGGTAATTTTCTTGTTATTTCTTATTTGGCACCCTGGAACCACACAAAAGTTGGTAACATAAATACAATAATGAACATGACAAAAATTATAAAATGGAAATGGCACACATTTGGGATTACAGTTATACCCGGAATATAGTTGAGCGGCAATAGTCACGGCGTGTTGTGAGAACTTACGACCAGGCGACTTTGCCTATAACCGTATCTGATTTTTATGTGAAAATATAACCGTAATATATGTTTAAATCGGTTACATATATGTTAAAACTGACTTCGCATCCATGCGTTTTGTCCGCATAAAATGACCTACTTATGTCGTCGTGCCGTAAAACAGCATTTATTCATCCTACCAGTTTTTTATATCTCTGTAAGCCACGGATTATACATAGAGTTTGAAGACACACGGGCGTAGACATGGCGTAGGTCTGTGGAATATAATACTTATCCAACGTTAGATACATTAAAAAGCAAACAAACGGCGTTCTTTAACGAACCTGACACTGGCTAAACTTACCATTTGATTTTAATGGTATGTTTATCAAGCTGTCCTCGTTCGAAATCGTCGTGGAACCAAACGTATAACAACGTCTCGTCGGACTTTCCGCTGTCTCCGTGCAGAACAATGTAAACATTTGCGTCTGTTCCGGACTTTGGCCTATCTCCCGTTTTTATGAGAACCGTGTAAGTGTGGGTGCCGGTATTGCTGGAATACTTTCCTATAAACCAGGACAAAATTATGCCCATTTTCTGAGAAAAAATATTCAAAATGTTATATATATATATATATATATATTATAAGTCTTAAAGAATATATGTCATGACCATAATTTCACATTGCATGTACTGTTTTTGTAAATGGACAAAGGCGCTTACGTAGCCGATTGTCTAATAAAACTGAGTCGCTGCAACTAACAGCATCATTAAAGTTAAAACCATGGCTAAAGCTAACAATAACGTAAAAATTCAAACCGCTGCAAAAGCTAACAATAGCGTTAAAATTTAAACTGCTGCTAAAGCTAACAATAGCGTTAAACTTCAAACCGCTGCTAAAGATAATAACAACGTTCACATTCAAACCGCTGCTAAAACTAACAATAACGTTAAATTTCAAACCGCTTAAGCTAACAACAATGTTAAAATTCGAACCGCTGCTAAAGCTAACAATAACGTTAAAATTCAAACCACTGCTAAAGCTAACAATAACGTTAATATGCAAACCGCTGCTAAAGCTAACAATAACGTTAATATTCAAACCGCTGCTAAAGCTAACAATAACGTTAAAATTCAAACCGCTGCTAAAGCTTACAATAACGTTTAAATTCAAACCGCTGCTAAAACTAACAATAACGTTAATATTCAAACCGCTGCTAAAGCTAACAATAACGTTAAAATTCAAACCGCTGCTAAAGCTAACAATAGCGTTAAAGTCAAACCTCCAAACTCCGCTAAAATAACGTCAACATTAAAACCGTCTCCGAGATGAAGCTAACTGCTTAATGAAACAAGAAATGACACTTGTTAGTATCATTGACCCTGGATTACCGGACAAGAACTGTCGAGTGAACGGATATGAAATGTCGGTGAACAAATCAACAGACGGATATTATTATGAATAATATTATTATATTATTATATATATATATATTATTAAAGTCTCATCATAGTATAAACATATAACATTTACAGTTTAACATGACATTAACACATATACCATGTCATTCTATAAGAATTTTAAGAGACTATTACATTTATTTTATCGCATTGTCAAGAGTAAAACAACATTTACAAAGTGAGTAAGAATTGGACAGTCGCTGTTAATATAAACTCTGTTGTATCCCCAAGTCTAAAAGAGTACTAAAATAATGATTTCATTAAGAAACAAAGTATAAAAAAACAGCGTCATGGTGTTATTATAAACGCATTGTGTGTGTGTGTGTGTGTGTGCGTGTGTGTGTGTGTGTGCACTTGAGATTGACTGCAGTGCATCATTTTTTAACTCTGGTATAGGACAACATGTCAGACAGCAACACACGTACATACCATAATGGGATCCCATCCCTCTTCGTAGTTGTTCATATTGCTTTAAAAATCAATATTTGCCCCGATTGAAACCAGTTGCAATGGACACACTGTTGATATTTATTATCCTGAATTAACATCTGTGTAATGTAATGACAACTGTCCCGTGAATGACGGTATCTTGTAATAATGTGAAATTGATAAACTTGTTTTACTGAATCTGTAAACATTACCATTTTCATTAGAGATAACTATACAGGCATCGAGCACTTTGCTATATATCCAATAAGTATATTTCTACATTTGATACATTCCTAACACTAACAGATTTCAGGTAATATAATTTGCATACCGAATTGGTACCTCTACTTTGTTTTGTTTTTTTACTTTTTTGTGACATATTGAAAAAAAATCCTTGTTTTCGTTTGCGTTGTTGATATTTTCTTCTGGTGATTCCGTCAAAGAATGTCTTGTTCAATATTAATTTACATTTTCGAGATTTTTTGGTTTAAATACACGTCTCCGGTTCCTTCGTAGGTAGCTACGTTCTCTTTTATGCACTATCTTGGTGTATCGGCGTTATTTATTATAACACCTTGTTCCCAGGATGGGTTCCGCTGTATTTTTTAAATTTTTATAATTTCTATTATGAATAGTGTGGTTTTGTTGCTTTCAATTTTACGCGTTGTCGTCACTTTTAAATAGGTTTAAGCAGTTGTAATAAAGTGGCTCATAAAGTCGATCTTCTCGTCTGTTCATCAGCAGCTGTGAAGATGAAGTTAATCTATCAACTGTACTAGCCATATATAAGGACACATTCCTTCTTTGTCACTTTTATCGTTTATACTGTTTTTTCAACAAGTCCATTTGTTGTTTATATCCTAATTCAGATCCCAATTTTACAAATACTTCTGATTTAGAGTTAATCCATTCTCTGACATTACCACAATCGTCGAACCGTGGCAGGCAAATATTGTTTGACGATTCAAAATATCTTGAGTGACAGTCCGTTACTTATAAATATAACTTATAAAACATCTTATCTCTAGCCATTGTTTTTTTTGATTGCCATTATGTGTCATTCGTGTAGCATTTTCACCATTCTTTTTTCTTAGTGAGAGACTTCGATACCATTATTTTCACTCCTTTCATTACGAGTTCATTCCCATGTGAAATGTTAAAATCAGGTTGTTTTTTCATCTGGCCATCCATTTATTATTACTTCTTTTGTTGTGTGATGGTTTAATTTCTTCAATCTTTGATCTGCAGTTGGTAATTTACTTATCACACGATACAAATTAAATTGAATAACATTGTCAATATCTCCATTTTAACCGTTATTTACGTAAATGCGACTTAGCATATTTGATATAGGCCTATACTGTTGTTTTCCTGGCACATATTTCAATTGAAAATCATATTTCTGTTATGTCATTAACATGCTTTGAAGCCTGGGTGGTGCACTGCTTATTGGCTTTTTGAGTATGTCTTCGTGATGTTTGTGCTCAGTTTATAGTTTGTGGTGTGGTGCGTCAAATAACAAGTTTCCATGATTGGAGGGCCACAACTTTAATAGCAATTATTCGATTTGACGAGTTCAAAAACTTGTCTGAGATAGTTCAGTTATATAACTTCCGTGTTTGAAAACTGCGAGTACTAGAGTATAAACATCAAATAATGCAATTTATGATGACTCAATGGCCATAACTTGACATTAATTACCAGAATTGGCCAGTTCAAGAACTTATCTGAGATATTAGGATTATGTAATCGCTGTGTAAGTTTAGATCAACTGAAAATACGAGTGCCACAGTGCACACATGGTCAAATAGTGCATTTTTGATGTCTCAAGGACAATAACTCTTACTTTATTATCTGATTTGGTCAGTTTTAGCAGTGGTACGAGATATTTAGGTCATATTACTATGGTGGTTTTGTGAAGATCCAATGAAAACTATGGGTGCACACAACAAAAATTTTAAAACTAAAAGTTCACGGAGGGAAATTTCTAAAAACTATGTCGAGAGAAATGCATTAAGGATATGTAACCATGGTAGATCACTTTGAACTAGTTCGCGTATACCTTAAGTACAACAAAGTTCAATATTAAAGATAGAAACAAAACGATTACATTTAATATCTTTAGGAATGTCAAAATTATCTTCCGGGGACGTCATCAGTGAAATTGTGCCTGCATACCATTAAGTATTCTTTTAGGGGCCAGGTTTTAGCCCATCAAACAAAACGACCTGTCAATTATTACATAATTCTGAGACGTTAAGTAAGTCTTTGTTCAATGTGATGCACTTTTCTCGACATAGGTTTTAGAAATGTTAAAGCATTGTCATGTCGGTCCTGTGTGGCGCCGTCATATATCAATATCCTTCAGCAGTGGCGGCTACACCATTCAGTCCTTCCTGACACTCACCAAGTTTGTGCTTCAGTAAATCAGTATCTTGTAATAAAATAAGAGCGAACAATGTTAAATGATATTGATTTTTCATAAGTGATAAGTGAAAATATTTATAATCCATTTTTGTAAAGCAATTTGCTGTCGACAGCTGGGACAATATGTCGACAAGTATCTTCACAGAATAATGTTGTCTAGTTAAGGGGTTTTAAGGCAGTGAAGGTTTAAGTAAATTCAAACTTTATCTGACTCTGGTCAACCTACTACAACCACAGGGTGGAGTCACTGTGTTAAAGGAGTAACCATACCAATAATATTTCGTTTCTTTTTGACCACAAGCAGTTTTCACTCCCAACAATAAGTATACGATTTAGTCAATTTTAATATATTATATACATATATCGTAAATTATACATATATATATCGTAAATTACGTTGTTGTGAATTTAATTATATCCCTTTATGAAATTAAATATATATGAATTCACCGGTCTATATGATCCAACGGGTTTATAAATATGTCCTTTATATAGCATGAGTAGTCATGAATCCATAACTGGATCCTACTTATATAAAGCTATCAGTTCAAGTATGTAAATTTGTCCACCCTGTCCAGATGTGTTGCATGTAATTCCATAGTATATAAGTCATGGTCAACACCAACTTTATTGGTTTGGCAGAGGCCTTGATATTGTATCTATGGTTTGCATTGGAGCTAGGCGCACTCACCGTAGTCTGGTCTGTACATTTATGTCTTGGTTATTCACAAATAATTATCTCCATATATGTATCATGCATTGTGAATGAGCATCTGAAAAGATCCCAAAAATCGTAAATTCCGTTGTTGTGAATTTAATTATCTCCCTTTATATATATCACTATATGGTAATATGACTACTGGGTAAGATTGGCGATAATCTGATAAAAATTGCAGGTGATAGAGTGCACACATCAAATAACACATTTTTGATGGACAAGGGCCAAAATTCTGGTACTTATTAACAGTTTTGGTCAGTCCTACAACTAGACTAGAGATATTTAAGTTATACATGTACTGTATGAAGTTGGAGAAGACCAAATGAAAACTGCGAGTGTTACATTGCATACATCAAATAACGCTATTTTTGACGATTCAATGGCCGTAATTCCGAATACTACAAGAAGCTGTCCGAGATATTATGGTTGCATAACAGGTTTGATGACGATCTAATGAAATATGATCAAAACGTATTATTTTTATGTTTGAAGAGCAAAAACTCTGACATCATGCGATCCAATGAAAATTGCGGGTGTTACTGCACACCCAACAAAAAGTTTACAGACGGACACGGGGCGGTCAGATTCAGCTTAAAGCAAGTTCATCACAAGTCATAAAGTAGCTTAAAGCAAGTTCATCACAAGTCATAAAGTTTACAGATGGACACGGGGCGGTCTGATTCGGCTTAAAGCAAGTTCATCACAATTCATAACGTTACAGACGGACACGGGGCGGTCAGATTTAGCTAAAAGCAAGTTCATCACAAGTCATAAAGTAGCTTAAAGCAAGTTCATCACAAGTCATAAAGTTTACAGACGGACAAGGGGCGGTCTGATTCAGCTAAAAGCAAGTTCATCACAAGTCATAAAGTTTACAGACGGACACGGGGCGGTCAGATTCAGCTTAAAGCAAGTTCATCACAAGTCATAAAGCAGCTGAAAGCAAGTTCATCACAAGTCATAAAGTTTACAGACAGACACGGGGTGGTCAGATTCAGCTTAAAGCAAGTTCATCACAAGTCGTAAAGTAGCTTAAAGCAAGTTCATCACAAGTCATAAAGTTTACAGATGGACACGGGGCGGTCTGATTCGGCTTAAAGCAAGTTCATCACAATTCATAACGTTACAGACGGACACGGGGCGGTCAGATTTAGCTAAAAGCAAGTTCATCACAAGTCATAAAGTAGCTTAAAGCAAGTTCATCACAAGTCATAAAGTTAACAGACGGACACGGGGCGGTTTGATTCAGCTAAAAGCAAGTTCATAACAAGTCATAAAGTTTACAGACGGACACGGGGCGGTCAGATTCAGCTTAAAGCAAGTTCATCACAAGTCATAAAGTTTACAGACGGACACGGGGCGGTCAGATTCAGCTAAAAGCAAGTTCATCACAAGTCATAAAGTTTACAGACAGACACGGGGCGGTCCGATTCAGCTTAAAGCAAGTTCATCACAAGTCATAAAGTTTACAGACGGACACGGGGCGGTCAGATTCAGCTTAAAGCATTTTAATCAAAAGTCATAACGTTTACAGACAGACACGGGGCGGTCAGATTCAGCTTAAAGCAAGTTCATCACAAGTCATAAAGTTTACGGACAGACACGGGGCGGTCAGATTCAGCTTAAAGCATGTTAATCAAAAGTCATAACGTTTACAGACAGACACGGGGCGGTCAGATTCAGCTTAAAGCAAGTTCATCACAAGTCATAAAGTAGCTTAAAGCAAGTTCATCACAAGTCATAACGTTTACAGACAGACACGGGGCGGTCAGATTCAGCTTAAAGCATGTTAATCAAAAGTCATAACGTTTACAGACAGACACGGGCGGTCAGATTCAGCTTAAAGCAAGTTCATCACAAGTCATAAAGTTTACAGACGGACACGGGGCGGTCAGATTCAGCTTAAAGCAAGTTCATCACAAGTCATAAAGTTTACAGACGGACACGGGCGGTCAGATTCAGCTTAAAGCAAGTTCATCACAAGTCATAAAGTTTACAGACAGACACGGGGCGGTCAGATTCAGCTTAAAGCATGTTAATCAAAAGTCATAACGTTTACAGACAGACACGGGGCGGTCAGATTCAGCTTAAAGCAAGTTCATCACAAGTCATAAAGTTTACAGACGGACACGGGGCGGTCAGATTCAGCTAAAAGCAAGTTCATCACAAGTCATAAAGTAGCTTAAAGCAAGTTCATCACAAGTCATAAAGTTTACAGACGGACACGGGGCGGTCAGATTCAGCTTAAAGCAAGTTCATCACAAGTCATAAAGTTTACAGACGGACACGGGGCGGTCAGATTCAGCTTAAAGCATGTTAATCAAAAGTCATAAAGTTTACAGACAGACACGGGGCGGTCAGATTCAGCTTAAAGCGTGTTAATCAAAAGTCATAACGTTTACAGACAGACACGGGGCGGTCAGATTCAGCTTAAAGCGTGTTAATCAAAAGTCATAACGTTTACAGACAGACACGGGGCGGTCAGATTCAGCTTAAAGCAAGTTCATCACAAGTCATAAAGTTTACAGACGGACACGGGGCGGTCAGATTCAGCTTAAAGCAAGTTCATCACAAGTAATAAAGTTTACAGACGGACACGGGGCGGTCAGATTCAGCTTAAAGCAAGTTCATCACAAGTCATAAAGTTTACAGACAGACACGGGGCGGTCAGATTCAGCTTAAAGCATGTTAATCAAAAGTCATAACGTTTACAGACAGACACGGGCGGTCAGATTCAGCTTAAAGCAAGTTCATCACAAGTCATAAAGTTTACAGACGGACACGGGGCGGTCAGATTCAGCTTAAAGCAAGTTCATCACAAGTCATAAAGTTTACAGACGGACACGGGCGGTCAGATTCAGCTTAAAGCAAGTTCATCACAAGTCATAAAGTTTACAGACAGACACGGGGCGGTCAGATTCAGCTTAAAGCATGTTAATCAAAAGTCATAACGTTTACAGACAGACACGGGGCGGTCAGATTCAGCTTAAAGCAAGTTCATCACAAGTCATAAAGTTTACAGACGGACACGGGGCGGTCAGATTCAGCTAAAAGCAAGTTCATCACAAGTCATAAAGTAGCTTAAAGCAAGTTCATCACAAGTCATAAAGTTTACAGACGGACACGGGGCGGTCAGATTCAGCTTAAAGCAAGTTCATCACAAGTCATAAAGTTTACAGACGGACACGGGGCGGTCAGATTCAGCTTAAAGCATGTTAATCAAAAGTCATAAAGTTTACAGACAGACACGGGGCGGTCAGATTCAGCTTAAAGCGTGTTAATCAAAAGTCATAACGTTTACAGACAGACACGGGGCGGTCAGATTCAGCTTAAAGCGTGTTAATCAAAAGTCATAACGTTTACAGACAGACACGGGGCGGTCAGATTCAGCTTAAAGCAAGTTCATCACAAGTCATAAAGTTTACAGACGGACACGGGGCGGTCAGATTCAGCTTAAAGCAAGTTCATCACAAGTCATAAAGTTTACAGACGGACACGGGGCGGTCAGATTCAGCTTAAAGCAAGTTCATCACAAGTCATAAAGTTTACAGACAGACACGGGGCGGTCAGATTCAGCTTAAAGCATGTTAATCAAAAGTCATAACGTTTACAGACAGACACGGGGCGGTCAGATTCAGCTTAAAGCAAGTTCATCACAAGTCAAAAAGTTTACAGACGGACACGGGGCGGTCAGATTCAGCTTAAAGCAAGTTCATCACAAGTCATAAAGTTTACAGACGGACACGGGGCGGTCAGATTCAGCTTAAAGCAAGTTCATCACAAGTTATAAAGTTTACAGACAGACACGGGGCGGTCTGATTCAGCTTAAAGCATGTTAATCAAAAGTCATAACGTTTACAGACAGACACGGGGCGGTCAGATTCAGCTTAAAGCAAGTTCATCACAAGTCATAAAGTTTACAGACGGACACGGGCGGTCAGATTCAGCTTAAAGCAAGTTCATCACAAGTCATAAAGTTTACAGACAGACACGGGGCGGTCAGATTCAGCTTAAAGCATGTTAATCAAAAGTCATAACGTTTACAGACAGACACGGGGCGGTCAGATTCAGCTTAAAGCAAGTTCATCACAAGTCATAAAGTTTACAGACGGACACGGGGCGGTCAGATTCAGCTAAAAGCAAGTTCATCACAAGTCATAAAGTAGCTTAAAGCAAGTTCATCACAAGTCATAAAGTTTACAGACGGACACGGGGCGGTCAGATTCAGCTTAAAGCAAGTTCATCACAAGTCATAAAGTTTACAGACGGACACGGGGCGGTCAGATTCAGCTTAAAGCAAGTTAATCAAAAGTCATAAAGTTTACAGACAGACACGGGGCGGTCAGATTCAGCTTAAAGCGTGTTAATCAAAAGTCATAACGTTTACAGACGGACACGGGGCGGTCAGATTCAGCTTAAAGCGTGTTAATCAAAAGTCATAACGTTTACAGACAGACACGGGGCGGTCAGATTCAGCTTAAAGCAAGTTCATCACAAGTCATAAAGTTTACAGACGGACACGGGGCGGTCAGATTCAGCTTAAAGCAAGTTCATCACAAGTCATAAAGTTTACAGACGGACACGGGGCGGTCAGATTCAGCTTTAAGCAAGTTCATCACAAGTCATAAAGTTTATAGACAGACACGGGGCGGTCAGATTCAGCTTAAAGCATGTTAATCAAAAGTCATAACGTTTACAGACAGACACGGGGCGGTCAGATTCAGCTTAAAGCAAGTTCATCACAAGTCATAAAGTTTACAGACGGACACGGGGCGGTCAGATTCAGCTTAAAGCAAGTTCATCACAAGTCATAAAGTTTACAGACGGACACGGGGCGGTCAGATTCAGCTTAAAGCAAGTTCATCACAAGTTATAAAGTTTACAGACAGACACGGGGCGGTCTGATTCAGCTTAAAGCATGTTAATCAAAAGTCATAACGTTTACAGACAGACACGGGGCGGTCAGATTCAGCTTAAAGCAAGTTCATCACAAGTCATAAAGTTTACAGACGGACACGGGGCGGTCTGATTCAGCTTAAAGCAAGTTCATCACAAGTCATAAAGTTTACAGACGGACACGGGGCGGTCTGATTCAGCTTAAAGCAAGTTCATCACAAGTCATAAAGTTTACAGACGGACACGGGGCGGTCAGATTCAGCTTAAAGCAAGTTCATCACAAGTCATAAAGTTACAGACGGACACGGTGCGGTCAGATTCAGCTTAAAGCAAGTTCATCACAAGTCATAAAGTTTACAGACGGACACGGGGCGGTCAGATTCAGCCAAAAGCAAGTTCATCACAAGTCATAACGTTTACAGACGGACACGGGGCGGTCTGATTCAGCTTAAAGCAAGTTCATCACAAGTCATAAAGTTTACAGACGGACACGGGGCGGTCTGATTCAGCTTAAAGCAAGTTCATCACAAGTCATAAAGTTTACAGACGGACACGGGGCGGTCAGATTCAGCTTAAAGCAAGTTCATCACAAGTTATAAAGTTTACAGACAGACACGGGGCGGTCTGATTCAGCTTAAAGCATGTTAATCAAAAGTCATAACGTTTACAGACAGACACGGGGCGGTCAGATTCAGCTTAAAGCAAGTTCATCACAAGTCATAAAGTTTACAGACGGACACGGGGCGGTCTGATTCAGCTTAAAGCAAGTTCATCACAAGTCATAAAGTTTACAGACGGACACGGGGCGGTCTGATTCAGCTTAAAGCAAGTTCATCACAAGTCATAAAGTTTACAGACGGACACGGGGCGGTCAGATTCAGCTTAAAGCAAGTTCATCACAAGTCATAAAGTTACAGACGGACACGGTGCGGTCAGATTCAGCTTAAAGCAAGTTCATCACAAGTCATAAAGTTTACAGACGGACACGGGGCGGTCAGATTCAGCCAAAAGCAAGTTCATCACAAGTCATAAAGTTTACAGACGGACACGGGGCGGTCTGATTCAGCTTAAAGCAAGTTCATCACAAGTCATAAAGTTTACAGACGGACACGGGGCGGTCTGATTCAGCTTAAAGCAAGTTCATCACAAGTCATAAAGTTTACAGACGGACACGGGGCGGTCAGATTCAGCTTAAAGCAAGTTAATCAAAAGTCATAAAGTTTACAGACGGACACGGGGCGGTCAGATTCAGCTTAAAGCAAGTTCATCACAAGTCATAAAGTTACAGACGGACACGGGGCGGTCAGATTCAGCTTAAAGCAAGTTCATCACAAGTCATAAAGTTTACAGACGGACACGGGGCGGTCAGATTCAGCCAAAAGCAAGTTCATCACAAGTCATAAAGTTTACAGACGGACACGGGGCGGTCTGATTCAGCTTAAAGCAAGTTCATCACAAGTCATAAAGTTTACAGACGGACACGGGGCGGTCAGATTCAGCTTAAAGCAAGTTAATCAAAAGTCATAACGTTTACAGACAGACACGGGGCGGTCAGATTCAGCTTAAAGCAAGTTAATCAAAAGTCATACAGTTACATCGATTCGTCGTTTTAATTGATAATGTTTACTGCACATAAAAACAAATGTTTTATTTCACTCCTTTCATACAATGTCGTTTCACAGGCAAAAAAGCAGTAAACTGAACATTCAACCAGCTTCAAACAATCACTGATCTTAATAAGTAATTTCTATTTTTCATGAAACAACGATTTATGAATTGCCCAGCTATGTTTTAAAGAATCATGAATATATTAATAAGATTTAAAAGAATGAAAGATTTTTCCAAATGATCTGGTGTAAACAAAATAAGGCTAAATTTTTCATTTTCCCTTCTGGATAACATATGAATTTTTTTTTTTTAAATTTATATTTGTTTACTTTGAAAAGTATCAAATGTAGATAGGATGATAAATCTTGATTAATGATATACTTATTAACATTGGCATATTCTAACTGATGAAGATAGATTCGTTGAAGCTGGTTAGATGCAGGGTAGAGGTATATGTACATGTTTTATAGTTAGGGATTCTCTTGTTAGGAAAGACCATACAACAATGGCTTGTATAGAGCAATAACAGATAAACTAAACACAAGCTGGTATCTTGACCTCTGATTCTATGCTATTTATTACTTTATAAAATTAATGTTTCATCGAAATCAGACTTTAAAATATTAAAGATTTAGTATTTTAATATCTGTTCTGCTTACAACTTTTGTTCTATTCATCTATAAAAAAAAGAGAGTCAATCATTTCATTACTATTGACTATATAGTAATAGTTATTTAATATCGCAGACCATTATGAATGCTTCAATGTGACTGTTTGAAAACCGAACTAAACAAGTCAAATAAAATTAACTATTGACCACTTATTCCTTCAACAATGAACTATTGACCACTTATTCTGTTGAACTGGTTTCATCCGGTCGAATCTGGTTACCGAGTCAGTAGTTCCGACCAAATGTTCTGTTCCTTTGTGTAGGGATTATTCAACTGTTGTTTTTCTGTTATGGAACAACAGCAGTAATTATTAATAAATGTTTCATTACATTTCCTGAAGTAAAAAAGACACTGAAATATCATTTTCAATGCAGAGATGAACTAGTTTCTACAAGTATTGTTATGTGTCTAAATAACGAAGTCACATTGTTTACGTATGGACACTGATGACTTCGAATTGTTTTACTCAAGCGCGGATCCAGGTGGTGGCGGTGAAATTAAACTATGAATCATAAAAAGCAGCGATTTTTTTATTCAAAATATGTTAAAAGTGTTTATAAAATTTAGTATGTTTTTCATGCTATTCTTTATGAAAACCTACTTATTGATTTGCTCTTTTAACTGTTAATCAATACAATAAAACAACTATCTACCATTTAAGTGGTCAATTGTTATAATTATTTATCCTCAGAAAATGACTACAAGGGAACTACTAACCTTGACTTCGTCTCGGACAATAGTTTCCTGCTTTGGGACAAGTCATTTTCCTTGGATAAATAATTTAAACGATTGACCATTTAAACGGTGGATAGTTGTATACTACTTTTCTTTCCATAGATATATTTGTGACATTTGTCCTGTGCATAACAACAGCACATATTGTGTATCAGCAGTAGTTCATCAATTATTGGTGGCTACTGGTGTTTGGGTGTCTAAAACTTTAAAGAAGCTGATTTCCTCAATTACATATTAAAACAACGAATGGATATTTCCTGAATATATTGTTCTTTTACAGATGAATTTACTTGTTTTTTACATACTAGTATATCCAGAGAGGTTTATGGTACACATGGATCTACCTGTGGTCAAAAGGTGAGACTTAGTAATCAACATTACTTGTTTGGTTTGGAAACCTCTTTTTGTTACAGTCAATGAAAGGGGCAGATATCTAGATGTGAAATTAGTAAACCTGGAACCAATTTCAATAGCTGTCTTCCTTCGTTGGACTGCATTCATCTATAACCAAACAGCAGACAGTTCAGTCTGAACCACGGATTCAGGTCAAAAGGTCACACATATTTTAAATGCTAGTGATCAAACAACTTAGCAAACACTAAATGCTAATTTGGCTACTTCAGTTGCAGGTTTGTTGATTAACTGTTTAGTAATGTAGTTGAATTAACACAAGCAAATGGCTCTAAAAGCAGTTTCCCAACATAAGCAAAGCTTTGCATCTAACAAATACGTTCAGTCGACTTTTGTTAGCATATCTTAACTGACACATTAGATATATTTCGTTACTGAAAACTTCATAGATTACTCTAGTATACACAAATTTATTTAGAATCAATAAGATTAAACTTATTATCTGGAAACCAGAACTTCAGATTCATGGAAATGCTAATTAAAAGTCCCCTGATTTTCTCTCTAAAAGACAGTGGACAATAAATATGGATGTACATGAATCGTGTAGGTTTTCTACAATATTCAGGCTCCAACAGATCTGTTACAACATAGTTATATATTCAGTTCCTTTGTAACAATTAATCTAAGAGCTCTGACAAAATACTACGGTGTGAAAATCACAAAAACAAACCAGCTGAAACTAATATACCAAATTACAAACAGAATAAATAAAATAATTTGTGAAACAAGACGTAACCATCGTTAATAAGCATTTCATTCACATAAAGTCTCCATGACCTGATTGTTTATATTACTGGAATAGTATGATGTCCGACTGTAACATTTTCTATCATCATTGCGGTTTTACTTTACACTTAACTGAGGTTTTCGATTTTATGTATTAATTTTAAATATAAAATGTCATGTGCAAATCATTTTATGGGCACTATCTGACAGGTTTCATGTTCCAAAGTCCATCATTAAGATAGTGTATATTATCCACTCCTATACCCTTGTTCTTTGATAATCTGAAAAAGATAATAAAAAAATAATTAAAAACTCCATCTTCAGAATAAACACTAGAAATGTGAATGTTGAAACAAATGTTCCGGCTAGTAAAATTTTTAACAAAGTTGAAAAATATGTAACTTGGCCTGTATTTCGTAATTATACATGTACTCATGGAATATCAATTAAAGGCAGTTATTGATCGGAAATAAATTTTACCAGATGGAAGGATGGAAGAAGGAATGGACAGACGAACATGGTTAATGCTGAATGCCCAATCACCGTTGTTTTAATGGTTGGTGCATAAAATAAGATAAGTATCCATTTCAGTAGGTACATACCATGTACCTGCAACCTAACTACCACTTCAGAAGGTACATGCCATGTACCTGTTATCTAACAACCACTTCAGTAGGTACATTCCATGGACCTGTAATCAAACTACCATTTCAGTAGGTACATACCATGTACCTGCAACCTAACTACCACTTCAGTAGGTACATACCATGAACCTGTAATCTAATTACCACTTCAGTACATACATACCATGTACCTGCAACCTAACTACCACTTCAGTAGGTACATACCATGAACCTGTAATCTAACTACCACTTCAGTAAGTACATACCATGTACATGCAACATAACT
The DNA here is from genome assembly GCA_029582155.1 of Panopea generosa. Lineage (NCBI taxonomy): Eukaryota > Metazoa > Mollusca > Bivalvia > Adapedonta > Hiatellidae > Panopea > Panopea generosa. The sequence continues at coordinate 88,913,268 of CM055896.1, forward strand.
ACCACTTCAGTAGGTACATACCATGAACCTGTAATCTAACTACCACTTCAGTAAGTACATACCATGTACCTGCAACCTAACTACCACTTCAGTAGGTAAATTCCATGTACCTGCAACCTAACTACCACTTCAGTAGGTACATACCATGAACCTGTAATCTAATTACCACTTCAGTAGATACATACCATGTACCTGCAACCTAACTACCACTTCAGTAATACATACCATGAACCTGTAATCTAACTACCACTTCAGTAAGTACATACCATGTACATGCAACCTAACTACCACTTCAGTAGGTACATACCATGTACCTGTAATCTAACTACCACTTCAGTAAGTACATACCATGTACCTGCAACCTAACTACCACTTCAGTAGGTAAATTCCATGTACCTGCAACCTAACTACCACTTCAGTAGGTACATGGCATGTACCTGCAACTAACTACCACTTCAGTAGGTACATACCATGTACATGCAACCTGACTAACCCTTCAGTAGGTACATACCATGTACCTGCAACCTAACTACCACTTCAGTAGGTACATACCATGTACATGCAACCTAACTACCACTTCAGTTGATACATACCATGTACATGCAACCTAACTACCACTTCAGTAGGTACATACCATGACCTGTAATCTAACTACCAATTCAGTAAGTACATACCATGTACCTGCAACCTAACTACCACTTCAGTAGGTAAATTCCATGTACCTACAACCTAACTACCACTTCAGTAGGTACATACCATGAACCTGTAATCTAATTACCACTTCAGTAGATACATACCATGTACCTGCAACCTAACTACCACTTCAGTAGGTACATACCATGAACCTGTAATCTAACTACCACTTCAGTAGATACATGCCATGTAGCTTTAATCTAACTACCACTTCAGTAAGAACATGCCATGTGCCTGTAATCTAACTTCCACTTCAGTAGGTACATGCCATGTACCTGTAATCTAACTTCCACTTCAGTAAGTACATGCCATGTACCTGTAATCTAACTTCCACTTCAGAAAGTACATGTCATGTACCTGTAATCTAACTACCACTTCAGAAGGTACATGCTATGTACCTGTAATAAAACTACCACTTCATAAGGTACATGCCATGTACCTGTAATAAAACTACCACTTCAGAAGGTACATGCCATGTACCTGTAATCTAACTACCACTTCAGAAGGTACATGCCATGTACCTGTAATGTAATTACGACTTCAGTAGGTACATGCAATGTATCTGTCACCTTACTACCACTTCAGTAAGTGCATGAAATGTACCTGTAATCTAACTACCACTTCAGTAAGTAAATGCCATGTACCTGTAATCTAACTACCACTTCAGTAAGTACATGCCATGTACCTGTAATCTAACTACCACTTCAGAAGGTACATGCCATGTACCTGTAATCTAACTACCACTTCAGAAGGTACACGCCATGTACCTGTAATGTAATTACGACATCTGTAGGTACATGCCATGTACCAGTACTTTAACTACCACTTCAGTAGGTACATGTCATGTGCCTGTAAACTAGCTGCCACTTCTGTAGGTACATGCCATGTACCTGTAATCTAACTACCACTTCAGTAAGTACATGCCATGTACCTGTTATCTAACTACCACTTCAGTAGGTGCATGCCATGTATCTGTAATCTAACTACCATTTCAGTAGGTACATGCCATGTACCTGTAATCTAACTACCACTTCAGTAGGTACATACCTATGATCTAACTTTGAGTTGTGTATTGTTTTTACTATTTTTTTTGTGTATGGAGTTTAAAGCTATTTTCAACACATTTTAGATTATATACATGTTCATGGCAGGAAGACTTCAGACTAAGTCAGACTGAGTAGAACCACCATCCTTCCACAAGTAACTGGCAAACTTTCTCACATTTAGTTTTTGGAACAAGCGTGACTTGAACCTACGACCTAAGCGGTGAGAGGTAAGTGATCTTGAGATGGTGCCTTAGACCACTTGGCCACAGAGGACCCCCAAACTAGCTGGGTGACAAAAACTTACTTGTATGCAACTTCATCCACACAGACTATTTCACAAAACTTATTTCTATAGAAGTATGACAATAAGTGATAGCAGATGTATTTTACATGTATCATTTTCTACACTACATTTTCTCATTTTATGAGAGACAATTAACACAATCTTGCAGAAGGGTACCGCATGTCAGAATATAAATGGCCATTTATCGTTAAATAGACATGTAACTAACACAAAAATCAACAAATTTTAATTGAACGAAATTTATCAAGTGAGAAAAACGATATTAAATATCATGATTGCAAGCGTTTCCTATATATCATGGGCGCTGCCATTTTACAGCTCTTTTATGTTGGAGGTTTTCGGTGACGTCATAGCTGCACTTCCGTTCTAGTTCTCGCCAAAATTTTATTGTGTCGTAAGTGACTGCTCTCTATTGATACTCTTTTGTATATACACTAATTCACGTAAACAGTTGATAGATAGATATACAGTACATTAGTGAACATCGAAGGAAAACAATTAAACGCGAAAACTATTCTGAATTGAAGGACTTAACCCATATACATTGTTTTCTTCAGCGGAATAAGTGGGTGGAGTAATGCGATATGTTTTGTGGGCAGCGTTGTTTTTAGTTTTCCTAATATGTGATTTCAAGCTTCTGGTGATATCACACGCAAAACGCCTTTATAATTTGGGGTAGGACTTAAGATTGCAGAATGAAGCGTACCAATGCCTTGGCGTACTACTATCCAAGCATACAATTTCTGATGATTTCAGTACGAAGATGACCATATGCGACATAAATATAGACTAAGTGTATATTATCCAGTGGGAAGCTCTTAAAAATGTGCTAATAACATATAGCTCAACTGATTTCTGAAATTTAATTTGTAATTTTATATACTCTTCCAAAATATTGCGAAATTGATATAGCAAACTTTCACAATCTTATAATTGCAGGCTGTTTGAAAAGGTGTGATAATCCAATTAACAATAAAAACAAGAGGTTAATGCCAAAACATAAGGTGTGAAAGCGACATGGTATCTAAAAGTTATGATTAAAATACAAATTAAGGCCAATTAATTGTGACAGGCCCGATTAGCTCAGTCAGTTAAGTGTCTAACAATCAATCCAGGTGTCTCGAGTTTGAATCCCCACCCGGCGACAGTCTCTGTGACGATTGACATACAACATTGTGTCTCAATATCATTTGTCTCTCACTGCTGATTCGAGTGGGAAAATTATCAGTTACTTGCGGTTGTTGGGTGTGTTCGAGTACTGGTTAACTTTTCAGGAAACAGTGGTTAGGTTAACTGAACATCTGTACAGTAAGCCCTCGATGGCAAAAAATGATGCTTAATATTCAGTCAACCATTAATTGTTCATAAAATCATTTTATTAATTTTATAATTAATAGGCAATTTAGTTTATTGATATATGGCTTTTTCACAGTCAACAAGGTCATTATTCTTGAATAGACATTTGAACTACCTCTACTTCGTAATGAAAAAAGATAAATTAAACCTTTGTTCCTTTATTTATTCAAAAATACATGAAAAGTTTTTTTTTACTGTTAAAAAAGTGTTCTGGTATACAATTTATGAAAAATATTCATAAAATCATATAACATAATTTTATTACTTGTAAGTTTGCATTGATATTGAAACCCTAATTAACTGAAAATGTTTTAATTGGTAATAAGGCATAATACTATGTGATATAACATCCTGTCATAAACCCTGGGGTCATTAAACCTCGGGTGATTACGCTTATTAGGGTATAATATGCACACTTTGTCAGGGTATTTCTCATTACCACATGGTGTGAATGTGGTGTTGGTGAATTATGAAAGCTCAGCAGGGTGCCAGTAGCTGGACAGTAAAATACACTTTGTGCAATATGCCTGTAGACATTATATTCCATATGACACTCCCTATTAGGAACAACATTCATACATGTTCAGGGAACTGGTAGAATAGATAATCATCAAATATCAAATTGGGTAGTAACACCATTTGAATAACCAAAAGACTGTGCCAGTTATGTAAAACAACACACAAAAAAAACCCCAACTCATTCATACTTCATATAAATTTACTAAAAAGGGTATGAAATCAAAATTTTATCAGCCATTTCTCAGTACGCAACAATGGCCGCACCAGCTAAACACGATAAGAAAAGAGATATAATATTATTTCTTATTCTCTCTTAGACAGGTAAATATATGTAACAAACTTTTCCCCTTAAATTCCATTCCTGGTCTAAATAGTGTTTTTGTTTTTTGTTGTTTTTTTTGATAATGTATTGACTGAGTAGCAAACAGTATATACCCTGATAGTACAGCATGAATGTGCAGGCTCGTCTGGATCTTCATCAACACTGACGGCAATAATTACTTTTTTTATCAAACTAAGGGTAATTTTACTATTTTGAAAAATTCAATCATCAATGTCAGGCTACATGATAAGAGTCAGAGTCGTGATTGATAGGTTTCGGGTTTGATCTCTGGTTCATGATCGGTGTGACTGTTTAACAGTTATCATCTTTTTGGGTGAAAACTTCATAAGACATTGCTGTGTTTCTCTGTATTATTTCTGTGAAACATTCTAAATCTTCTAAATTTCCATTAGTATGGTCATTGCATCTGCAGCACGTATTTTCGTCGGACGAAAGCATTCTTACACAGTTTTTGCAGCTGCAAAAATCTTTCACATATGTGAACAACTGTGCCGTCCCACTATTTCTCTCGTTTTCTAATTCATTTAACTCTGCTTCCGAAAATTCTGGTTCAAAGTTGTAGGCCACAAGTACTTCTCCATTACTAAAATCCATTTTATCATTCTTGCGAGCCCTTTTGCCGGTGACTATAACTGCACGTTTCTATATCTGCTGTAGCGTATAAATCAATTATATTTTAAACCAGAAGTGCAGTTATGACGTCACGCAGGTATCCAATATGGCGACTTCCACCACAAAGTTGATGTGCGAAAATGACCGTTACAAAACGAGCTGATTTATCTTTATGGACTCGAATTTATGCATAAAAATACTATTAATAGAAAGCTGAACTCATAGCTATTCATATTATCCTGTTTTATACACAGGGTTGCGTTCCCCTAAGCAATTAGTATCATTTCACTTTTCAACATGTAGTAATGGATGATTTAATCAATAATTGTTTTGAGTGGGGTTTAATGCTATTTTCAACACATTTCAAGTGATATATGGCATGTCCAGTTTTAGTGGTGGAGGAAGACCTAAGAATGATTGGAGTAGAACCATCGACCTTCTGTAAGTAAATGGCAAACTTTCTCACATAAAGTTTTTGGAGCGAGAAGTACTCGAACCAATGACTTAGCGGTGATAGATGGCGTGATTTAATCAAGAAGTTTTGATTAATAATAGATAACTAGAAAACATTTTTTTGGGGGGAAAATTTTGTCTGCCATATACAATTGTGAGAAAATTCTTGAATGCTATTGTTAATGTTAAAAAGTGGTGAGTTTAAGGACACATGATGGGGCTGCAACAAAAAACATGTTTAAGAGAAGTAGGTTTTTTATGTTGAAAGTGCAAAAGACCATAAGTCAGTAAAGAAGTGTTAAAGTTGAACACAAATGGGACATATGCAACTAGACCTCACATTGATCCTTCCCTGCAAGTTTCAGATTATTACAATTACAGATGTTGTCGTTCTCAGAAAAAGATGATTTTTGGACAGACGACGGAGAGGCAAAAAGAACAAAAACAATAAGTCTCCAAATGTGGGGTAGACATAATAAAAAATCAACTGTACAATATTTAAGCAATGGTATTATGACAACATTATGTTCGTTGCCTAAATTAAATGACCACTTTCCCCTCAAGTCAATCCATGCAACAGATATTTACATGGTTTGTCTCAAATACTTTAAATCTACATTTACATCTAAGTAGTAGGAGTACTTACATTTCTTCTGTTGGCATCTTAGTTACCCCTATTGCTAGTGCATGCTCCTTTCCTTCTGCCATTATTGCCTGTTCTGTGTTAAGGAATACACTCCGTTCATCAATACAGTGACAAAAATGGCGCAAAAATATTGTAACTCTGTTTTTTTTCCAAAAATCGTAATTTTACATAAATTGCTATAGTTTTACAAGGTGCATTATAAAATTTGGTACTGACATATTAATAATTTTGAAGAAATTCAATTTTGGTGAAAATAATGTATATCAAATACCCTACATGTAATTCTTTAGTACAAAACTATTTAACTTGAGTTACAATAGTTTTGCACCAAATAATATCTTGGAAACATTTATTTATATCTGTGCAAAACAGTCTTGTATTCAAGAATAAAAATTGATACCTCCAACTCTTAGTTTGCCATTCACATCAGTAATACCAGTTGTAACAATGTGCACCCAGATCAGTCAGAGTAGTATAGTCAAACCTGTGTAAGTGGGCACCTCTATTACGCTGACACTTGTCTTAAGCAGCCATATTTGCCATTTCCCATTTCTATGTTTTCAGATGAAATTCACCAGTATTAAGCAATAGCCTGTCTTAAGAAATCACTTGTCTCCTTCCCCTGACACGCTGCTTCAGACAGATTGACTGTACTAATTCATTTTAGATTGATCGCGAAAAAAGCTCAGAGCTTATAAGAACCAATCTTAAGTCCACTTTCTTTGAAAAACAAGTATTGCATGTTGTTTTTTGAGAGGCATCGGTTCAAGCTGGGGATCCAACCCGTAACCTCTGGCATTGTTGTATTGGTAGAGGAAAATCTCGAATGGCATTTGGGCAGAACTACCGTCTTTCTGCAAAAGCTGGCAAACTTTTTCAAATAAAATGTTAGGACTGAGGTGGATTCGAACCCACGACCTCAGTAGTTAGAGATAATTGATCTTGAGATGACACCTTAGACCATAGAGGACCCTCCGTGGTTATGTGAAAAAGTGATATTTTCAATTTACATTTTATACAATGAGGATCTCACATGAGTATTCATTTATTATTGAATTTATTACACAAATTGGCAAAAACGTATTATACATGGGTCTTTCTTAGTGAGCATATCATTTTTGCCAATGAGTAATTTAATTTTACATGAGCACAATTGTAAAATTCTTTTCATCATATGTATATATGTTATCAGAAACAAGAAAAAAACATTTTGTATATTATGTAATGTCTCAAAATAAAGGTAATTATTTAAATGTTCCAGAAGAAAGTCTGAGAGCAACTCGGTATTTTACAATATACACAAGTCCAGAAAACACTGAACAATGAATCAGTGAGTAATGATATTACACTAGGTTAACATCAAATATATGTCATATGTTTATTGCACTCCTGCCCCAGTGAGTCATGTGATCAATAATAAATCAGTATACATACATTTTAACTTTGTGCAAGTTCAAAAGGATACAACTATCTGATCTTTGTCAACTTTTGTCATTCTGGCACCAGGAGATGTAAGACCCGGGCACATTATGTTGGCACCACTCAGTACAAATCGTATAGCTCCTTTATCCACCTGCATGTGTGGCAACATGAATGGAACTGGAATGAAAAACAAAAGTTATCTACAATAATCTAGCATTATCACTAATGTCTGCATATGAAAAAAAAGGTATAAAAATTCTCAAGCTATGTATACATACAATATACTTAAAAGATAAGATCATTTATTTCGACACTACAACAATGCTTTGTTGACCCAAAGCAGTGTTCTTTTCCACCATTTTGGGAAGATGATGACCCATACCCTTGGAATTGGGAATTTTAGCGGGGTTTCCATTAACATCAGGAAAACTTTTGAATTAAATGTATTAGTTAAATTTAATAAAAATATGTACACTTACTTCTCTGGCCATTAAATTAAAGAATCATACTCAATTCAGAATGGGGAAAACTTTGTTTATTTTATCAAGGAATTATGGCAAGTTTCAATTTACAATTATTGAAGCTTTCAATTGGGAATTTTTACCACTCAATCGGGAGAAAAGAAACTATTTTTGCCATCGGGAATATGACCCAATAACGGCTATAAAAATGACCGAAAAAAAATCAACTTTTTCAAAACTTAAGAATTGGCAAAAAGCTACTTCCCATTATATCATGCCTGTATATATTCATTTCAGCTCCTCTTACTTCCACAAGGATATCTATTTAAACATGCCAAATGATATATTGAACAGGAATTTCCTAACTTGGACTATGCTTTCTGGTTAGACAAATTTAGATTTTCTGCTTACATTAACAACATATTAAGTGACATGTTTAATGAGTCACGTGATTTCATTTTGTTTGCAATACGATCTGTCATATTGTTTACATATTTCTGAAGTCGGTTTTTCTTCAGAAAGAGTCCCTACTAATGATGAGGTGATGGTCGTGAAGCTGCATATGCTCATGATATGGATTTCTTGATAAAAAATTTTTTTCATGTTTTTATGGATTTTAAATTTCAGATCATTTGTGTTTCATTTATAAATGATAATGAGATACTTTGTATTCATTTATAAATGATAATGAGATACTTTGCATTCATTTATAAATGATAATGAGATACTTTGCATTCATTTATAGATGATAATGAGATACTTTGTATTCATTTATAAATGATAATGACATACTTTGCATTCATTTATAAATGATAATGAGATACTTTGCATTCATTTATAAATGATAATGAGATACTTTGCATTCATTTATAAATGTTAATGAGATACTTTGTATTCATTTATAGAACAATTATATTTATAATGATTTTTCCTGAAACACTGCCCTTAAAATCACCGTCACGGAACAAAATTAATTAGATGTGTATTTTGACTGTTACTTGTTTTATTTCCTAATCACACAGTGTTTGATGTTCAGACTTTAATAAAGATGTTATTTTTATTACAATATGCATATATCACAAACTGACAAATCTGACATGATCCGGCCAGGGTCCTGGGTGAGGGATCTAACCAACATGACATGGTGTGAATTAAGCAAGGAAATACCACTATACCATGACAAAAAAACAAAACATGTAAGACTTATTTAATGATGTGTTAATAATATTATTATATAGTTAGTTGATAAATGAAAACATTGGATGAATTCCATAATTACAACATCACTTACATTTATGTAGAAGTTTCAGTGTTGGGTAATATGGACCGTCCCTCTGTTTAAAGAACACAGGCTCACCATTAGACCGTGCCAATATTTCTATATGTTCATGACTGAAATAAATAAATAAAATCTTGAATATACAATAAGATATAAACCCAATACGATATTTTGAAACTATGTCATTCTATATTTAGATGGAACCTACCATATAAGGGATTACAGCACATTTATCTGTTACATAAATTGTACAAAACAATATATTCAATATTAATGTGCTACCTGTATTGGATGAGTCTAATTGTAAATAGAATGACGTAGTTTCACAATAGTGCATTTGGTTAATACAGAGATTTAAATATTCTTTCAACACAGCTGTCTGAAACTAATAAAAGGGTTTTTAAAGGAACCAAGTCTTCCCAGTTTGATATAAATTATATTGTCATCACCAAAGTCTTAAATTAAAGCCAGGGGCTTTATTTATTTCAGGTAGTTTTCAATACTAGTAACTCTGACAAATATATATTACTTTTTATCAAAATATTACTGTTATTGTAAAATACAGTGCACTCCCCTTAACTATAAACTCAACAACTTATTTAGGTTATGAAAGTAAATCACATAATACGTCTATGTCTCTATTTAAACTGATAAATTTGAATGTTTTAATACATTTATACCGGTAATTGATATGCATGCTCTACAGTATTTTTCCATTGAAATCAGTTGCTGTTATAGGGAAATCAGCATATAACACGAGTTTTTTACTCTGATTAACAAGTTTGTTTTTTTTAAATATATTTCATTCAGTCATATATTACATAGAGCAAATAATGTTATAATACACACATACTGTATATTCATTTACATAACACAACATAACATATATCTTTTTTCTCTTTTTAAAGCAAAAAGAGAATACTAAATAATATTTTTTCAATCTAAAACAATACATATTTTCTTGTCTATTTATAAGAAGTGTAATTTTTATTCTATTTAATATATGAATTTGAAAGATAAAATTTTGAAGTAAAGTAAGGCGATAGACGAATAAGGAGAATAGAAAAGAAAGTGTTAGCAAACATACGCTTATAGTTGACTGTTTAAGTTAGTTTTGTGTGTTTATAACGATCAAATGTTAAGGATGAAAAATCTTCATTTATTTGTAAAATAGTGAAATTTATTGTATTTCAAAGCTATTTTTTTTTCTATTTCAATTTGATTTTTAAGGTAAAATTAAAATCTGACGCAGCTTGGAATGGTTTTATTACATTTGCTTGTGTATATATATAATACTTTACACAAATAATAATGAAGTTCAAGGCATTTTTGTTTTTTATGATTTCCAAGAATACCAAAGGTAATATTTTTTAGATCGAGTTCTATGGAAGTGTTCATATTAGTTAATAACATTTTTAAGCTTGACCAAAAGTGTTGTGTAATATGGCATTCCCAGAATAAATCATTTACTGACTCTATGTCCATGTTACAAAAATCACATAAGTTTGAACTCACCATTTTATATTTAAACAGTTTAATGTTTGTTGCTACAATTCTAAGAATATATTTGTATTGAAAGTTTGTACGATTTTTTGAAACTATAGGCATATAGTATACTTCACTCCATTTTAATGTTTCATTTACAAAGAGTTCCATCCATTTTTGTTGCTGGATAATATCATCATGTTTTTCATTATTTAGCAGATGGTTGTATAATAGTTTATTCACACGTTTTGTTTGTTTTAATTTATTTATCATGTCGTTTGTGTTTATAACATTTATTTGTTTGTTGCTAAGTTTGGTTTTCAATGTGCTTGGTATACTTGAGATTAAGGATAAATATTTCGAAAGTCAGTCCTTGGAATATCATAGGGAAATGAGAAAAAGTCAAAGGTGTAAAATTGTTAAATTCTGTAGTCAAATATATGTTCAAAATACTTAATTCCTTAGCCCATTTTTTATAATTTGAATTTAAATTAGAGTTTTTCCATATAACTGACTTTCCAACCATATTAACAAGTAACCAGAAGCAAACAGAAATAACAAACGAGTTACACTGTCTTTTTTTTTATTTTAACTATGTCATTTAATTTACCTTTTTGTTGACAGAATCTAATGAAAATTGGTAACATCATTATTTGTGTAATTTTATGCAGCAATGTGCCTGGAAATTTTATTAATGAAATTAAAGCAAAACTTTTTTTCCATTTGACTTATAGTTACAGTAAAACCTGTCCTAAGCAGCCAGTCAAGGGAATGAGTAAAAGTGGCCTTTTAAGACAGGTTGTTGTTTAATACATGTTAATTTACTCTGAAAGCATAGAAATGGGGAAAAAAAATATGGTTGCTTAAGACAGGTGGCTGCTTAATATAGGTGACTGCTGACTCAGGTTTAACTGTACATGTATAAGTTTATATTTATACATTTTTTGACATACTAAACATTGCTAATTTCAGACAATGCAATGATGTTATCAATTTGTGTGTAGCTGCAAGACAAACATTCATTGCTGAAAAGGCAAAAGTTGATCAAACTGGCCAGGCAGAGATTCAAACTTATGACACCTGGACATATAACTTGACTGAAACTGTCTGAATTAACTGAGCCTGTTGAAAGTGAAATAATATCAACACACATATATACATCTATACAGGAAGACAAACCATTTAACAATTTTGAGTCCATCCTTCTTAGGAAGGATCTGATCCATGTAGTCTTCTGTAAATGGGAACTGGTTCAGCACAGCTGCTTTTACACCTCTCTGGACTGAAGACTTGGCATTGTTTACACCCGACACATTCTCTTTCTCTTCAAACCTGCAAATTACAAAAATGATTCTTTATAGCTTCCATCACAGCTACATACTTGCTATGTTTTTGGGTTGACTTTTTGTTTCTTTTAATCACATAGCAGGTTTTTTTGTCTAGTTTTAATGGTGAGGATGATGCAATAATTTGAGTAGAACCAATATTCCTTCACAATATTATATAATTGAAATATTTAAAACAAGCTGGGTTGCTAACCACAATCACAGCAGTGAAAGGTCAGTGACTCAGCGGTCTTTTATATTACAATGCTTTACAACATTAATATCTGCAGACAGTGGCAGTGAACATCGCATATATCAAATTCTGTATAACGTGCAATTTTATACTGTCAAACTCGTACTGGGGAACTACTAGTCAGATTGCTCTGGATGCAATTATTTTTTATTATTTTAAATACAAAAACTTTAAAAAGTTAAACTATAAAAATTAAATAATAAACAGTATTTTTAAATTTTTTTTTATTTTCTTAATTTATTAAAACTTGAATGAATAAATAGGATTTTACGGCATACCAACACATTATAGGTTATTCGAAGCCAACAGGAAGGAAGATTCCAGGTTCACTCTACATGTACAAAAACAACAAATTAACATACAGATTTAAACAAAAATACACCAACAAATGAATATGCAGAATGAACCTAGAACCTTGATATCTGCAGAACTGCAGAGTTTCAGCAAATGCTATCGTATTACTCAAATAGTTGCTTCTTACGAAATGCATGAGCCACAGTTGTCCTATTCTTGAAATCACTCATATGACTCCCTGAAACTACAAAGTGGTTGATAATTTAACCACAATAGTGAACGTGACAAAAAATGATAAAATGAAACTGACACTCATTCTGAGGATTCCTACCCCTCTGCAGAGATCGGCAGTGATTCTATTCTTAGCCAGAACCACACGGTCTTATTAAAACTTGATATTTATTTATTGTAAAGAACCCCAATTTAAATAAGGTGTTAAATTTTATGTGTTATCCTGTTAATATCAAGTCAAGCTGTGACAATAAAAAATGGACACAGTATTTTTTTCATATTATATCAACAATTTGCATAATATAAAGGCTATTAATAATTATAACAGAAGTGTCTTTTTATACAATTTTTTTAAAAGATGATGTATATATAAGGCATTCTTGGGTGATGAACAAAGATCTATGGCAATCACCCACTCACCCTGATCAACAACAACAGCAGCATTTACAAGAGAGTACTTAACACCTAGACGAAAAACGCGGTGTGACCATCGGAAACAATGGTCGAAACATTTCATCAAGAACTGTGTGCATGTCTTTTCGTGTAAGATTCTTATAATCTACCTGTTCCAGCCAGCAGTGCAGCACCAGGAGAAATCACCAATCTACCAATGCTGTCCAGTGAAGATATATAATATCATGCTCTACAGACTGCTAAGAGCAAAGCTGTGAGAGTAAATACAAACTTGTACTGACTGACTGTATAATGGCAGGGTGGTTAGAAAATTTGACTGTGTGAATTACTTACCGAGTCTTTTAAAACAATAAAAAGTAACTTTCATTTTTAATGATAAATATATGACATAGGTAGAGAAGTGGGGGTTAAGCACACAGATTAATTCATAATATTTCCAACCATCAATAAATAACTGCATGTTGTTATTTTTATTAAAATTAATTGTGAAACTGGGAGCTTCTTCGCCAGAATTAGAGATCGATTCATTTTATAGCAATTAATACATTCAAATCAAGATATTATCTGGTTTTTACAAACATGTGTATTTATTTTCGCAATGAATGGGGGTCTTTTGCATCCAAAAATGTGTTGACAAAAATTCCATTTGATTTCCTCTCGTCGTTTATTGACCGCATCATATTCTCTTTGCTTGATTTTATACCCTCTGCCTGTCGCCGATCATTCTACGTCTCATTACACAGTTACGCCCCTTTTTTCCCATGGTAACATGATTCTTACGCTTAAAAACAAGACCTATGTAATATGGTTTTGAAATATTTTCAAAATGGTTGTTGTGATTTCTTGCTGCAGATGAGTAGAGCAAAGTTTGTATAGCATATACTGCAATAAGACATCACTGGTGTTAAAAAAGTGACTTTTATAGGATTTCAACATATGCATGTATTTATGAGCATTTGAGGACTTGTTTTTTCAAACAATCTCAGGGAGTCACTTTAAAAAAAAACAACCTGGTCAACCTACCACTTATTGTGCATTTTTATGTGGGTTTACATTCCTGCTATGAAATAATAAAAATACCAGAAAATTCTATGTGGAATTCTTTTTTTACAAGGGAAATCCTAGACCTTATTTTACATAGAACAAAATTCAACTGTGTAGTGAGACCTTATCTCTCTCCTTTCGCTGTCATCACCTCCAGAGGAAGAATTTATGCAAAACATGTTGTTTTGACATTATTGACAGGTTTCCGCAAAACCAAACGGTGCTAATATAAACATGTGCAGTTGTAATTTCTTCTTTATAGTCTGGTTACGAATATTTTGATTAAAGTAATACAGTTGATTTTCGTAAGCGGAAACACAGTCTGTCTGACTAACTAGCAACCGCATGTGCGCTAAAAACGACTACAAATCATAACTTCAACTGATTTAAATGTCTGTGTTTTTTGCTTTTGACTAATTAAGCTTTTTTCAAATTTTAAATGTTTTGCTTCGACCAAAATGTGTAATAACCTCAAAATTTAATGTTAATTCTCAATGATGAGCTTCTGCCAAAATGTGGTTACCTGATTGGGCAACCATTTACAATTTCAAAGTCACCCAAAATTAAAATATAGTCGCCATGGCGAGCGGGCGACTAGAATTTTACAGCCCTGCATCTATCTATCTATCTCTCATTATTCGCTCAGCTGATAATGACAATCATGTGATGTGGTGGCATTAAAATTTTATCCCCTTTTTCCCATATAAAACAATTAAAAACTGATAGGCATATTGGAAAACCAAACTTTCTGTGTATTTTTTAGTTTCTCAGTGTAATATATTCGTATTAAAAAAATATAAACATGTTATCAATAAGATATTTTCAGCAAGCTTTGAATAAACAATTTTGAAATAAATTTAAGATATCTGGGTGTTGTTTTTACGATCTATGCGACTATTCCTAACAATGTAAGTAGTCAAGTTTGAACGGTCACAAGTGTATATAAATAAATATAAACATTGACCAAATATATTAATAATTCAATAAAGGAAACTGAATCATAATGAATTGAAAAAATAATAAACAACTGAACATGATAACTGTGTTCACATAATATCCGAATTATATTTGTCCGAATATATGCACAGGGAGAATACACATTATGGTGTGATAATATCAATGGTATTGGGTTCTGTTGTCATGGTGCTGGACCCAAATTTAATCCATGGGTAGAACTATTTTGGTTTAGTCAAATAACGAAACTCTCAGCTTATTAAGATACATACTTCTTAAACATTTTGTGAGATTCTTTCGTCAATAAACCGCTGTCAGCATGTATCGGTTGTACGTTAAAACTAAAAACGGCGTGATAATCGCGCAGACGGTGTAACGCAAAGAGTACTTGTAGGTGTAATCTCAGATCAATAATTATTGACTTTTTAAGCATATCATTGAACTCGAAAAAAATAATGAATAAATAACCGTGATATTCTTTTGGGCTTATTACGATATTTTTTTTCCAATTAAAAATCCGTTTGAATATGGTGTTGATTGCATAGTTGCATAGTTGCATAGTTGCGACAGTTTTATTGAAATTCACAGGTGTGATAAAGCCATGGGACCATCTGCCTGAGACCACTGTTGCTCAAGTGTCTGGTCACCCCATACTGAATCTGCCATAAACCATATAGAGGCCGTTCATCAACCGGACGCACTCTGGAAAAAACATTGACATGCTTCTATCTCTCCACCGCAGAAGACAAAGTCAAAGGCACTCTCCATATGTTAAAATAGTGTAATGGCTAGATGGAGACATGTTTTAGAAGCATTCAGAGAGAGAGAGAGAGAGAGAGAGAGAGAGAGAGAGAGAGAGAGAGCGCGCAAGAGCTCATAGTATACACACACATGCGTGCGCACTCACACACATATTTAAAGGGAGATAATGGAAATCACAACAACGGAATTTCCGTTTTTTGGAATAAATTCTTTTCAGAAGCACATTAATTCACAGTGTATGTATAATGCACTACATTTTAGTTACACAATTTTATATTATATTACGTGATTATATTATATAATATAATATATAAAAAATAAATATAGATACATATAAAAAGATAACTTACAATATATTTATTTGTGATGTCTATTAGTTTTTGGTTTTAGAGAATATATTGGTCTCTTCTGTTATCTTCTTTAATGTTTTTTTTTCAAACTTAATAACTCGGATAACAATTTAATTGAGAAGTTGCATTAATTGATTACTGTAAATACTTAACAAATAGCAGGCAAGCAGGGGTATTTTGCTGCTATAATGCACTACATTTTAGTTACATAATTTTATATTATATTACGTGATTATATTATATAATATAATATATAAAAAATAAATATAGATACATATAAAAAGATAACTTACAATATATTTATTTTTTATATATTATATTATATAATATAATCACGTTATATAATATAAAATTATGTAACTAAAATGTAGTGCATTATATATGATATACATATGGAGATAGTTATTTGTGAATAACCAGACATAAATGTACAGACCAGACTACGCCGACTGCGCCTAGCTACAATGCCAATCATAGCCAAAATATCAAGGCATCTGCCAAACATATAAATTTGGTGCCAACCATGAGTAATATATACTATGTATCTGGTAGAAACAGTACTCCGTATCGTACAAAATGCAACAAAAAAAATCGAACGTACTGACTAAAGATTCGCTTCCGAGTGTTATGTCAGATACAAATACATATACATACTCCTGTAAATCTGCTCAGAATTATAGGACGAAAAACTTACTACAAAACTGAGTGATGACACCCGCTTTCCTTTTTATTATAAATATGGGTTTTGTCATTTCTATTTCACCGCACTGAAAAACAAAACATATCTGCACTCACACACGCACACATACCAGATTTATACTAACACCCATCTTAAAAAAATGTGTAATATATTCACACAACATGTATGTCCTAATCTTTTCATATTGATAAACAAGTATTTACACAGCGTTCACACATGCATTACTACTACATTGTGTTCCATCATATTCTGACACCTTTATTACAATTGCGTCCGCGATTTACAGAATGCGTATAACTGACAACATACCTTATAGCCATGTATATGTAAACAATGATCACTATTTGAGAAAAGTGACCCTATGTATTAGTACAGGAATGTATTCAAGTACAAAACATATTAGATTATGACTCACATATATCAGAGGTAAATCATGTTCATACATTTAAATTGTTTAAAATAAACATTTTAGTTTTAGATTTGCAGTACTTATTTTACTTTCTCTCCCTCTGTCTGTCTGTCTGTCTGTCTGTCTGTCTCTCTCTCTCTCTCTCTCTCTCTGTGTATATCTCTCTCTTTCTCTCTCTCTCTGTCTCTCTCTCTCTCTGTCTCTCTGTCTCTGTCTTTCTCTCTCTCTTTCTCTCTCTCTCTCTCTCTCTCTCTTACATTCATTTTTATATACAAGTGTTAATATATTCTCCAATATTGTATATTGAACGTTATGCGTTTGCTTCATAGCCGATGTCAAATAAATACATGTAAGTCTGAATTGATATATCATATATCCAAACAATGACTTTCAGTTATCACCTTTATTACAGAAATATTATTTATTGTTTTTGAACAATTTTACATCATATATAAGCAGTTAATTTTCCAAACAAACTAGGTTATCTTTCAACGTAAATTAAATTGTAAATCTTTTATTCAAGGGTGTAATATCAAAATATTCCAGTGGAGACATCCCAGTATCGTTTAAAGCCACATTTGACGCAACCTGCAGTTTATATATTATACACCTGCTATTTGTTTCTTTGTAGAGAATTTTGTAAAATTAACTTAATATGGTACAATTCAACCTAGCGTATACCAACAATAATAAATAGACAGTGTACATAATGCAAATGATTAACGTTGTATTTGACGTCAGTGACCTATCATTATGATTATAACATTACTAATAAAACATGATATGTTACAACAGTGACTATTTTTTATGATATATATCTAAACATTGATTTAAACATGACAGTGTATGTATGTACATGGGTTACTGTATGTTTTCTTCATTTCTACGACAGAATCTGATTTTAAAAGTTTACTTTAGTCAAGAGCTGAAATGAACATAATTTCGGAAAGAAAATGGAACATCATTTTGTTTTAGAATCTACATAAAGATGACTATTTCAGTATAGGTAAACGTTTAGACGCCTCATAGGTAAGTTAATTAACGGCTACGTTCTCTTAATACAAGTCGACACTCTTTATAACTAGTGCACGGCACGTTTTGCTTTGTCATGTTGACGCTAATAATAAGTCACACCTATCAGCTTTTAGAGAAAAGGCACACACACGCACGCACGCGCGCGCGGGCGCGCGCGCACACACACACACACACACACACAATATTGAGATTATTTTCATTTACTATGAACACGATGATATTATCACTGAAAACGTTGGTAATATCGCTGAACACGATGATATTATCACTGGAATGTATTGCACTTAATGAAAAGACTGCATATATACTACTCTATATTAAATCTCCATGTATAATATACATTTATTGTATATACAGTATAAGTAGCCAATATCTATACGTCTATGATCAGAAGATACTCGCATATTGTTATTTTTGCAAACGCGGTTAATAAATTATAAAACTACACGAGCTCACATGTAAGATCGTCTATGCATTTTTCAGAGAAAGGATAATGCAACCATACATATCGGTATTCCTCAGAAGACCAGTATTACATGTAATTTTCTATGATTTCAAAAAGCACTAACAGTTTTATTTCATAACAAACCCAACTACATAACTATGAAAAAATGCATTAACATGCTATCACAAAGAAAGGTCACCATGACCATATTGGTCTGTTGTATATAAGATTATTTTACATCGCCACGGGTTTTCGATATTGGTATAATTGTATAAGTGCTATAGGTATGGCACCACCATTGGAAACAGGATACGCTTCCGAGGGGTAGTCGCATAATGGCAGTTATAAATAATCATGGTTTCTTCTTCTTTAAAAATGCATTTTCCTTATTCTAAGGCTCATCTTTTTATTTGAATGACATTAATGGTGTACTTAATTGTGAATTTAGGAAAACAATTGATGCTTGGAAATTAGGTAATGTATACATGATTTCGGAAATCTACTTACATTTTGTCAACAGTGTACACACTGAACAGAAAATAATCTTATATGACACATGACCCCTACTTTTCATATTTTGGTCGTGCAGAGGTTTACACACAATAAAAACAAGTTTCACTTCTTGCATTTGGGGTTCTCTATGAATGAAAAGCCTTCAAACTTTTATTCATTACTAAAGAATAAAGGACAAAGACCAATGGTGGGTTTACACCTTTGGTTTCTTTGTGGATACTTGTAAGTTCAGCTGTTGATGCCGATTGCCGTTTTGTGGAACATCTCACGTGGAGTAAACACATGTGTACATTTGATCCCTGGATTAGATGTATATTTGTGTACATTTTAAAAAGATTAATGTCAATTAGTTTGCTGTTTTGATGAAACCACTCATACCATGAACGGAAGGTTTAACCGCAATAATGCATACGTGTCCAAGTAGCACAGAACGCTCGTTCATCGCATTAAATTCCCAGCCCAGTGAATAGCATTGGTGACATTCTATAAATAGTTTATAACAGCTTCACGTGGTAATACAAATGGCATTATTTCGGAAACACACTCAAAAGATAGGGACAAAAGGGGTTATATATGTTTTGCTGCATTAGCGCACGAAGGAATAAAAAAAAGTAATGGATACATTTTGGTCACATGTTCTTCCTTAAAAGTGAAAAAATCCTACACGAAAGCGTTGGATCATCACCTACATTGCATCGTATGATACCCCAGTGTCAATTCCAATACTCTCCATTCACTGTGTTGAGTGGAGAGTATGGGAATGGATAACGCGTGACACATTGGTACATACCAGTGGTAGTAGTCGGTAAATCGGTTTGCTTATAAACGATTTCATATTGCATTATGTGGTTAGCAGAGCGATCCAGGATCCCGAAAATGCCACTGGGCTGGACATATAAATTGATTACCATTAGCTGACGTATTTGCTTTTGTTTTTAATATACATGTATTTGAAATTTCTGGTCCACCATGTCAATAATCGATATCACGTGCAAGATTCTGCATCAGTTGCAAGTCATTTTTTATTCGTCTATAATCAAGGGTTTTTAATGGACGTTTCTTAAAATACGTTTTAAGCAAATGCAGTACGTGCAATTCAATCCGTTAACTTTAAATACCTCCAAAAACATTGTTTTCCATATTAAGGTTCGTTTTTTTAAAAATCTTTCAGACGACAGGGTAACTAATTTAAGATCAACTCGTTCAAACCCAGTCATCCTCATTACCGTCAAAGGCACCATGATCTGGCGCTAGTAAGAATGTCCAGAGTTGACATTGAATTTAATGACATTAATCGTGTTGCAAAAAACATCCCTGAATGCACGGTCATCAACACCTAAAGACATCCCCGAATGCACGGTCATCAAAAACCACCACCACTGCAATTATATTTTAACGGGATGTGCAGATATACGAGAAAAAGTTATGCTATTTTGTTAATTTCGTACTTGTTACTAATGGTATTATAATATTTTGATTTCTTAGCTGTTGTACCGTGAACATGGAAAAGGTATGAACATGTGAAAGACAGAAAAAGGGAAATAGTAGTTATCAACACAATATCTGAATAGAATCGATCATCATCCTCACGCAAGAGATTCACAGACTTTGTCGCATATAGGTTTTGGACAGAGCTGGACTTGTACTTATGAACTTAGAGGTTTAGGTAAGTGATCATAGAACAATAGAACAACGCCTTAAACCAGTCGGCCCCTAAGAGTCCCTCTGATAAGAGTAACAACAGTACAGGGTATTTGATGGAGAAAAAATATTTCAAAATTCGATATTAATAACCCTGGTAATAACGCTATACTTTATGCGGAGCTCGAGATATAGTGGTAGGTCATTGGACCCTGGGTCAGTTGGTTGTGGGCTCGATCTCTCTCAAAGGCTTTATGTGGTGCCCATGAGGAAGACACTTTATCCGTGTGTGATAATTATAGTACCGGTGATACAAAGGGAGGTTAAAGAGTGATTTATAAGAGTGAATTATGAGATTTATATAAAATAAATATGATTAAAACAAAACATTTCACAATGTCTTATTATGTGAGTTATAAACAGTGTAATCTCCATAAACCGAAAAACCTCTGGACCGAACAAAACGTCCGGTGTATATCGTACATATAATTATATGAATTTTAATGGGATTCCTATATCAGTTGGTTAATGCAGTGACACTAATGGATAGTAATCTGTTAAAACTAAACACAATGGAGATACTGCGTTGATATGTGACTTGTAGGTCATATGATGATGATATATATATAAAAAAAAAATTTCAAGGAAAAGAGCAAAAACACCCATTAAGACAGGTGGCTGCTTGATACAGGTTGATTTAAACCAAAGTTATAAAGATGGTAAATAGAAAATATGGTTGTTTAAGACAAATAGTTGTTTAAGAGAGAAAGCCACTAACGCAGATTTATAGAACTTAATTGCACCACTTGAATCAAGATACATTGATTTTGTTATGCATGTAGATACTACACTTAGCTGACAGATGTATTCTAATACACATAAAGATGCATCCAAAGTGTGTACAAAAGCATCTATTTTCTACCCCTGTAATTGCGTGATTTTCCACAGGCTTAACGCACTCGATGTAAGTGTGATATACTATATCCTCTTGTGAGATGTTTACTTAATCATCCTCATGGTCTGTTTTAAGTGTTATCTTAACTTAATTGTTTCTACTTCCGCTCCACCAGGAAGTGGAATGTCTGCTTTCACAACTTAGATCCTAGCAATATTGTATGATGTGGATGCACGAGTGTATCATATACATGTGTTATGATGTCGTATTTGCGTCATCCTAACGTTCCCCGAAACAATAAGTAGATGGAGATTACCGAGGCCAAGCATGAGAAGCTGGCGTTAACTTCGTTTAATAACCCTGGTAATAACGCTATACTTTAATAACCCTGGTAATAACGCTATACTTTAATAACCCTGGTAATAACGCTATACTTTAATAACCCTGGTAATAACGCTATACTTTAATAACCCTGGTAATAATGCTATACTTTATGCGGAGCTCGAGATATAGTGGTAGGCCATTGGGGCGTTA
The DNA here is from genome assembly GCA_029582155.1 of Panopea generosa. Classification (NCBI taxonomy): domain Eukaryota; kingdom Metazoa; phylum Mollusca; class Bivalvia; order Adapedonta; family Hiatellidae; genus Panopea; species Panopea generosa. The sequence goes on from CM055896.1 coordinate 88,935,686, forward strand.
GGCGTTATTACCAGGGTTATTAATATCGAATTTTGAAATATTTTTTCTCCATCTAATATCCTGTACTGTTGTTACTCTTATCAGAGGGACTCTTTGGGGCCGACTGGTTTAAGGCGTTGTTCTATTGTTCTATGATCACTTACCTAAACCTCTAAGTTCATAAGTACAAGTCCAGCTCTGTCCAAAACCTATATGCGAGAAATCTGTGAATCTCTTGCGTGAGGATGATGATCGATTCTATTCAGATATTGTGTTGATAACTACTATTTCCCTTTTTTGCAAAACAAATTTAAAAAAATAAAAGATGGAGAGTAAATGGTTGAATTCTTCAGAATGAAAACGTTGATAAACAGTGTCATTGTGTGCTATTAATCTGTATTCATTGGTGACTATTACGCAGACAAATTGATAAAGGACTCTAGATTGATACCTGGACCTAAATTCATCAATATTTTGAGTCTGAGATTTAGACTCAAATTGTTAAAAATTTCATATTCAAAAAACTTCTAATTAACAAGCAATTTGCTACATTTATTTGAAAAACAAGCAGTTTAAATGATTATTTAACAGGAAATGTTACATAATCACTTTTCTTACCAATAATTGTATGTTTAAAGGGTTTTACAAAAATGTTAGATTTCAGTCTAAGTCCGATTCTCAGACTCAAATTGTTAATGAATTTAGGCCCTGGTCCCGGTTTCACGAAACTACCTAAGACTGATATTTTAATTAAACTCACTTGTGTGCCCATTTTCATCCTAAAACCGAGCGCACTATTTCAGTAAAAGTAAAGTAACGGATTTTCGAGAAGTATTTTGAGAAACTTGAGTCAGGTTATTTTATAAACTGATTTGAAGAGTTCAGTCGGCATTGCTATGATTGCATTTCAAAGAGCTTATCCTGGTCATCGGATGAAATCATATGAAAAAACTAAACTTGTAAGCGTATACATAAACCTTACCAAAATGATATAATGAAACCAACATGGTAAAACTGCACATACCAATATGAAGAAACCGATCTGATCCGTGTATTAACCGATACCAAACAGATCATCTGATAAAGTGATAGGAAGAAAGTAAGCTGGTTATCGTGTAAGCCGTTATGAAAGAACATCCAGCCTGGTTATGGTATAAAATGATGTGAAAAAAACCATGTTATTGTATAAACCGATATGATTAAACCAATCCGTTGGTTGGGTAAAAACGAGCTTGTAAGAAAACAACCTGGTCATTGTATAAACCGATATCGAAAAGCTTGTCTGGCCATTTTATTGACCGAGTTGTAGATCTCAATCAGATCAATTTCTAAACAGCGGCTTCTGGGTCGCGTATCTAGCACCGCTGAAAGTCTAGTGTTTTAATTCAAATTTGTACAAATATGTTATGTGAAAAGGTTACCAGTCAATTATATATATTGTGCTACGCAACCTGCAAGCATTTGAAATGGCGAAAACTCCACCCTTACCGAAGCTGTGTGATGTGAAAATGGCCTTAAACCACATCCTTCCCGAATGTGTTAAAATGGCCGTAAAGTCCATCATTCCCAAACCAGTCAATGTGTTAAATTGTACATGCAGTCAATCCTTCCCGAACCAGTGAATGTGTTAAATTGGACATGAAGTCCATCCTTCCCGAACCAGTGAATGTGTTAAATTGGACATGAAGTCAATTCTTCCTGAACCAGTCAAGGTGTTAAATTGGACATGAAGTCAATTCTTCCTGAACCAGTGAATGTGTTAAATTGGATATGAAGTCCATCCTTCCCGAACCAGTGAATGTGTTAAATTGGACATGAAGTCCATCCTTCCCGAACCAGTGAATGTGTTAAATTGGACATGAAGTCAATTCTTCCCGAACCAGTCAAGGTGTTAAATTGGACATGAAGTCAATTCTTCCTGAACCAGTCAAGGTGTTAAATTGGACATGAAGTCCATCCTTCCCGAACCAGTGAATGTGTTAAATTGTACATGCAGTCAATCCTTCCCGAACCAGTCAAGGTGTTAAATTGGACATGGAGTCCATCCTTCCCGAACCAGTGAATGTGTTAAATTGGATATGAAGTCCATCCTTCCCGAACCAGTGAATGTGTTTAATTGGACATGAAGTCCATCATTCCCGAACCAGTCAAGATGTTAAATTGGACATGAAGTCTATCCTTCACGAACCAGTCAAGGTGTTAAATTGGACATGAAGTCCATCCTTCCCGAACCAGTCAATGTGTTAAACTGGACATGAAGTCCATCCTTTCCCGGACCAGTGAATGTGTTAAACTGGACATGAAGTCCATCCTTCCCGAACCAGTGAATGTGTTAAATTGGACATGAAGTCTATCCTTCCCGAACCAGTCAAGGTGTTAAACTGGACATGAAGTCCATCCTTCCCGAACCAGTCAAGGTGTTAAACTGGACATGAAGTCCTTCTTTCCCGAACCAGTCAAGATGTTAAACTGGACATGAAGTCATCTTTCCCGAACCAGTCAATGTGTTAAACTAGACATGAAGTCATCTTTCCCGAACCAGTCAATGTGTTAAACTGGACATGAAATCCATCCTTCCCGAACCAGTCATGGTGTTAAACTGGACATGAAGTCCATCTTTACCGAACCAGTCAAGATGTTAAACTAGACATGAAGTCCATCCTTCCCGAACCAGTCAATGTGTTAAACATGACCATAAACCCTATACTTACCAAGTCTGTAAGGATATTAACCTGTAAAATGTTGACAATGGCAACAGCTCTCATTCCTCCATTATTCTACAAAGTTTCGAAGGTTGGATAATCCATATGCCTTCCCTACATGTAAAGTGTTTGAAATGACGATAATCTCAATGTCTTTACTAACAAGTAAAGTGCTAAAATGGGCGTTAATCACCTTTCGTTTCGTAACCAGAAAAATGTTGAAAATGGCGATAAACCCTCAATGGTACCTTCATTTGTAAAGTATTGAACAAGTGTTGAAAATGGCGACATCCCCTCATTGGTTTCCTAGCCTGTTAAGTGTTGAAAATGGAGTAAGCCCCATTTGGTTCCCTTACATTTAAAGCGCTGAATATTGTCGTAAACCCCTATATATGCCTCCCCTCCACTAATATTGGAATTAACATATCTGCTTTCCCTACTATTGGCGTTTTCATCTCGGCCTCCCCCTGATATTGACATTTACCAATATCATTCCCTTTCACACACGGTGGGTACTCACTAAACAATAAACCACCTAAACCACCCTACAATGGGCAAACGATAAAACAAATGAAAAAAAAGAAATGCACATGTAGATGTACATTCAAATTAAACACACACACTAGTAATTGTTTTATACAGCTTTGAACATAGCATTATAGTATCGTGTATATAGTAGTACAATGAATAAACTTAAATGTCAAATGAACTACACCAGGACATAAATCCATTTATTGCATTTACTACTATGTTGGCCTTTAACTAACTAACAAACAATGCTATACGACTGATTGCAATTTCTGTCACATGACAGCACTTAGTGTATCCTTAATCAAATTAAAACAGAAACTTTCTTTTATTCCTTGTATATGTTTTCATGGATTACATTTCATTGCAATGACAGTGGACTTAATTGTCACGCCTGAAACTTATTGACAGAGGATTCACATATTAACAACGTCAGAAAGGTAAGTTATGTTATATGACAGGCTAATGATGTGATGCAATCTAAACAGAACAATGACAGGCTGATGATGTGATGTCGTGTTATATACGTTTACAAACAGGTGATGTTTTGTTGTCTTATATTTCGATATAAACAGCAACAATTACATGTACAAACTGTTGATGTTATGTCGTGTTCTATACTGATATCAACAGCCACAGTTACAAGCCGGTGGTGTTATGTCGTGTTATATACAGTAACTGATATAAACAGCAACTTTTACAAACCGGTGATGTTATATCGTGTTATATACCGAAATAAACAGCAACAATTACATGTACAAGCTGTTGATGTTATGTCGTGTTATATACTGATATAAACAGTAACATTTACAAGACGGTGATGTTATGTCGTGTTATATACCGATCTAAACAGTCACTGTTACATACTGGTGATGTTATGTCGTGTTATATACCGATACAAACGGCAACAGTTACATGCTGATGATGTTAGGTCGTGTTATATACCGATCTTAACAACGTCAGTTACATGCCAGTGATGTTATGTCGTGTTATACACCGATGTAAACTGTCACTGTTACATGCTGGTGATGTTATGTCGTGTTATATACCGATACAAACAGCATCAGATACTAGATGGTGAAGTTAGGTCGTGTTATATACTGATCTCAACAGCCACAGTTACATGCTGGTGATGTAACGTTGTGTTATATACCAATCTTAACAACATCAGTTACACGCCAGTGGTGTTACACGTATGTCGGATTATATAATGAACTAAATAGCAACCGTTACAAGCTAGTGACGTTATGTCGTCTTATATTCCGATCTAACTAGCAACCGTTACAAGCTAGTGACGTTATGTCGTCTTATATTCCGATCTTACTAGCAACCGTTAGAAGCTAGTGACGTTATGTCGTCTTATATACCGATCTAAATAGCAACCGTTAAAGCTGGTGACGTTATGTCGTCTTATATACCGATCTAAATAGCAACCGATAAAGCTGGTGACATTATGTCGTCTTATATACCGATCTAAATAGCAACCGTTAAAGCTGGTGACGTTATGTCGTCTTATATACCGATCTAAACCGCAACAAGTTTTATATGCCGATCTAAATTTCATTTAAAAGAGAACGACTACACATTTAACTAAGATTTTATACAAAAAAAAACAACACACATAAACAATAAGAAAATCAAAATCACCACCAATCACAAATTCTATGTTAGCTAAGCAAAACGAACGATATAAATCAAACTCCCACTACTGAATAATATATCAACAATACATAAAATGCTCTAAAATTTCGTAGCAATTAACATCTAAGCTGACATTGTTTCAAGCAAAGACGTAAATGTAAATTTTAAATTATCGAATGTTGCTTTTAATGGGGTTTTATATTATTACTACAAAGATGTAGCTTGTTTTACTGGAATAGTGTTGATTCTGTGATTTGTCAATGTATACTTCCTAGGATTGAGTTAAACGGCTCTGTATAAGACTCAACACAAAAGAAAAAGAAAAAAATATCTGCCAAACAGGAAACATAAAAATAATCGGTTTTAAAAAAAGGCGGTTTATAAAAGTATATGTAAGTAAATGTTACCTCGTCCGACAAATTGCTAACAAAACATGACAACTCAAAATAGGGTATGTATGTAATGCATGTGTAATGTGTGTAATGCGATCCTGCAACCTGAAATAGATTCTCACCAAGTGTATTAGAAATTAATTGTTTTCTATTCGATTTTGAAACCGGTTACATTCATCACCGCAAAGTCACTACTTCACGCTAACGAATAGAACATGAGTTATCGGTTATACTACAGCTTGTTTAGTATTGAGATATTACATCTTCAAATGTAAAGTTCAAAAGTCATCCCAAAAGCAACAAAATACATCTAGCTGACATATATCCTGAGTCTCATTTTCTTTAATTTCAGGTCAGCCAAGATGGATAAGATACGAAAGCAGATGAATCGTTTCAAAAAGAAACCTGCCGGTGATTCAGATACGCCGAAGCAACGCAGGAAATTAAAACTACCAAAATTTAAAATGAAGTTTAAATTTCTGAATAAATTAAAGAGAGGGACAAAGAAAAAAGACGGTACTAGTGATAAGGAAGATATAGCAGGTTCGAGAATGTCTATCGAAGAAAGAAACGAAGATGGTTTTGCTGTAGTTGATGTCAAAATAGAGGGCCCTGTAGATGATGATGTACAAGAAAATAAAAACAATGTTGTAGTTGACGCAGAATGCTATACCGAGAAGGCCGATTCGGCATCGTTAAGACCAGCACGGTCTGCAGAGCTTTTAGCTCCTGATAGACTATCAAAAGGATCCATGATAACTGGTCCTGCATCCAGAGCTAGTATGGCCTCTCAAAAATCGTTTCTGTCTATGTCAAATCAGTCGGTGTGGAGCAATAACAGAAGAATCGTCGAAAAGAGAACTGTTTGGACTCAGACAGAAATAAACAATAACGAGAACATTCCTAAGGTAGACTCAGTGGAAGTGATTGAAAATGTAACATCGGTATCGATGAAAAGTAGTGTCGATGCGCTAACCGATAGGTCGTCCTTGGCTAATACGATCGAAGATTCGCCCTGCTGTAGTGTTGACTTTGGTGTAGAGGATGCCTTCCTACGAGAACCAGTTCACAACCCAAAACTTACAGCTATCAAAAACCGCATCGTGTTCCGATTGTCAAATCCAAACTTGGACAGTTGCGATCCAACTGTCTGTGTTGACTTGTTGAGATATCCAAAACTACCGTTTCTTATAGAGCTTAATTTGAAAATATCAAAGGAAGGTGGAGCATTTAACGAACTATTTATCTCAAACGGGGGTCTAGATTATTTGCTCTATACTATGGACGTGCTTGCAACAGTAGGTATGTCCAATCTTTTCGACGTCGCTAAAATATTACTGGTGTCGGAATGCGCAGCATCGCTAGTAAATTCGGCGTCAGGGAGAGACTTTATTATCGACCATGGAGAATACATCGTATCGCTGGCCAGAGGTACGTAATTATTGTTTGATTTGCTTTCATATAACTATCAAGGTTTCCATCGCCAGTAGCCATCTCGACATCTATGAGTCGCCAAACTTTAGTCTAACTCAATGTATCGTTATTGTCGTGTAAAGACGTGATTTCAATACACTTTGACGTTTATTTTTATATCAATGTTTTAAACAAATCAATTATGTCTTACAAATCACATTTTCATTGTGTGAAGTTGTTTATAAGAGTTTTTGAGAGGTCATGAGACATGCATTGTTTGATATACTTAGGACTAGATCATCCGACTCAAGAGCGGAGTTTCATCTTAATCATTGGGATTTTCAAGATGATTTCATCCGTCTATTTAAAGAAATTAACTCATTTGAGATGCAATTATCATACAAAAATAATTAACAGCTAAGTTGTAAAGATAACGTTGCTTTATTTGTCACTTTAATAATTGAGATACATTTTAAAATGTTCATAATATTGAAACAAATGTTGCATTTACGTCGACATCAAAACTGGTGTTATAATTGTCAGGTCAGTTTAAGTTTTTGTTTACGCTCGCGCCTCGAACTGGCCATTTTGGCCAGCAGGAAAAGATTGTTATTTAAAAATAAATTGATGATTAGTGACAGTTTGTATGAATGATTGATGGCCGATGATTGATGAAAACTTTCTGTGAACTTGTCGATTACGGTACTAGTTGATTATACGTATTTATTATGCAATTAAATAATTTACTTCATGGATTAGGTGCTTATAATGTCTTATTGTATTATAACTTTTAAATGATAAAAGTGATTGTTTAACCATCTAACTGAATTGAAGATCAATCACACTATGAAAAAATTGTTTGCAGTCGTATATATCATAAACTAATGTTTTAATGCAAGCATTTGCTTATCCTAATCCACCGACCAGGTCTGCGTCACTGTAGCCGCTATGTATATCTTATAATTGTCCACATTTGCTTATCCTAATCCACCGACCAGGTCTGCGTCACTGTAGCCGCTATGCATCTCTTATAATTGTCCACATTTGCTTATCCTAATCCACCGACCAGGTCTGCGTCACTGTAGCCGCTATGTATATCTTATATTTGTCCACATTTGCTTATCCTAATCCACCGACCAGGTCTGCGGCAGTGTAGCCGCTGTGCATCTCTTATAATTGTCCACATTTGAATTCATTCATTTTTGTATGTTTACTCCTCTTGTCTAACCATCTTAGCACCCACTAAAAGACACGCTTTACTTGTCTCTGGTAGAACAAGTACTAAGATTATGCAGATAGAGTACATTGCTGTAGGACAGCACACATGACCGAGGAAGGAGTCGAGTCTGCGACCTTTCTCTCGCCGGCCCCGGCCCTCGACTTATCGATTTTCTCGTATCGATGTAGTTATATTGTTATTAGTGTTTGTAAATGAAATAGTTGTTTGTCCATTGAAAATCACGTTCTAATGCAAACATTATTCTGCGTATAACATCTATTGGCCTCAGAATGTACAGACACATTAAATAAGCAACTTCGCTTAAGCATCACGCTTTGACAGATACTTTGTTTCAGCATTATGCATTGTTTGATGTATTCCTTTTTCTGGAGCGACTTTGTTTGATGTATTCCTTTTTCTGGAGCGACTTTGATTGATGTGTTCCTTTTTTCTGGAGCGACTTGGTTTGATGTATTGCTCTGTCAAGGGCCGCTTTGTTTGATGTATTGCTCATTCTTGCGAGGCTTTGTTTGATGTATTGATCTTTCTGGAGCGACTTTGTTTGATGTATTCCTTTTTCTGGAGCGACTTTTATTGATGTATTCCTTTTTTCTGGAGCGACTTGGTTTGATGTATTGCTCTGTCAAGGGTCGCTTTGTTTGATGTATTGCTCATTCTTGCGAGGCTTTGTTTGATGTACTGATCTTTCTGAAGCGACTTTGTTTGATGTATTTCTTTTTTTGGAGCGACTTTGATTGATGTATTACTTTTTTCTGGAGCGACTTGGTTTGATGTATCGCTCTGTCAAGGGCCGCTTTGTTTGATGTATTGCTCATTCTTGCTAGGCTTTGTTTGATGTATTGATCTTTCTGGAGCGACTTTGTTTGATGTATTGCTCTGTCAAGGGTCGCTTTGTTTGATGTATTGCTCATTCTTGCGAGGCTTTGTTTGATGTACTGATCTTTCTGAAGCGACTTTGTTTGATGTATTCCTTTTTTTGGAGCGACTTTGATTGATGTATTACTTTTTTCTGGAGCGACTTGGTTTGATGTATCGCTCTGTCAAGGGCCGCTTTGTTTGATGTATTGTTCATTCTTGCGAGGCTTAGTTTGATGTACTGCTATTTCTGGAGCGACTTTGTTTAATGTATTGTTCTTTCTGGAGTGACTTTGTTTGATGTATGCCTATTTCTGGAGCGACTTTGTTTGATGTATGCACACGGGTCATTCTGACTTTATCCACATACACAATACACACTTATGGTACTACATACATGTATATCACGCCGTTTTACTGAGTTGATTTGAAACTTATTTATTCGATTACGGAACACGATCCCACTGCTTGGATAAATGAACTTTGATATCATCCTGAGTAGAATCATTACTAAACGTTTGCGGATACACTTGCTTGTTCAACGACAGTGCCGCCCGATCCGGACTTGGGCACCCAAACAACATCCTAGCAATGGTGAATGTTCCAACACTACACCATACGCCATTTCAATAATTACATTATAATAATTCAATTTAAAAGACTGACTGGAATATTTCGATATCAATCTAAATTCCATTACCTGGTATTATCTACCAACAATGTTACATGTTACGCAATACATACCCGTATACTTTAACATAACTATATACTTTAAACAAGGATAGCTTACACTGTATTGATGTCTGGCTTAAACTGTTTTTCATCCATTACCTCATTTCCAACTGTAACAGTGCATTATTGCATTGCAATTATTCTTTTGGTTGAAGCATCAATTTTATAGATTAAATAAACATACCACTGTAACACACGTGCAGAGTAATGATATATAATTGGGAACGGGATCTAAAATACACTATAATATCTCTCTCTCTCTCTCTCTCTCTCTCTCTCTCTCTCTCTCTCACACACCAACCCTTTTCTCTATCGAACGAATGTGCGCATGCATACACACGCACACAATACAAGCACCTTCGCAAACATGCACAGTTTGTGCCTCTCATTCTGTTTGCACTTATATCTCTCTAAGCGCAACTACTCGATGCGAATGTTTATGTATTTTCTTAAACGATTTGTCTCCCTTTCTAAACCACTTGTGGGCGTACACTTCCTTTTATATATTAAGTTTCCGTAAGTGCATCACGTGTATCGTGACATAAGAGACATTTAACACTTGATACCAGCGAAAGAAGATATACTCACTGAAATGTTAGATTCGTATTAAAGGACTGAGTCAAGGTTACCATTAACTAGCAATCGGATCAGGGTCTACTTTTTATCTCAGTCGATATTTTATTTTTGATCTAAATGGGAATCTACTGTAGGAATAAAAGCGTAAAGAAATACATCCTTAGTCCCTTATTCCTCTAAAATAGTAATACTCACTAATTCAAATGTTACATAAGAAGTGAAGAAATTATTTTTTATAAAATTATTTTTACATGATAATTGAAATCAGTTTAATCTATGGGTATTACTACTTCAGTTGAATAAGGAATAAGGAATAAGCATGCATTTCCTCGTCCTTATTCGAAAAAGGAACAGGAAATCAGGAATAATGAACTAACTTTACGTAGTCTGCGATGGAAGTAGAAGTGGATCATACTGAGGTGGAGAGTACGGAAGTAAGAATACGTCTAGTCTGAAATGGAAGTAGAAGTGGGTCATACTGAGGTGAGAATGCGGAAGTAAGAATACGTCTAGTCTGAAATGGAAGTAGAAGTGGATCATACTGAGGTGGAGAGTACGGAAGTAAGAATACGTCTAGTCTGAAATGGATGAAAAAGTGGGTCATACTGAGGTGGAGAGTACGGAAGTAAGAATACGTCTAGTCTGAAATGGAAGTAGAAGTGGGTCATACTGAGGTGAGAATAAGGAAGTTAGAATACGTCTAGTCTGAAATGGAAGTAGGAGTGGGTCATACTGAGGTGAGAATACGGAAGTAAGAATACGTCTAGTCTAAAATGGAAGTAGAAGTGGGTCATACTAAGGTGGAGAGTACGGAAGTAAGACTACGTCTAGTCTGAAATGGAAGTAGAAGTGGGTCATACTGAGGTGGAGAGTACGGAAGTAAGAATACGTCTAGTCTGTAATGGAAGTAGAAGTGGGTCATACTGAGGTGGAGAGTACGGAAGTAAGAATACGTCTAGTCTGTAATGGAAGTAGAAGTGGGTCATACTGAAGTGGAGAGTACGGAAGTAAGAATACGTCTAGTCTGAAATGGAAGTAGCAGTGGGTCATACTGAGGTAGAGAGTACGGAAGTAAGAATACGTCTAGTCTGAAATGGAAGTAGAAGTGGGTCATACTGAAGTGGAGAGTACGGAAGTAAGAATACGTCTAGTCTGTAATTGAAGTAGAAGTGGGTCATACTGAGGTGGAGAGTACGGAAGTAAGAATACGTCTAGTCTGAAATGGAAGTAGAAGTGGGTCATACTGAGGTGGAGAGTACGGAAGTAAGAATACGTCTAGTCTGAAATGGAAGTAGAAGTGGGTCATACTGAGGTGGAGAGTACGGAAGTAAGATTACGTCTAGTCTGAAATGGAAGTAGAAGTGGGTCATACTGAGGTGGAGAGTACGGAAGTAAGAATACGTCTAGTCTGAAATGGAAGTAGAAGTGGGTCATACTGAGGTGGAGAGTACGGAAGTAAGATTACGTCTAGTCTGAAATCGAAGTAGAAGTGGGTCATACTGAGGTGGAGAGTACGGAAGTAAGAATACGTCTAGTCTGAAATGGAAGTAGAAGTGGGTCATACTGAGGTGGAGTGTACGGAAGTAAGAATACGTCTAGTCTGTAATGGAAGTAGAAGTGGGTCATACTGAGGTGGAGAGTACGGAAGTAAGAATACGTCTAGTCTGAAATGGAAGTAGAAGTGGGTCATACTGAGGTGGAGAGTACGGAAGTAAGAATACGTCTAGTCTGAAATGGAAGTAGAAGTGGGTCATACTGAGGTGGAGAGTACGGAAGTAAGAATACGTCTAGTCTGAAATGGAAGTAGAAGTGGGTCATACTGAGGTGGAGAGTACGGAAGTAAGAATACGTCTAGTCTGAAATGGAAGTAGAAGTGGGTCATACTGAGGTGGAGAGTACGGAAGTAAGAATACGTCTAGTCTGTAATGGAAGTAGAAGTGGGTCATACTGAGGTGGAGAGTACGGAAGTAAGAATACGTCTAGTCTGTAATGGAAGTAGAAGTGGGTCATACTGAGGTGGAGAGTACGGAAGGAAGAATACGTCTAGTAAGTAATGGAAGTAGAAGTGGGTCATACTGTGGTGGAGAGTACGGAAGTAAGAATACGTCTAGTCTGTAATGGAAGTAGAAGTGGGTCATACTGAGGTGGAGAGTACGGAAGTAAGAATACGTCTAGTCTGTAATGGAAGTAGAAGTGGGTCATACTGAGGTGGAGAGTACGGAAGTAAGAATACGTCTAGTCTGAAATGGAAGTAGAAGTGGGTCATACTGAGGTGGAGAGTACGGAAGTAAGAATACGTCTAGTCTGAAATGGAAGTAGAAGTGGGTCATACTGAGTTGGAGAGTACGGAAGTAAGAATACGTCTAGTCTGTAATGGAAGTAGAAGTGGGTCATACTGAGGTGGAGAGTACGGAAGTAAGAATACGTCTAGTCTGTAATGGAAGTAGAAGTGGGTCATATTGAGGTGGAGAGTACGGAAGTAAGAATACGTTTAGACTGAGATGGAAGTAGAAATGGGTCATACTATGGTGGAGAGTATGGAAGTAATAATACGTCTAGTCTGAGATGGAAGTAGAAGTGGGCCATACTGAGGTAGAGAGTACGGAAGTAAGAATACGTCTAGACTGAGATTAGAGTACAGAAGTAAGAATACGTCTAAACTGAAATGGAAGTAGAAGTGGGTCATAATGAGGTGGATAGTACAGAAGTTAGAATACGTCTAGACTGAGATGGAGGTAGAAGTGGGTCATACTAATATACTAATATTAGGGATGTGTGAGGATATATGAAGGGCTAGCAGGGCAATGATACAAATATGAATATTTAAATATAAAAACAAACATTTATCATGGAAGGGCGAATGAAGGATCATTAGTAGGATAATATAAATAATGACGAAAAAATAATTTGGCATGTACATTGGGCATGAAAGGATAAAGGAAAATCATATACAGCTTCATACAATACGGTAAAGTACAATACGACATAGTGCAGTACAGCACACTACAGTACACTACGGCACAGTACAGTACAGTGCAGTACAGCTTCATACAATACGGTACTGTACAATACGACATAGTGCAGTACAGCACACTACAGTACACTACGGCACAGTACAGTACAGTGCAGTACAGCTTCATACAATACGGTACAGTACATTACAACACAGTGCAGTGCAGTACAGTACAGTACAACACAGTACAGAAAAGTACAACACAGAACAGTACAGTACAGTACAGTGCAGCTTCATACAATACGGTACAGTACAATACGACACAGTACAGTACAGTATAGTACAGTACAGTTTAATACAATACGGTCCAGTCCGGTCCAGTCCAGTCCAATCCAGTCCAGTCCAGTCCAGTCCAGTCCAGTCCAGTCCAGTCCAGTAGAGTACAGTACAGCTTCATACAATACGGTACAGTTCAATACGACATAGTGAAGTACAGCACAGTACAGTACAATACGGCACAGAGCAGAGCAATGCAGTGCAGCTTCATACAATACGGCCGGTACAGTATTATATAGTGCAGTATTAGTAAAGTACAGTACAGTACAATACGGCATAGTACAAAGTAGTGCAGCTTCATACAATATGATACAGTACAATACGACACAGTACAGTGCAGTGCAGTGCAGTGCAGTGCAGAGCAGTGCAGTGAAGTGAAGTGAAGTGCATTGCAGTGCAGTGCAGTGCAAGGCAGTGCAGTACAGTACAATTCAGTATAATACAGTACAGTACGGCACAATGCAGTACAACATAGTACAGTTCAATACGTCACTAAACAGTTCAGTGCAATACAGCTCCATATAATACGGTACAGTACAATACGACACAGTGCAGTACAGCACAGCACAATGCAGTTCAGTACGACATAGTACAGTCCAGTCCAGTCCGGTCGGGTACAGTACAGTACAGAACAGAACAATTCAGTACAGTACAGTACAGTATAATATGGCACTGTACAGCACAGTGCAGTGTAGCTTCATACACTACGGTACATTACAATACGACACAGTACAGTACAGTACAGTACAGTACAGTACAGTACAGTACAGTACAGTAGAGTAGAGTAGAGTAGAGTAGAGTAGAGTAGAGTAGAGTACAGTAGAGTACAGTACAGTACAGTACAGTACAGTACAGTACAGTACAGTACAGTACAGTACAGTACAGTACAGTACAATAAGGCACAGTACAGTACAGCACGCACAGTACAGTCCGGTCCGGTCCAGTACAGTACAGTGCAGTACAGTACAGTACAGCTTCATACAATATGGTACAGTACAATACCACATAGTGCAGTACAGCCCAGTACAGTACAATACGGCACAGTACAGTACAGACAGTGCAGTGCAGCTTCATACAGTACGGTGCAGTACAATACAGTGCAGTTTAGTACAGTACAGTACAGTACAGAACAATACAGCACAGAAAATACAGTGCAGTGCAGCTTCATAGAATACGATACAGTACACTACGACACAATACAAAACGAAACAGTACAATACAGTGCAATGTAGTGCAGTGCAGTGTTGTGCAGTGCAGTGCAGTGCGGTGAGGTGCAGTGCAGTGCAGTGCAGTACAGTACATGCAGTACAGTACAATTCAGTACAGTACAATTCAGTACAGTACAATGCAGTACAGTACAGTACAGTACAATACGGCACTATACAGCACAGTGCAGTGTAGCTTCATACAATACGGTACAGTACAATACGACACAGTACAGTACAGTACAGTACAGTACAGTACAATACGGCACAGAACAGTACAATACGACACAGTACAAAACAGTACAGTACAGTACAGCACAGTACAGTACAGTACAGTACAGTACAGTACAGTACAGTACAGTACAGTACAGTACAATTCAGTACAGTACAATGCAGTACAGTACAGTACAGTACAATACGGCACTATACAGCACAGTGCAGTGTAGCTTCATACAATACGGTACAGTACAATACGACACAGTACAGTACAGTACAGTACAATACGGCACAGAACAGTACAATACGACACAGTACAAAACAGTACAGTACAGTACAGCACAGCACAGTACAGTACAGTACAGTACAGTACAGTACAGTACAGTACAGTACAGTACAGTACAGTACAGTACAGTACAGTACAGTACAGTACAGTACAGTACAGTACAGTACAGTACAGTACAGTTCAGCACAGCACAGTACAGTACAGTACAGTACAGTACAGCACAGTGCAGTGTAGCTTCATACAATACGGTACAGTACAATACGACACAGTACAGTACAGTACAGTACAATACGGCACAGAACAGTACAATACGACACAGTACAAAACAGTACAGTACAGTACAGTACAGTACAGTACAGTACAGTACAGTACAGTACAGCACAGCACAGCACAGCACAGTACAGTACAGTACAGTACAGTACAGTACCGTTCAGTAAACCACATTACGGTCAAGTCCAGTCTGGTGCAGTACAGTACAGTACAGTACAGTACAGTAAAGTACAATACAGTCCTTTCCAGTCCATTCCAGTCAAGTCAAGTCCAGTCTAGTCCATTTCAATCCAGTCCAGTCCAGTCCAGTCTAGTCCAGTCAAGTCAAGTCAAGTCCATTCCATTCCATTCCAGTCCAGTCCAGTCCAGTCCGGTCCAGTACAGTACAGTACAGTACAGTACAGTATAGTATAGTCGAGTACAGTACCGTACAGTACAGTACAGCTTCATACTATACGGTCCAGTCCAGTCCAGTCCAATCAAGGACAGTACAGTACAGCTTCATACAATACGGTACAGTTCAATACGACATTGTGCAGTACAGCACAATTACAGTACAATACGGCACACTAGAGCACAGTGCAGCGCAGCTTTATGCAATACGGTACAGTACAATACGACACTATGCAGCACAGCACAGCACGGCACGGCACGGCACGGCACGGCACGGCACGGCACGGTACAGTACAGTACAGCACAGCACAGCACAGCACGACACAGTGCGGTATAGCACACACGACACTGTACAGTACAGCACAGTCCAGTATAGTACAGTGTCAAATTAAAAATACAATGCAATACAAACAATTTCAATAAAAACAGCAAATATTTAGTTTCACAATCATATTATATACTTTTTACTGCTGATACACATTTGTCACATTTTTTCAGCAGTTATTTTCCTTTTCGTTTACTTTTTATTGAAGCCAAAGTGCCATATATGAATATAAGTTCTCTTACTGTAACATAACTCCATGGGTGTCAGGTGTCTTCTGTTATCATCAGTTCCTGGAATAGTTCACTAATCACGAGATCGAAAATGAACAAGCAGCTGGGAGGAGAATTCTCAATTAGCGATTTATTTTATATTACCAAAGATCGGAGAGATAAACGCAACATTCCATGTCTATTCCTGAGGCAGATTTAGGATTTCACGTTAGTAACAGGGGAAGAGGGAGGAGGGTTGGGGTGGGTAATTTTTTGTGTGCTTTTGTTGGGTCAGATAAATTGGGTGGTCTAAACGCTGACACTGTTGCCTATGGGTTAATGATTTCACTGTAGTATACATATTGGATTTTGAGCTGTGAACATTTATGCGTAAATACTGGTATCTGTATTATGTTACCGAACAGTAAACAACCTATTTATAGCGCAAATGCACGTGATGAGGATCGTTAACGCCAGATTACAGAAGTGAAGTATAACGTAATTATGGGGATGAGCCAGGCGATGATCTCAATTAGAGATTACCTCTTGTCTACGAAGTAATGACTGGAATTTACTCAAACATGCATTCTGTAACGGATTTGTTGGTTTAAATTCAGTAATATCTGGGCAAAAGATGAGTATTGGCGGACCAGTCGAAAGAACTAAAACACTGTACTAATTAAGTAGTCGTGTTTTTAAAAATCAGAGTTGTAGAGTTAAGATGTACCACTGCAAAAATGTTATACTTGTGATCTGTCTGTTCTTGTTGCATGATTGATATTGGACATTGTGTCTCATTATCATTCGTCACTCACCGCTGATTCAAGTGGGAAAGTTATCAATTGCTTGCGGCGATGGGGTGTGCTCGAGTACTGGTCAACCTTTCAGGATATTAGTTTAACTGACCGTCTGTTAGCCCTCGAAGGCATAAAATTGCGCTTAATATTAAATTTATCAATCAGTCAATCAATCAATCAATAAATCAATCAGTTGTTGCATGCTTGTTTTGGTGAAATTGAAATATTTATTTTAAACTCATTTACACGCACGCACGCACGCACACACACACGCACGCAGTTACATGACACGCTATCGAAGTTTAAATTTGGTTAGTACTGAAATCCTTTCTTCCATAAATGAAACTGAAGGATAAATGCAAGAATGTAAACTGAATAAGTTTCTTAATCTTAATAAACTAATTCAGTTTGCAATTGTCTTATATGCATGTTAATGTATATGATTGTCAAATGATACAGATAAAAATAAAAACTGAAATATGTTCAAATTAACAGTGTATGACTCCATTAATATTTATTATAAACTATGAAAAAAAACAAACTATTTTACAAATGTATGTTTTTTCTCTCAACATGCAATACGACATTGAACCTATAAAGAATCGTGTTGTCCTTTGCATTTCCATCCGAAAGTTCTATATTTTAGGCGAATACTATTAAGCCAAGTTGTAGTATAGTGGTGAAGTGTTGATCACATGCATGCTGAGTCTGGTGATCGTACACGTAACCCGTACACACGCATCTATTTGCGACCCGCGTACCAATGTACCAACGTACCCATGTACCACCAACATACCAACGTACCAATGTACCAACGTACCCATGTACCAATGTACCAACGTACCCACGTACCAATGCACCAACGTACCCACGTACAACCAACGTACCGACGCACCAATGAACCAAAGTAACCATGTACCACCAACGTACCCACGTACAAATGTACCAACGTATCACCAACAAACCTACGTACCAATGTACCAACATACTCACGTACCAATGTACTAACGTCCCCACGTACCACCAACATACCCACGTACCAATGTACCAACGTTAACATGTACCACCAACGTACCCACGTACCAATGTACCAACGTATCACCAACATACTTACGTACCAATGTACCAACATACCCACGTACAAATGTACCAACGTCCCCACATACCACAAACATACCCATGTACCAACGTACTCACGTACCACCGACATACCCTTGTACCACCAACATGCACACGTATCAATGTACCGTCGTACTCACGCACCACCAACATACCCAAGTTCCAATAAACCAACGTACCTTCATACTACTAACATACCCACGTACCACCAACGTACCCACGTACCACCAATATACCCACGTACCAATGTACCAACGTGCCCATGTACCACCAACATACCCACGTACCACTAACATACCCACGTTCCAACGTACCCGCATACCACCAACATATCCCCGTACCAACGTACCCACATACCACCAACATATCCACGTACCAATGTACCAACGTACCCACGTACCACCAGCATACACATGTACCACCAACATTCCAAGGTACCAATGTTTCAACGTACCAATGTACCACCAACATACCCTCTTGCCAATGTAACAACGTACCCACGTACCCCGAACATACACACAAACCATTCTACCAACGTGTCCACGTGTCATCCACATTCCTGCGTACCAATGTACCACCAACATACCCACGTACCACCAACATACCAATGTACCAATGTACCAACATACTCACCTACTACCAACATACCCACGTACCTATGTACCAACGTACGAACGAACCAATAACATACCCGCATACAACAAACATACCAGCGTACCAATCTTCGTTTCAACGTACCCACGTAACCACGTACCACCAACATACCAGATCACCAATCTACGTTCCCACTTACCTACGTACCCACGTTCCACCATCATACCAGCGTACCAATCTATATACACACGTATCAACGTACCCACGTGCAATAAACATACCGGCGTACACATCTACGTTTCCACGTACCTACGTACCCACGTACCACCATCATACCAGCGTACCAATATACATACCCACGTACCTACGTACCACCAGCATACCAGCGTACCAATCTACATACCCACGAACCAACGCACCCACGTACCACCAACATACTGGCGTACCAATCTACACACCCACGTACCTACGTATCCACATACCACCATCATACCAGCGTACCAATCTACATACCCACGTACCTACGTACCAACATCATACCAGCGTACCAATCGACATACCCACGTACCAACGTACCACCAGCATACCAGCGTACCAATCTACGTTTCCACGTAACACCGTTCCCACGTACCACCAACATACCAGCGTACTTACATGTACTAGAGTTAAGTATGTGTAGCTGGTTGATATTCGGATGCAGCTTTCTTTAACATTTGGTAGACAATTCGGTGAAGAAGTAACGCCAATTTTAAGTCACTGTGTTAAAATCGCCCGCTAACGTTTACCGATGTATCCACAGGAATACAGGTTAAAGGCAATGCTAATTAAACAGCTAAAAGCAATAAACAGCGATTTAATACATCGTCAATGATTGATGACTTTCCAGTTACTGTATTTACGCATACATCCACAAAACGAGACCCATGTATGCTTATATTCGTTAATGACTGATTACGAGGAATAATTTAGGAATTATCATACTTTCAATCCGAGTTATTTAACAGACTAAATTGTGTTTAAATGACGTACATGCATTGTATGCACGTGCATGCCATTTATATTCTTACCCTCTGACAGTATAAAAGAACGCAACGCAATACAACACAACACAACGCAATGTAACGTATGCAATAGAACGCAATACAACACAACACAACGCAATGTAACGAATGCAATACAACACAATACAACACAACGCAACACTATGCAACGTATGCAATACAACGCAATACAACACAACTCAACGCAACGTATGCTATACAGCGCAATACAATGCAATGCAACGTATGCAATACAACGCAATACAACACACCGCAATGCAATATATGCAATGCAACGCAATACAACAAAACGCAACGCAATGCAGCGTATGCAATGCAACGCAATACAACAAAACGCAACGCAATGCAATGTATGCAATATATATATGGGTATGTCTTACAACTTACCTCTAAGGTCGTTGATTGCTAGCCCATTTCGGTTTTAAGAAACATGTGAGAAAGTTTACCAGTAACTTGCAGATTGACAGTGTTTCTACTCGAAATCTTCCTTTATAATATCACTAATAAAATTATATATGACGGAATGTCATGTGTTGCACCATTAAACCATTATAACAGTGGGAGGCAGAATTGTGGATAATAAGTAATACACTGCATGTATCGACGTTTTCTTGAGCGTTAAAATTGCATTAAAGTCATCTTATGATATACGCCAAAGTAGTGTATAGTTTCCAAATATAGTTGTTTATATTTAGAATTACACTGTATACCTGTTGTTTATACATTAACACAGGCGTAGGAGCGTGGCCGGGAGACAAGTTCCCCACCCACAAACAATATTCGGGTTCAGCATAATATACTTTGGGGCCTGGAAGTACATTCTCATACACTCTTTCCCCAGGTTGCCCCCACCCCCAATAATTGAAACGCTCCTACGCTCATGATCAATATGCTTGTTACTATAGTCGCTTATATGTGTATAATGCATTATGCATGATTATGACATATTTGTTTCGCTATATTCCATAAAAAAGCCAATATGTGTGATAAACATTAGTATTCAAGGAGCATACACCGTTCTGTGTTGTGATGCACTCTTATATGTCCAGACTTCTGTTATACATGTACTAACATACTTACGTACATACTTAAATATATACTTAAACCACTTAAAATATTCAATCTTAAAAAGAAAACATCCAGGTGAATATGATTTTAGACGGGTTCATATACAACGGTATAATGGTTTCAAAAACTTAATAATAACCAGTCAAAACTCAGTAAAGCTGAATAGTGATCTGTTAAATTTGATTGATAAATCGCAATATTTTTAAATCAAACGCATATTAATGTAATTATTTTTTGGACAGTCGTGAAACACTTTTACTTTATATCTAAAATGCTTTTTAAACTTGTTGATTTTTTTTTTATTTTGGTGAACATGTAAATTGTAAAATATATTGTAACAGAAAGTTTATGAACATAAGCTAAATGGCTTATACTATACAACCGCGACCATGATGTATAACACCGTCGGGAAGTTATATAGAACACGGGGCAGTTGGAATTTGTTTCAATTCTTTTAAATAAATCCAGGATTCCAAGAATGACAGGTATAATCTGAAGACTGTATTTTAATGTTTTTGATACATATGAGAGTCTTGAGATATGATTGCGGTAAAACTTGACATGCAATATGCGGCATGTGTAACACTATATTCACAAACTGTCATGGTTATAATTACCATATCTGTCTAAAAAAGGAAAAAGCACCATTATATTGCTCAAATAAACTTCACATATTAATATAATGTCGCAATAATGACAATTTAATTTCACCAACTCAGAATTAGTAATGCTCAGACATATACGTAAATGTCATTTTCTGTAAACTTAATTTAACATTTGTCTGGAAAAGACATCTTAATCTCCTCCAATATTTTCTTATTGTGGAGACTTTCAGATTGTGACAGATAAGGATGGTGTTACTGCTATCGGGAGAGTATTGTATTACATCTTACTGTCACAAGTAAATTGATAATACTATTTTAATGAGAAGTTCTAACTATCGAGTGTCGAGCAAGAAAGTGGAGTTAAAAAATTGAATGTCGGTTTGAAAAGTCGAGTGTCGAGTAAGAAAAGTCGAGTGTCGAGTAAAAAAATCGAGAGTCGAGTAAGAAAGTCGAGTGTCGAGTAAGAAAATCTAGTGTCGGATAAAACATCGAGTGTCGAATAAGAAAGTCGAGTGTCAAGTAAGAAAGTCGATTGTCGAGTAAGGAAGTTGAGTGTCGAGTAAGTAAGTAAAGTGTCGAGTAAGGAAAACGATTGTCGAGTAAAGAAGTCGAGTATCGCGTAAGGAAGTCGATTGTTGAGAAAGGATGTTGAGTGTCGAGTAAGAAAATCGAGTCTCGAGTAAAGGAGTCGAGTATCGAGTAAGGAAGTCGAGTATCGATTATAGAAATCGAGTATCAAGTAAGGAAGTTGAGTATCAAGTAAGGAAGTCGAGTATCGAGTAAGAAAGTAGATTGTCAAGTAAGGAAGTCGAGTATCGAGTAAGAAAGTAGATTGTCAAGTAAGGAAGTACAGTATCGAGTTAGAAAGTCGATTGCCAAGTAAGAAGTCGAGTATCGAATAATGAAGTGGAGTATCGAGTAAGGAGGTCGAGTATCAAGTAAGGAAGTCGAGTATCAAGTTAGGAAATTGATTGTCAAGTAAGGAATTCGAGTATCAAGTAAGGAAGTCGAGTATCGAGTAAGGAAGTCGAATATCGATTAAGGAAGTCGGGTATGGAGTAAGGAAGTCGAGTATTGAGTAAGGAAGTCGATTGTCGATTAAGGAAGTCGAGTATGGAGTAAGAAAGTCGAGTATCGAGTAGGGAAGTCGAGTATCAAGTAAGGAAGTCGAGTATCAAGTAAGGAAGTCGATTATCAAGTAAGAAATTTGAGTATCAAGTAAGGAAGTTGAGTATCGAGTAAGGAAGTCGAGTATCGATTAAGAAAGTCGATTGTCAAGTAAGGAAGTCGAGTAACAAGTAAGGAAGTTAAGTATTGAGTAAGGAAGTGGAGTATCGATTAAGGAAGTCGAGTATCAAGTAAGGAAGTCGAGTATCGAGTAAGAAAGTCGAGTATCGAGTAAGGAAGTCGAGTATCGAGTTAGAAAGTCAATTGTCAAGTAAGGAAGTTATCGAGTAATGAAGTCGATTGTCAAGTAAGGAAGTTAAGTGTCGAGTAAGGAAGTCGGCTGCCGAGTAAGAAGTTCAGTATCGAGTAAGGAAGTCGAGTATCGTATAAGGAAGTCGATTTCGATTAAAGAAGTCGAATATCGAGTAAGGAAGTCGATTGTCGAGTAAAGAAGTCGAATATCGAGTAAGGAAGTTGATTGTCGAGTAAAGAAGTCGAATATCGAGTAAGGAAGTCGATTTCAAGTAAGGAAGCTGAGTGTCGAGTAAAGAAGCCGAGTATCGAATAAGGAAGTCGATTGTCGAGTGAGGAAGTTGAGTGTCGAGTAAAGAAGTCGAGTATCGAGTAAGGAAGTCGATGGTTGAGTAAAGACCGAGTAAGGAGGTCGATTGTCGAGTAAAAATGTTGAGTGTCGAGTAAAGAAGTCGAGAACCGAGTAAGGAAGTCGATTGTCGAGTAAATATCGAGTAAAGAAGTTGATTGTCGAGTTAGGAAGTTGAGTGTCGAGTAAAGAAGTCGAGTATCGAATAAGGAAGTCGATGGTCGAGTTAAGATCGAGTAAGGAGGTCGATTGTCGAGTAAAAAAGTTGAGTGTCGAGTAAAGAAGTCGAGTACCGAGCAAGGAAGTCGATTGTCGAGTAAAGAAGTCGATTGTCGAGTTAGGAAGTTGAGTGTCGAGTAAAGGAGTCGAGTTTCGAATAAGGAAGTCGATTTCAAGTAAGGAAGCTGAGTGTCGAGTAAAGAAGCCGAGTATCGAATAAGGAAGTCGATTGTCGAGTGAGGAAGTTGAGTGTCGAGTAAAGAAGTCGAGTATCGATTAAGGAAGTCGATGGTTGAGTAAAGACCGAGTAAGGAGGTCGATTGTCGAGTAAAAAAGTTGAGTGTCGAGTAAAGAAGTCGAGAACCGAGTAAGGAAGTCGATTGTCGAGTAAATATCGAGTAAAGAAGTTGATTGTCGAGTTAGGAAGTTGAGTGTCGAGTAAAGAAGTCGAGTATCGAATAAGGAAGTCGATGGTCGAGTTAAGATCGAGTAAGGAGGTCGATTGTCGAGTAAAAAAGTTGAGTGTCGAGTAAAGAAGTCGAGTACCGAGCAAGGAAGTCGATTGTCGAGTAAAGATCGAGAAAAGAAGTCGATTGTCGAGTTAGGAAGTTGAGTGTCGAGTAAAGATCGAGAAAAGAAGTCGATTGTCGAGTTAGGAAGTTGAGTGTCGAGTAAAGAAGTCGAGTTTCGAATAAGGAAGTCGATGGTCGAGTAAAGAAATCGAGTGTCGAGTTAGGAAGTTGAGTGTATTAATCCACGGAAACGATATAACGCTCGAAACAGCATACTGAAATAAGCTTCTCATTTGTGTTTCGTCTCTCGATCTATTCAACATGAAACTAACCGTAACCAATACCTTATCAGTCTCCACTATTAAAGCGTCATTAATGATTCGTATACTTACATATCGCAACACCAAAAAATAAATATCAAAATAACAGCAAACTGCTTCTCAAAACACTTTTATTAAACGTTTTTTATTATTTCAGTGACTCATAAACATTTTCGTTTGTCACAATAAAAGATGTGTCAACACACTAATGACGCGACAGTTTATGTTATATTTTCATTCTAAACGATACTTATAATACATCAATGTAACACATTACTCATACTCATTGTAATGTTCCTAGATACACAATATAGGTTGAGATTTAGATTCAAATATCTGCCCACAGATACTAAGTGCCCTACAGAATAATGTTTGGTTCACTTTAGATACAAACACAGTAAATGAGTGAAAGAGTGAGTGAGTGAAATAGTAAGAGAGTGAATGAATGAAAGGATGAATGAGTGAGATAGTGAAATAGTCAATAAATGAATGTTTGAATAAATGAACGAATGAATGAATAAACAAATGAATGGACGAATCAATGAACAAACAAATGAAAAAAATGAATGAAGGGAGTAAGGAAGGAAGGATGGAAGGAAGGAAGGATGGAAGGAAGGAAGGAAGAATTTAAGGAATGAAGAATGGAAGGAAGGAAGGAAGGAACGAAGGAAGGAAGGAAAAAGTAAACGAAGGAAGGAAGGAGAGAGGAAGGAAAGGAAGGAAGAAAGAAAAGAATAAATGAAGGAAGGGAATTATGAAGGAAGGAGAGAGTGAGTAAGTTAGTAAGTGAATAAGAAGTTTGAGAGAAGGTAAGTGAGTGAATGAGTGAGTGAGTGAGTGAGTGAGTGAGTGAGTGAGTGAGTGAGTGAGTGAGTGAGTGAGTGAGTGAGTGAGTGAGTGAGTGAGTGAGTGAGTACGTGCGTGCGTGCGTGCGTGCGTGTGTGTTTGCGTTAGTGAGTGAGTGAATGAATTATCATCTAAAAAGTGATGTGGAGCCAGCGAACGGTGACGCAATTAAATTATTAAGTAAAGAACTTTGTTAGAATAGAATTAGATTGTTTAGACAACTTAACTAATGTGATAAACAAAGAATCAAAACTTTAAGCACTGTTTAAATACTAGATCATTTTCATACACAAAAACGCACACACTTCTCTTGCAAGAATTTATGTAGATCTAAAACCCTGCAGATAAGATGTTAAGTGACTGCTCGATTGATGTACATATCTTGCGAGGAATCATACATGCGATATCGGTTTGTAAAATATCTTTTTCTACCTGTCGGAGAGTCGGATATGAATGCGTTATTTACCAACTTTCCATTCTGAGTCACGGTTTGCTAACAGAGAAAATATGCGATGTGATTCCTTTTTATTGTATAATTGTTCTTACGAAAAATGGATAGAGCTGGTGAGCATATTATTATGAGGAGTGTTACAGAAAATTGGTACACTACAGGACTATAAATACTTTTGGATTTATTTGTGAGTACAGTAAAACAGATAAAAACCAATACAGTGGATATTGTTCTCTTGCGCGACCAACAGCATAGGTGACCAGTCATAGCTATGTAACGCTATCCATATGTAGTAGTAGAACTACTGAATTGTGTTTTTGTTGTTACGGGCTGTTAACCGGCAGTTAGCAAGTCGTTAAACACTACATCCATTGTTGTTACTGGAGAGCTCATCGTAACCACTGGAGTGTGGATTGATTGTATATACTTGTAAACAGATTGTAACATCCATCTGACAGATGTCGGGAGTTATTATTTATACGTGTTTATGAATGACGAGCAATTGTTTATAACGTGTTGCTATTTTATTTTTTATTTGATGATTTCTCACTGTGTATAGATAAAAAAGTGTGTAAAACTATTCCATCAATTAGGTTTATTCACGAAAGTTTGGTTTCTATCGTTACTCTGGAAGAAACATACATAAGAAACTGTCTTTCTTTAGTTTGTAACAGATTTGTTGGAGTTTTGATGTATTAACATGATTCCAGAGAAAACACGTAGGTTTATTCTTCTATTCAGATTTGAACATAAAAAGCGAGGTACCATAGAAACTGACTGATACCATCGGCGTTTTTATCACATTCGCAACATAAATCAGTGCATATTCATGATTTTGCAGAGTTTATATTGGTAATATATTTTAATAACCTTTAAACGCGGAGAATGAATAATATAACTTGTCAGGATGTGTTGCTTTCAGCTGACCATGAAAGTGTTTTATAGGTATTTTACATGGCAATGCGCGTCGCCTTAAGGTAATACGAATTTGACAGTTGATTAAATTAAAATACACACTAAACAAAACATTATTTACTAGTTTAAAATATTTATATATTCGCGTCCTTGAGCAGTTTTTGACGGATGACGGATTTTGAACTAACATACATTAGTCATATCTGAGAAGAAAAGTAACTTTGAAAACATCATATGTGTGTTGGTGTATATCGATTGATTTGCAATGCGCATTATTTTAAACACCTAGTCGCATAATGTAAAACATCACACGTTACAGGTAATTCACATTACTGTATACTTTCAATACATGCGTTTATACGAAGGATATACCGTGAACAGACGAAGTGAACAGGCGAAGTGAACAGATGAAGTGAACGTGTTTGGAGTTATATTTAATAGACGATAATAAACAAATACCTGATTATAATAATGGCATCACATGGTAAATTTCAAGGGAAGTCGTCTCATGGATCTGCCATACAAAACAAGCTCCAGCAATATCTCAACGGTGCTGCCACGCAGGGTCAAGGTCAAGGGATCTCAACCAACCAGGGGATTACAATGAAGTCTCAACGTCAAGGATCTCCAGCAAACCACATTTCTACAACTAAAGGTGAAGGTCAACACTCTCTCAACAGTAATAGCTCTCCTGCACAGAGTACTGGTCAATGCTCTACAAATCTGTATGGAGTAACGTTAAAAAGTCATCGCCAAAAATCACCAGCCAACACCGTACCGGATGTCAACGGTCAAGAAAAACGAGTTCCGTCACACCAAGGTTCGAGCATTCATCAGAAAGTTACCCGGACCCAGCATACGCCAACTGCTCAAAGTCAAGTTAATTCAACAAACCTTGGAGCAAAAGTGCCTGGGAAAGGACTTCCAGTACATCAGGTATCCCCGGCACATAGTTCAGAATGTACTGCAAATAGTCAAGAGGTCTCAAACAATAAAAACTCTAATAAACAGAGTCAAGATAAGACTTCTGTGTCACAGGAAGTATATACAACAACTCCTGACAGAACATCGGCTCATCGCGGTTCTCTCGCTAACGATTCACCGTCACAAGAAAAGGAATCTAAGTCATCAAGATTCGCAAAGAAAAAGAAGCAACGCGCTAAGAGATATAAATCCGATGGTTTTATGTTGGGGCTTGAAATGGGTGCCAACTCCTCAGATGAGGAAATGGCCTTTAACGGTGCGTCTATAGGAGACGCTTTTAACTTTTTACAGTGGATAAGGAATCCAACCATACAGAATCTAGCAAAACTTAGAAGAGCAATCAAAACAAACGATAAAGATTGGATGAGAGAGTTTTTAGAATTTGACGGGCTTGGATTATTGTTTCAGTTGTTAAAAAACTTAGGTGAAATACAGGGATTTCATCTCTCCGACATGGTGTTGCGAATGGAGTGCATAATGTGTATAAGGGAGGTTATTAATTCTCAGTCCGGACTTGATTGCCTCCTGCAGATTAAAGGAAAGAAAGATAACATATTTGGTCGCAGGTTTGCTTCAGGTATGTACCCACTTTAAAAGCAAAGCAATATCAAAATATTTTATAATCAGTTAAACATCTTGTAACAAAAGGATGAAAATAGACATTAAAAGATGAAAAGATGATACGATTGAGAGAGAGAAAGAGAGAGAGAGAGGACCATGGGAAATAGAGAGGTATCGAGGTGAGAGATGAGGGGTGGACGGAGAGATAAACAGTCAGATGATGTACAGCCTTGAAAGAAAGACAGGAGAGAAAGAAAACAATGGCAATAATAGAGGGAGACAATGAGAGAGGGGGCTATCCGCATACTAAGAAAGAGAACGAGAGACAAGCGTATTGGCGTTCGGAAATGACATATGAAGACACATAAGAAGAGAGAGAGAGAGAGAGAGAGAGAGAGAGAGAGAGAGAGAGAGGTGTTTTTTATAAGAAAATTGATAAAAAACTGTTTGAATGTTATATATGACGTTATATATAATTCAATCACGTTATTAGAACATCATTTTTCTTGAAGCATGTATCATACACAAGCGTGTATATACTCCCATTTACAGATACGTGTGTAGTTGGAGCTTTGCTGTTGAACAGAGCCTTACAGCGTTTTTTTTGGAACAAGGGAACATGGACAAATATTTTTGTGAAATACGGGAACATTGTTATTTTAAGGGAATATCGGTATATTTTTAGGAAACTAGGAACCACTGATTTTCAGGATATATATCGGAAAACATATCTGTAGAAACAATTAAAAAGTAGAACATTTAAATTAATGTACTCATAAACTGCTGTATGAGCTGCAACTATGTTTCTCATGCGCCAACTGGTTCATTAAATCAGCAGGAGATATTTTAGAAAATACATCCGAATATTTTCTTGGAACAGTGGAGTATTTGAAATACGAGTATTGTTAGGGAACTAGGAAACATTAAACAAATAATGGTGTTCGCCCTTATTTTGGGGAAAATCATTTGGTCATATTTCTCGGGAACAAGGCAATCCATATGGAACCCTAGGAGGACCCCATTTATATATTCATAAATATTTTGCTTGATCATCACGTTGGATAAGTTGTTTACATTTAAAACACAATTTCTATTTGTTCTCTTTAAACAAAGGTGTGTCAGCGGTTCACGCTTCGCTAACCCACCATGTATCATATTTAATTTAACCACAATTACTACACCAGTGTTCCCAAATTAAAGGTACTTAAATTTACGTAAATTATAATGTTTACAAGCAGTGATTTTGTAAATACTGTGTATGTTGGTGAATAAATAAATTATGGTTTTACGGCGTATTCACACACAAAAGGCGTAAACAGACAGGGGAATACAATGGAATAAACCTTAAATTATTGAAATTTGTAATTTTAACATATTCCTTTGTTAAGATTCAGTAGGTATTAATGAACACATTTTTTACCATACTCACATACAACCGTGTAACTACAAAACGATTGGTAATATAACCACATTAAAAAACATGTCACTAATCGTCTCACACACCAATTAATTTTGTACTGTTCTACATATAGAGACATGCACTTCTGGAACACTGGATACATTACCAATGGTTCTAAAAGTGCCTTATTCCCATAGATAGTCCTCTGTTGGTCCAAATATGCAGAAAAAAACATGGGGTTGACCAGGTTGCTTTTTCACAATTTCGATGGTTTGATGGCACCCCTTCACTTTTGACAATTCCGCCCATTTGTTGCAGTGTATCACTACGCATCTTTAAACTGTTATAGCACCATCAAACAGTTACCAGGGTCACCCAAACTTTGCAGAAATCATGAAAATGTTCCAATGTTCCCATATGCACAAAGAAATATGACATTTTATGCATTTTTAAAAAAAAAATTACCCAACCGCTTTACACAGCTCTAATTTCTTGGGCGTAATAATCTTGCTACCGTCATGCAAGGGAGGTAATTGTTCAGTGAGACCTAATGTTGAGATACCGGCCCCTTTGCGGAGATTGGTAATATAACCACATAAAAGAACATGTCACTTATGTTGAGATACCGGCCCCTTTGCGGAGATTGGTAATATAACCACATTAAAGAACATGTCACTTATGTTGAGATACCGGCCCCTTTGCGGAGATTGGTAATATAACCACATTAAAGAACATGTCACTAATGTTGAGATACCGGCCCCTTTGCGGAGATTGGTTATATAACCACATTAAAGAACATGTCACTAATGTTGAGATACCAGCCCCTCTGCGGAGATTGGCAAGGCCCGGATTTACTCGGTACTTATGTCGGAGGTATATCATAAGATAAGGAAAAAGGTAACCGTGCATGTACTTTTCATAGTGTTTGTAAAGAATATGTCTAAGTATCTACAGTTGATTTTAAGCAAAAGACGCACACCGACTTTGTGTATTGCATTCGTTTGGTGCAGAATTGCAGATCAAACTGTGGAAAACGAAAACATTATTGATTAAATAAAGTTAATGTTAATATACATTCAAGTTGGATAGTTCTTTGCCAATCCCATCGGGACTAACCATCGGTGTCATTGTAGTAGGAAGTCAAATGGTGGTGAAGTTCATGGAATTAACGTTCCAAGGATAAATATGTGTTTATCAAACATCCGGGTACAAAAGAGTGTCCTAGATATATATCATTCGCGTAAATAAAATTATCCGAGATATACCGCTATATATTACTGTCCGAGTATATAGACTGTCTTAGATATGTCGCTATTATGTTCTGTGTGTTTCATCCGCACAAACAAGTACGTAAAAGTGTTAATCGAGATATGATCATGCTGTCCACGTATCATACAAGTTTGTCCGAGATTACCGGTCTATGAATTGGATTATCATCTGGGTACATTGGCTTGTTCGAGACGTATACTATGGGTGAATACAATTTTCCAAGATGTACAAGTATTGTTTTAAATGTTTCAACTGCTTGAATAGGTTGTTTATCGAGGTAAATTGTTAAACCCACCAATAAATTACAATTAATTGACATATGTATATATCAACCGGGCTTCCGGTTCTCCAACATTTTGCTTAAATGCTTCAAAACTTTGGCTGTTTTTTTTCATATATTATAATATAATATCAATGAAACCATATGTAGTTTTACTGGAACCAGTCTAAAAAAATGACCACAAAGACAAGAAATTTAGTATATACTTCAATATACTGGTGAAACAGAAGCCGAATGTCCGAGATATAGCGATGTTGTTTCACCGCAGCGTAGGTTGTAATCCATGAAAGCGTCAGATTCATATATACTCTTGTACTATACATTCCGCAGGTTGCTAAATGAGACGAGAGCATTCCTGTTGAAAACACTTACTGAATCACCCTCTCGAATATTCAGATAAAAAACATTAAAGAATTTCCGACCCACTTGCAAATGTACTTAGTTCTCCAGCCGCTGAATTACTTATCATACTATATGCATCGCGAGGTAAAGTGTATATCAGGAAAATGACATACGCAAATAAAATATAAATTCATAGAAATTCACGCTTTCCTGTCATGAACTGAACCTCTGTTGATTAAATTTAGATACATTTAACATGAATTATATAATCATTCTTTATATGTTAACAGATCGTGTGAGGTCTACACAGCACGGTATACACTTGCATTTGTTCCGGCTTTATTTTTCATGACGATAGTTTTTTTGTTTTATCACAGATAACCAGTGCTGCGTCCAGCACCGTTTGTGTTAATTTGAAACACGACTACTACTACTCATACAGTTACTACTACTACTTCTACTACTACTACTACTACTACTACTACTACTACTACAGTTACTACTACTACTACTACTACTACTACTACTTCTACTACTACTACTACTACTCATACAGTTACTACTACTACTTCTACTACTACTACTACTACTACAGTTACTACTACTACTACTTCTTCTACTGCTACTACTACTACTACTACTACTACTACAGTTACTACTACTACTACTACTACTACTCATGCAGTTACTACAACTACTACTACAGTTACTACTACTACTACTTCTTCTACTACTACTACTACTACTACTACTCATACAGTTACTTCTACTATTACTACTACTACTACTACTACTGCTACTACTCATAAGTTACTTCTACTACTACTAATACTTCTACTACTACTACTAATACTACTACTACTACTACTACTACTACTACTCATACAGTACAGTTACTACTACTACTACTACTACTACTACTACTACTACTACTACTCATAAAGTTACTTCTAGTACTACTACTACTACTACTACTACTACTACTACTACTACTACTACTACTACTACAGTACAGTTACTACTACTACTACTACTACTCATACAGTTACTTCTACTACTACTACTACTACTACTTCTACTCATACAGTTACTACTACTACTACTACTACTTCTACTACTACTACTACTACTACTACTACTCATACAGTACAGTTACTATTACTACTACTTCTACTACTACTCATACAGTTACTACTTCTACTACTACTTTTGCTACTACTACTACTTCTACTACTGCTACTACTACTACTACTACAACAACAACTACTACTACTACTACTACTACTACTACTACTCATACAGTACAGTTACTACTACTACTACTACTACTACTACTACTACTACTACTACTACTACTCATACAGTTACTACTTCTACTACTACTACTACTGCTACTACTACTACTTCTACTACTGCTACTTATACTGCTCCTACTACTACTACTACTTCTACTACTACTACTACTACTTCTACTAGTTTAACTGCTTAATTAATTAATATGAACAAAATGTAGTAAAAAGAGACAATGTAACATAAATAAAAAATAATATCAATATCTGAAGAAACGCCATGGTCGAGAATAACAAAGAATATGAAATTGCATAATTTAACATTAACATTTGGTCTTTAAGTTAATATCGACGTTTTGTGGCCGAGTAGGTTAGGGCGCTGATTTAAAATCACGTGACACCCACCACAACGTTAAGGTCGTTGATTGGAGCCCAGCCCGATCTATGTCTGAAAATATCGTTAAACGCCACTTCGCCCTTGTAATTCTATAAGGTGCATTTTAACATCTTGATCATTGAAACATTTATAAATATGCAACAAGGATTGATTTTTGAGAGTCAAATACTTCACAATGTAGATGTGCACTTTGATTACGTGTTTGTCTATTTAAGTAACCACAACCTTTTAAAATCTACCAGACATGTGGTCACGTACTGATGCAGTGTATGCAATTAAATAGCAATGCATTTCGCCTAAATTATGCGGTAACTTTAACATTTGTATAAAGTACACTAGTATATCCGTGGTTAGAAGATGTGAAATATTAACCAGACCAGTTATGAAAATACAAAGTTCACACATAACAAAATGTTTTGTAGGTTGTGTCAGACGTTGTTACATTAATGCATAGGGAGCTTCCGTGGCTGGGTGCTTAAGGCGCTGTCGTTTACTGACCACTTATCTCTCACCGCTGACGTCGTGAGTTCAAGCCACGTTTGCTAGTTACTTGCGAAAGGACATTCTATTCAGATTCAATTTGAGGTCTTTCATCAGACATACATAACTGGATATGCCATGTATCGAGGTGAATTAAATTCAACTTCTGTCAATGTTTCATTACACATCTTTTAGTCCAGAACATCTGCAAGAAAACGGTGGTTTTATTTTCAATTCACGACGAGATCTATTTATATTAGGTCATCATTTTATTAAAATTGAATCTCTGTGACTCTTCTTGTTTAATAATTATTCTA
The DNA here is from genome assembly GCA_029582155.1 of Panopea generosa. Classification (NCBI taxonomy): domain Eukaryota; kingdom Metazoa; phylum Mollusca; class Bivalvia; order Adapedonta; family Hiatellidae; genus Panopea; species Panopea generosa. The sequence continues at coordinate 88,969,530 of CM055896.1, forward strand.
TGATATGGTACGAAAATGTTAATGAAATCTTGAACGTGAGTGTCAGTTGCCTAGATTCGTCACGTGACATTAGCGAGACAAATAAGATGTAGATTAAGTTTCGGAAACCCGATTGTCATCTTCGTAATTCCCATCCAAATTCTCGGAGTTCATGTTTTCATGAACTTGTATAGGTCTCACTACAAATGATGAATTTGGTTCTTTGTTTTATATAAAATAAGATTTAAGATTTCCACATAAAAAGATAATTAAAGTATTTTAATTTTTTATAGCAGGAATGTTTGCTGCATAAAATGCACACTAGCTGGTTAAGGGTGTCAATGCACTGTTTTAAAAACAATCTGATTAACCATCAGATTGTTTTTAAAACAGTGCATTGACACCCTTAACTTTTCTGGAAAAATAGAAGTTCTTATATGCTCATAAATACATACATATGTTAATATCCTATAAAAGTTACTTTTTTAACACCAATGATGTATATTTGCAGTATATTTTATGCCATTTTTTTTTCTCTTTCCATGAACTATTTTTTAGGCGCGAGAATTATGTTACCGTGGCAAACAAGGGGCACAACAGCGTAGTTAGACGTATACAACGTCTATCGTTATCGATGTAAGATAAATCAGTTGTTTGATGGTTGCTTGTAATTGAGTCAATCTATTACATTATTGAACTATACGTCATAGGTTGTAACTGTACGGCGACTAGTATGTGTACGCAGCGCTCAATTTAGATTAAATCAAATTTAACAAAACATTTTGCACATCACATCAATGGAAGTTGTTCTTTGTTAACTGTCGACTGTTTTTCATTTTCTGGCTGGAGGCAGTCCCCAGGTATCTCTAGAAAGAAGATTAAATTGATTCAATTGAGATGCAGTTGTTCTAGAGATATTTTTAGTTTCCGATAATGCAAACCTTGACAATGATTTTGGTTTCACAAAGGAATAGCAGTATATGTGACGACATTTGATATAATATCAAATCGTAGTGGTGATCTAGTAAACTGGAATTGATATTTGATATGAATCCTATTTCAAACATTAGCTACATGTATTAATTTTGTTAGTATGATAGAAGTTTACATTTTGTAATTAAGTACGAAACTATTTTTATTTTTTCGTAGGAATTGGACATGTTTATAATGTTGTTTTTAGTTTTAATCACATAAATCTAAACTTCTGTTTCAAACTCAAAATATATTTTGGTTAATCTTGACGCTGTACTATCCTACATATAAGAGAGAGAGAGAGAGAGAGAGAGAGAGAGAGAGAGAGAGAGAGAGAGAGAGAGCGAAATGCAGATATATAGGGAGAGAGAGGAAGCATAAGAAAAAGAAAGAGAAATAGAACGAGAGAGCGAGCGAGTGAGACTAAGATAGGAGAAAGAGAGAGAGAGAGAGAGAGAGAGAGAGAGAAAGAGAAAGAGAGAGACGGAGAGAGAGAGAGAGAGAGAGAGAGAGAGAGAGAGTTTATATATGTGGGTGAGTGTGGTCGTTTAGGGGAGGAAGTACTGTGATAATGGATATGTCGGCTGCTGTCGTGAAAGTATATAAAATGTCATCAGTTACCAAGTTAAATTCATTGCTACATGTTACATGTCGATTCTTGATTTCTGTTATTGGTTACAGTGTTAACCATGCTTAATGTTGAATGTTAGTGTCATTTTATGCCATCAAGAGCAGATGATCAGTAAACCTAACCTCTCTTTCCTGGGATCCTGGAAGGCTAACACAACAATTTCTGGAAGTAACTGATAACTTTCTCACTTGAATCAGCGGTGAGAGACGAGACGTAATGTCATATCTCAATCATCACAGTGACTATGGTCGGGCGGGGCTTTCAACTCACGATCTATGGATTAATAGTAAAGCGCGTTACCGACTGAGCTACCACGAGACTCCGAATTTTGAGAAATCATACTTGCTGTTATTCGATATTATATTGTTATCTGTTTTCGGTAGGTTTAATTCAGTGTTACAGGAAAATTGCCAACGTTGGTAGTCAAACTCTTATATACAAATTGAAAATTGTGAAATGTGCGTAAAATAATCCACATTTGCAGATGCTACATAAACTAAAGTTTTTGAAAGAAATGACTTTTTACCAATAGTTATGAAGGTTATACATGTCAGCCATACTTATTACAGTTTATGAATAATAGAGACATGAGTACGTTACAGTTATACTTAAAAATGATCCCTTAATTAAAATGTGCCCTTGTGTAGAAGGAGATGTGACTTTTGATCAGAGATAGTGTTTTATTTAGATAAATGTTTGACTTTAAATTAATTTAAAAGAATATATGTTTAAGTCTGTATTTAGACTGAAATATTAATGATGATTTAATTACAATCTCATTCTGTTATTATCGTCGTTAAGAGACGGACTGGTATTTTGTATAACACTGGTTGTTAACTAGCGCAATATAAACAGTGAGAAGTCTCGACGAACCTGCATTCACTAAAAAAAAAAGGTTGGGCGTATTCGACTTCATATTGTTTAAAATAATGTGTATACACACAATGCGATTTTAATATGTGAATAGAAGTTAATTACCTTAAAGTTAAACTCCCAACGGTGTCTGGCATTTTCATTTGGAACCAATTATTCTATTCTACGTTTTATAAGACAACTTGTAGCAAATAAGATGTGCCGAGAAACGCCAACAACAGATAAAGTCATGTTATATTGCATGAGCAATCGATTCTGATGTGAACAGGTACCTTTGTAAACCTATATGAAGTATAATGCGATGTTTTAGTTTTTTAAGCATGTATTTATAATAACAGTCAGCGCAATTAATTGCTGAAGGATAATAAATGCTAACAAACACAATAATTGTTAAAAAAGTGCAGCGGGTTGCAGTGTTGACCGTTCACGCCAGAGGCTAGCATTTACCCGATGGTCTAATAAATCTATTTTTTTTCGCAATTTAGATAAATTATAAACTCATTATGAACACTATTTATATTAGTTTATAGTCAACAGACCTTACTTTTAATGTCCGTCCTATTTCAGATCATGTATAACGTATATAGTTCATTTTACCATCAGAGGACGAGATATGCGTATCTATAAGACACAACTAACTTAGGTACAATATATTGCAATTGGATAATAAATATCAATTCATGTCTGCCCTTTTCAGCCCTCGAAACAAAGAACTTGATGGTGAAGATGCAGATTTTCGAGTTACTGTCGGCCCTGTGTGTGTATTCCAAGGACGGATACTACCTCACCCTGGACGCCCTGGAACGATACAGGGTAATGTTTACATATATATTAGCCATACATAATACCGCGAGTTTAAAAAAATTTCAACCATGTAAAGAATGGCATTAATACTAAACAGTAATAAGGTTACTTAAGTGTGCTGAGTTAAAAAACAGTTGCCGATACGAAATGCAAACAAATGCCGACGCTAACAAAAGTTGGATCTTTGCGCATGTCTTCCCAGATTGTTACTATACGGGCATTCGCGGTAATAGGTATATCGCGGTATTAGGTATACAAGGTATACTCTAATATTCTTACCCGTCCTTTGACATATTATCCATGATTCATTTTTTCGTCCATTCTTTATTCCTTTATATGGCTTTTTAACTCGTTTGAGATGGTTGTGTCTGTATAAATGACTTTTAGTTTAGTTTGATTTTTATATTAAATTACCACTATAATCTGTCTTTGTCCTTTTTTATTCACTCATGTTTCTTAGATAACAAAGAAAAACAATTAAACATACATACACTTCTGAATTATTTTAATACATGGTAGAATTCATTAAATTACACCTCTCATATGAACAAAAAGGTGCAGCCACGTGTTTAGTACGCGATATTATTTTGTAATATCAAATATATTGTACTTGGATGTAAATCAATATATGGCCCCAACTCACCGTGGCCGAGTGGTATACGATATTGTCGACTTATGGCTACTTACCTCTTATCGCCGAGGTCGCGGATTCGAGTCCACATAATGTGCGAAAGTTTGACAGTTACTTGCGGAAGGATTGTGGCTCTGCTTAGATTCATTTTGATGTCTTCCTCCACCAACAAAACTGGACATGTCTTATATAGCATGCCATGTGCGTTAAACTCCATTAAAAGTGAAATGAAAATAATTGCTAGACTGTGAAGGACACAGCAATTAATTGATAACTATATATTCGTTTCAATAGCTCTTTAACTTATACATCAACTAACGTTTTTGTGCGTACACCTTTTCATGTATTTGGAATGTGTCATCTATTTTATAAACAAGTAAAGTATGCAACTTATATAATCGGAATACAATTTTATAAAAAGAAACATATAAAATTGCAAACAATTATTTTTTTAAATTACCTTCTAATCTTTTCTAGAGTTGGCAGAAGCTCCAATACCGGATGTGTCTACTGGTGAACGAGATGAGGAAGTCGGAATTGACCACGTATAAGACAACCATCATGGCACTTATCAACGCTATCATATTTGCTAACGAAAACATTAGAGATAGAGTGAGGTTAAGAAACGAATTCCTCGGTAAGTGTTAGAATTTCAAATACGATACCATGTCTATCAGGCTGTGGTTTACATCGCGGTGTCTGGGATATTTCGAAACTCAAATAATTCGTCTGCATTCCGATTTTACTGCATTCAACTGCAAAGTCCAACATGTCTCATAATACTTTCATGTGTGATTTGATTATAATTGTTTCACAAGACGTGCAGGTATTTATGTAAGATACATACAACAGGAAACTCTTACCCTTTTTTCTATTTACAAATCAATAAAGCTTTTATATATCCTTGTTAAGGATGTGGCACATTTTAACAAACTATTTGAACGAGATTCAACCCATGTACACCAACGTGTCCTTTTGAAATCGGTTAATGGGCAAGTTTTTATCAAATTGTGTGAATTTGCAAAAAGGCTTGGCCCCTTTTCCGAGGACTGCTAAATTCATCCTTTGAGAAGTAACTTTGTTAAAAAAATAACAAGGTTACCAAATACATTCCGATTATTTTTCGCATTGTGTTTTTCATCAATAAATAAATCAAAACAATTTTGTAAAGCATTTACACAGCTAACCTTTGAGTTCACGTTGAGATAGAAGCTAAAATAAAACAAATCACTTGTTTCATACACATCATTTACTACTTTATTCCGCTGACCTTTAAACACTATTTCATTCACTTGTGAATCTTCATTGACAAGTACTAACGGTATAGTACACTCATTGTAAAAGCGTGAGGGACATTCCCGCTTTCTCACGGTTTCACTTAGAACATCAAACCAAATTTCGGAAATGCACTTGTCTGTCCGACTCAACTGTAACACTCAAGTTTAAAAATATGTAAAATAAGTGAGTTTAGTAACAAAAATGAGACACCTTTAGTCCAAAAGACTTAAGTTATTTATAATATGTGTTTAAAAATAGGTCCACCCCCAAACGAATGTGGTCATATAAAAGAGAACAGACTTGTGTCTAGATATCATTGTGATGAATAAATTATTAGTGAATTTATCAGTTTAATTAATTTATAATTTAATATAAGAGTTACGTTCAATGCCAAACAAAATGGTTATAAAGGATAGGAATAACAACATGAGACGATGCCATTGTAAGTTATAACTTGTTTTCCATAAATATCTGTTTTACAAAGGTATTAGTTCCTAACAATATGTGATTTTTACTTAATGGGAAATGTACAAGGTTCAATTTTTAAAGGATGTTTTAAAATCTACAAGATTTAAGTGAATATTATTTTTATACCTATACAAATGAAAACTCTAAGTCATGTTTACTTTCGGAACACAACCACAAACAAAATAAAAATAGCTCATGGTCACCCAGGTACTTGTGTCAATAACTCTTGTCACCCTTGTACCTGTTTGAATAACTTATAGTCACCCTTGCACTTGTTTGAATAATTAATAGTCATCCAGGTACTTGTTTCAATAATTCATGTTCACCCTGGCACTTGTGTGAATAACACATGATTACACTGGCACTTGTGTGAATAACACATGGTTACACTGGTATTTGTTTTAATAACTTACGGTCACTCTGCAACTTGTTTGAAAAACTCATGGTCAGCCTGGCACTTGTTTGAATAACCCATGGTCACTCTGTCACTAGTTTGAATAATTCATGGTCATCCTGGCGCTTGTTTGAATAACTCATTGTCAACCCAATAATTAAATTTGTTTGACTTGTTTGAATATTCATTTAAAATATGATAGGGCCTCCATATCAATGAATTATGGTAATTTTTTTTTTAAAGAAAACGCAACTGTGAGAGTTTACAGCAAATCCACTTGGGTTAGGATTAGAGTTAGGATTGTTCAGTGTATTCTGATGAAGGTGTAAACATTAATTTAATGGATGAATATTTTTAGATATTTTCTACCAGAAATCTTATATTAAATATTTATATAATATGTGTCTGATGCGTATATTAAGAAATGCTGAACATTGTATCACAGTACATTTCGCCTATCAAAAGTTATTGAACATTATCTAAATAACTACTCTTTTTGCAAAATTACATTTGCCTTGTTTTTCAGCATTTGAAATTATATTTTGCTGATAACCTGTGTACATGACTGACAGATTATCATTATAGAAAAACGAATGTATTTACTACTCAAACGATTGATCGTGTGAAACCACTGAAATTGTATTTATAAAAACTAAGCAAACTTGGACTGGAACATGCGATTGACACAATTTACTTTTTATTTCCAATACTCATCCAGATGAACCTGTTTTTAAAGTTTGAACACGTTCACATTATTAGATAAAGAATGCATACTTATAAAAAACCACATTATATGCTCCTGAAGTGTAACCATTGTATATTGATGAGAACACGTTAGGTAATACTTTAAAACTACGTGGCATTTTCGTTGCGGATAATCTATCATTATCTTTTCATGGCGAGATGATTTCATAAATAAGTGTCTATTTATCAAGTCAGAATCATATGCAGTTGTGTTATCTTGTCGGTAATTGGCTTTATAATAGAAATATGTGTTGTTGTGTGCTGTTTGTTTACCAGTTGTTGAAATGGAAAATATATCAGGATATCACACATTAATACAATAAGATTCTTACTCGAGGCATGTGAGGTGTTACATATTGAAAACACTCTTTTTGGTTAGACACACTACAACCTAAATTGAGTCTGATGTATTCTTTTTAGTTAGGTTGTATGTTTAAAAAGGATAAATTTATCAGTTATTATGTACTTTAGACATTACGATATTTTTACTTGTGTTTTAGTTCGTAACAATATATATGAAGAGAAACTTTTATTAACAATGACAAACACATTGTGTATTTTATCTATTCAACAGCACTGAATATCCTGGAAGCCATCAACACATTGAGATGTGACGAAGATGATGACTTGCTTGTTCAATGTGATGTGTTTGACGAGGAGTACCGTGCCGATACAGACGCCTTAGAAGATATGACGAACGGTTCTGTTAACCTGAACGACCACCAGTCCGTGTTTAACGCTATTTATAAAAAGGTAAGGAAATGTATTAAAAATCATATTGCATCGGAACATATTAATATATTAGCTCTCAGTTAAATAGTTTGATTTTAGCTGCTTTCTTTCATTGTAATGAACCGAAGTTGTGTGTGCTATTTTCATGAAAATATGAATATATATGTCAAACAGTAAATCTACCATTCAAACGGCAACCAGAGCAGAACAAACGCAACACAATACAACTAATACATTTACTAATCTACATACAATATATGTTGATGAATTTATATATCAAACCCATATAAGTAATAATTATAATATGTCAAGCATAGCAAGTACATTTATATACGAATTTCGCTCAGAACATGCAAACTCAATCCAAACTTCTTTTCTTTGGGATGTTTATATTTGAAAAACTTAATGATGTCGTTTAATTAATTTAAAGGTTCAAGGCACTCCTCTGAATGCGACATTGTTGGGAATCCTGCATTCCTTGCTACAAATAGAGTCAAACAGCTCCCAAAGGTAATATTTAAATACCATTTCAATATTGTATGATACGTACAAATCTAATTGCAATAATAAACGTGTAAATAATTAAATTCAACATGCTGATATGTTTCATATAAATAGACTCTTGGAGTTTTAGTAAACAAATACAAATGGTTTATTTTCTATGCACGATGTTATATGTTAATGGGCACGGATTATTGTATTATATAGGATGACCGAAAATAACTCACCTGTTTTAAAACTATTGGAAATAAGCCTATGTTATTGTATTCCAGCGAAAGCATGTGGACGCTTATTGAACGTTTGGCACAGGAAGCATTAACAAAAGATCCAATGAAAGAAAACGATTTCCTGACATTAAACAAACGAAACAGTCTGCATATGAAAGACCAAGAAATCCAAACTGGCACTGAAGATGATGCTGGTGGTTCTCCAAAATCAGCCCCTCCACCACCACCTCCGCCACCACCTCCACCACCAGGTTCAGCACCACAACCCCCGCCTCCACCTCCAGCCGCCCCAGTGTTCCATGTACCGGCACCACCACCGGGTCCACCTCCTCCGATGTTACCCGGTTCAACTGCTCCACCAGCACCACCCCCACCCCCGGGAGCAGGTCCACCAGCACCACCAGCACCACCTCCGCCACCCGGCGCGGGTCCACCACCACCACCAGCTCCACCACCAGCACCAGGGATACCGGGTGCTCCAGGCCCCCCACCACCACCAGGTGCGCCAGGTCTTGCCAGACCAGTAGAACCAGTTGCCCAGGGAATAATTACACCGAGACCAAGCGTGAAGATGAAGACCCTTACATGGAATAAAATTCCAGTTTATGCTTTTAAAAGTAAGTTTACTCATTTTTATCTTGGTAATGTATGTGTACTTATCTTTGCAAGATTTCCCTGTACATAACAAAATTAATGTGACCATGGTAAATTAAACGGTAAATACACATAATAAAGGTATGTGAATACATGTAATAAAGTTGTTTTAGTTGAGTACACATAATAAAGCTATGTTTTAGTTGCGTACACGTAATAAGGTTGATATAGGTTAGTACACGTAATAAAGGTATGTTTTAGTTGTGTACACGTAATAAAGTTGATATAGGTTAGTACACGTAATAAAGGTATGTTTTAGTTGTGTACACGTTATAAAGGTGATATAGGTTAGTACACGTGATAAAGGTATGTTTTAGTTGTGTACACGTAATAAAGTTGATATAGGTTAGTACACGTAATAAAGGTATGTTTTAGTTGTGTACAAAGAAGTAAATTACTTTTTTGTATTGATTTAATCCCATTGGGGACAATAAGTCATTTTTTATCATATTGTTGTTATGTGTATTTGTAGAAGAAAGTGTCTGGGACCAAGTTCTCAACATGGAAGATTCCATTAACGTAGAATACTCCAAACTGGAAGAATTATTTTCGCAAAAGGATACTTCAGTTCAAACAAGAAATATACTTTCTCCTGAAGTGGGAGGGGCAGACAAATCTCTGAAGCGTAGTTCACAACATAATACAGAGGTATAATGAAACTTGTAAAATATAAATCCTACCAGTCTGGCTACTTAAATAATGAAACTCCATGTGTATGATTTAAATGTAACTTCAGATTATCTGTGCTATGAAACCATCTGTAAAATATAATTGATGAAGTAAATTGGTTGAGCATTTCAATCTCTAGCAAGCCAATTTTGCATCGCAATTAGAATACATTTATATTCGGTTTAACATGAACAATGCATCACAATTTGATTTACACGTATAAACCATTTTAAAATCAACCATTGGTTTCAAACATTGTCGTAATTTGCTTAACATTTATATTTTCTTTACAAACAAAACAATTGTCTTCATGAACAAAGGGTTACAACATTTTGCTAACATTTTAATCAATGTGAGTCAGCAACACTGTTAACTTACAACATGAACATCCATTAGACGTTCGTAAGATAAAGTCAATTCACACACAATTTTTATTTACATTTGTATTTCACTTCTTGAAGAAGAAAGTGAGAATATATTGTTCGTATGTATTTCCAGATAACACTTTTAGATCCCAAAAAGAGCATGAACGTTAATATATTCCTGAAACAGTTTAGAAAACCAAATGAAGTGATAATCGAACTGATCAAATCTGGTGATGTCCGGGCACTAGGAGTTGAGAAGTTGAAAGGTTTACTAAAACTCTTACCACAACAGGACGAGGTAAGCGAGTCACATAATAGAAAAAGACCAATGCAAAGCGATTTGTTGTCAAACTATCCGATGCTTTACAGATTAGAATTAACTTAATATAGTTATATACGCATTTAGAATCAAAGTGCATATGCATTGAAAATACATTCAAATTGCAAATTTATACTTTCTTCTCGCATAATTAATATATCATACGCAACAAGATGTCACACTTTTATAAAGGAACGCGTTATGTCAAGACAATGATACCATACACAATAATCGTACCTGAACTATGATTTGGAATGCATAAATCAAAAGTAATAATTATGTTTAGTACTGCTGTCGTTTATCGGTAGACATGCTTGCATTACAAAGTTTTAAATACTGAAAACCATTAACACAGATGCTTATCACACTTCAGGTAGAGATGCTTCAAGCTTATGAAGGTGAAGTTGACAAGCTTGGTAACGCAGAGAAATTTTTCCATACACTTATTCATCTTAGTGAATTCCGACTTCGAATTGAGACAATGTTGTTGAAGGGCGATTTCAACTCACAAATAGGCGCTGTCCGTCCAAATATCCAAGTACTCAACACTGTCTGTCGGAATCTGATGGACAACAGTTCTCTGAAAGTGTTTTTGAGATTTGTCCTCCATGCTGGCAACTTCATCAACAAGGTAAACTATCGTATATACGCGCGTGTGTTAGTCTGTGTGCGCGATTGCCTGCGCGTGCTTACATAAAAAAAAATGACATTAGCATATAACTTTATATTATAAAATTCTGTAACACTTTGCACCAGGTTCAACTCTATGTCTAAGTTAATTTCATTATGATAAGAAATAACACGATTTCGTTTTATTGAAGTAAATCATAAATAATGGATTATTTTATTTATTGAAAACTTGTTTTGTCACACTTAATTGATTAGGATTCAGCGACAACGGTTTAGCGCGCTAATTATAATTACGACTCTTCTAAATTATAAAATCTTCATTATGTCTGATATAGCAAATTGTTTCTCTTACTACAGGAGAACAGTTCTGGTGGTGCTTTAGGATTCAGAGTCGGTTCCTTGAACAAATTACTGACAATAAAAACAAACACACCAAAGATGACATTGTTGCACTATTTAGTTGAGCAAGCACAAAGTAAGAACAAAGACGCATTGCATTTCGTCGAGGAGTTGCTTGAACCACTTCAGAAGACTTCAAGGTAAATTATATGTTGTTTATAGAACTATAATTCATACTAAGTTCGATATTGTACAATTAATGAGTATGTTTGAAGACAAAGGGAGATAAAGTGTATATGAATCAATATGTTGAATTTTACAGTTGTGTCCCTTTAATAATTTGTGCATTAAATAATAATAGTAACCGCTGTGAATGTACATATACGACTAAGAGATATTCATCTATAAATTGTTATTGACACATGCAGTCTACGAGATGTGGTTTGCGTTCACTATGCCTTTGTAGCAAGAAGTATATAACTATATGTGTTTTTACAGATTTACATTGGAAGGAATGGTTGGTGAATTTACAACACTGAAGAATAATGTTCATCGGTTGAAAAGTCAACTTGAACATGCGGACGAGGAAGTGAAGACACAGTTTACGAAATTTTTAGAGGTATACTATATTTCTTATAAATTCGTATTTAAAATGTCAATAAAAACAAGATGTATGATAATGAAAACGTCAACACATTTAAAAAATGTTTACTTGATTTTATTCAAGGGGCTTATCATTTAACAAAGACGTCTACTAGAATTTTTTCAGAATGAGTTAATTATTACTTAGCTTTGGTAGGTAATTACGCATAATTGATGGATAAAGGTTGTGATTGATAATTCAAACGTCGGATTTATATATAAAGTAACATAAATAAAGAAATACAGATTTTAAAATGGGACAATATACATTTATTAATAAAATATATTACCTAGGAACATGCTTTTACACATTACATATCGCTATAACTTTACCAATGTGCTTAATGTTTCCTATTAATATGTTATGTACCACGATGGACCTAAATAGTTTGTTTTGACATGAATTTCAATGGTTTTGTTTTTGTCAATAAAGGAAGCCGAATCAGACATCGTCGACGTCGAAGAAGCAATCACCCGCGTTCAAAAGCTATCAGTTAAACTGGCTGTACATTATTGTGAAAATGAAAAGTCTTTTAAACTGGAAGAATTTCTTGCGGCATTTAGAGAGTTCTGCGAAAAGACCAAAGCCTGTGAACAAGAAATTGAAACATGGAAGATAAACGCTGAAAAGGCCGAACTTAGAAGAAAAACACAAGCAGATCTTCTAGAGAAACGAAAAAGTTAGTAAACGAGATTGATGGATTGATAAGTAGTACTGTTTATGGAATTGGTGATAATTTAGATTTCTTAATCATACTTTTAAGATATTCCAATAATGATTGATTAATTTAATATTTTATGTCATGGCTAACAGACTATTTCTTATAAAGAATATAATTAACAAAGAAAATGTACTTTGTTTGAAAGCGCCCAACCTTAGCTTATACAATTACAATGAGGAGATACAGGTTGATTATATTACTTTGTCATTCAAATAAATGTAGTATTCATTTCTTTTAACAGCTGGCCATACGGCACTTGCGCATCCAGGAGGCAAAGAAGATCGTAAAATTGTTGATAATCTTGTCAACGAAATACGACGTGGAAAAGTTTTACGGCGACTTTCGCTAAAAAAGAAGGTGACAGACGCTGAAATAGCTGCTAGTGGCAAGAAATGAGCCCTAGCTTATGTCTCAAAAAGTCCATCATATTGAGAATTCAATCTCATCACATGGAACTATTAAGGATGCAAGTTCCTTAATGCAAATACAGCAATACAGACCGAGTATCGAGTCAATATCGGGGTAAAACACAGAAGCCAGACGACCCTGGAGACGCTCATGTATTAATTATCATTATTCATTTGAGGAAATGAGTTTTTGCATAATCTTAGTATGGTATCTGTCTGAGTATCACGGGGTTGATAATGAAATTCTTGACTTATAAGTCATGAACACCTTTTAATTAAAACATATTTTATATGTATCGTTGAACTATTTTAATTTTTTATCACTCAACACAAATGTAATGTGAACGATATGCGGTAAACATCCCTGGAACTGCAATGAGATTGGATCGAATTGTATTTTGGTGTTTTTCAAAGTTTGTTCACATCAACAATGCACATACCATTTTAAATGTTTTATACAATAAAATAGTTAGCGGTATTATTATCTATTTTAATGTAGCATTATCAATACAATTGATAAGACAACAATAAGTAGTTAGTAGTTGCTTTAAAGTTGCAATGATGTTCTCGGTGCCTCTAAAGTATGAAAACAATATAATTAAACTGTGAAATATCAAACATCATGGTACACAACTATGTGCTATATGTTTAATTCGTGAAGCAAGACATGTATTTTACCGGCCCAGCGGAGATAAACTCCGAGATGTGTGCGTACATCTGGATTAAAGGAGATACACTTTTAAATTGAATTTTTGACCATTAATAATTATTACACACCAATCGTTCAACCTATATAAAAACGTTACCACAAACAATTGGGAAATCGAGACTCAGTTTACTTGTCAGATATTTTATTGAGATATCAAGATATCACATCATGAGGACATGTGACATCGATTTATGTAATGTTTTATGTGATGCCATTTTGACATTTAGTTACCATCAATTTTTGACATTCGCCTTTTATCGAGGAAGAAATTGTTTACTTCATTTCAAACGACCATGGACAATATTGACTGAACTTGGTCAATATAAATGAATATGGCTCACACGTTCCAAGTCTGAGCCATTTTACGACTAATATTGTGTTGGTCAAAGTATTGCTTCTCGGGCAGTCGTAGTGATCCTTGTTCGTATGCCAAGGTCAATATTGATATTAATAATAAGGTAGAAATGAAATAAATTAATACCATTACACTATATTAGTAATAATTCAAATTTGTTTTTAGATATTTTAAATACTACGTTGCTTGTCAGACACATATTTCCTTTTTATTAACATTTCATATGTAATAGATATCTAGTCTATAAGGCAAGGTGGTAAAACTGTTTGTATAATAGTCATATAATTTATTCAAGTTTGTATATGTATATGTTTGATATGTTTTTGTTTTTGTACTATGCTTCTATAAATTTTGAACCTTTTCATTTTTATTTTAATGCTACTGCAAAAGACTTAATAAAATTAATAAAATAATTTGCATGTTGAATTTCTTCCATCCACTTAAATAAAATCATTAGAGAACTTTGGTGGATAATAACTATTCATTCGAACGACAATGTTACATTTGGTTCACGAACAATTCGTTGCCTCATAGCCACGGAACTTAAAGTGATTTTCATTCCGTAAGGCCATGCATGTATGATAACTTACTTACATTATTAATCTATTTTTGGAAAGTTCCAGATACGTTCAATATCTTACTGAATTAGTTAATGAAAACGGTTATTATATATTGTATCTGTATTGAATTATCAATACTATATCACGTTCAATTGACAACACGTTTTATAACCATTGCCAGCTCTTTAAATGATATAGCTTAATAAAATATGATAATACTGTGTATGATATTATTGTGTAAATTACGCTGTAAGTATATTCCTATTGCTACAAGTATACGACCACGTTTCACAACCGGGTTAGCTCACATGAACTGAAATGTTATTGCAAGTTTGTGGTCTGCCGTTATTTATTCCTGTAATCGGTTTCTTCTTTTGTTCAATGTTTTTGAGTTAATGAAATTTATATTTTTGAAAATGAAGTGGTTCGATAGTTTTAAGGAAACATGGTGGCATTAAGAGAATTTAAATTGTCCACTCATACAAAACTAGTTAGCTCTATAATAAAGGTTTCAAGCTAGAGTATATATGGACTTGAATTTGAATTTTACAAAGAAAAACTTTTGGGAACAATATAATTTTCATTTTCTTATTTAAAAGGTAATGGTAAGTACAAAAAGAATTTCAATTCACTTTCTAAAACTCGTATTTGCCATTTTGGATATGAGATTATCTAATGTATGTATTTTCAATTTAATTGAAAAATACATTCAAACATGTTTCAATGCAAAAAAAAACACCAACACTTATGCATATCTAGGGGCATGATATGCTTTTGCGACAAAATGATAGATGTGCATTAGAATGAGCTCCAAATGGATTTCAGATACTTCAATATTAATTGATTGATTTACAACCGATTTGAATTATGACTATTAGATTGTTCAAAGTTTTCTGGAAAAGAATAACAAATGTGTTCTCCTTATACCGAATTATTCCGTTTCCGTATTTGATTTTCGAAAGTATGAACCAATCGTTGGCAAGATGATATCCCTATTAAATGTGTTCAGTAACATACAAATTCACTTGATACTTATGCAAATACAAATATCTGCAATAAAATGTGATTTAAAGGGAAATCGAAACATATAGCTTGGTATATTTATTTATTTGTTAGCTTATGATTTGTTTCAAACTTTAAGTAGAAGCCAATTATAGCATTTAACATACTGCTCATCAATGTTTTTTTTCGTTAATTATTACACTTTACTTTGCATTATGTTTGTTTAAATAACTGACATTCACGCCATTAGGAAATCGATTTTGAAAAAGCTTGGTTAACTGCGTTTGATTACCTTAAAAGATATATAAAATATATAAATAAAAAATGGGCAGATTAATAGGAATTTTAAACAAAAATAATATATATATATATGCTTAGTGATTGTCATTGTATCCGGATTAAATGAGAAATATATTTCTGAACCAAAGATTTAACAATTTAAAGAAGACAATTTAAAACCGGGTCAAACCATCATAATTGACCGAGAAAATTAGTTAAAATGATATTTATAAGTAATAAATATAACACTAAAGAACTTCTTTAAGCAACATAGAATACTTTTTATATATTTCTTAATTTGATTTTGTTATTTTCTAAAGTGGAAGATAAATACATAACATAAATACAACTTAAAACATTTACTGTCCATTCAATCATGCCTTAATAAAGGATCTATTTTCAGGCGGTGCACGGCGCCCATATTCTCTTATAAATTTGGCTTTACCATTCAAGGCGACTATGTTCAGCTCAGTTGCAAATATTCCATCTACATTATCAAAAGATATATCAAACACTTCCAAATCCTCTCCTCGGAAGTGGTTTGTAACCGCAGCTTTACTGGATGAAGTTCTCACATGTCTTGCTTGCGGATGCATTACAACAATGCAATATAAATCTGTCACTGGAAAAGGAAATTAATGCAAACTTATAAGTAGCAATACTTTTGTTAGTTGTTGTTATTAATAGCAACCACACAAAGGAAGAATAAATGCCTTAATACTGTTTAATAATAATAGAGTTTAGCAATAAGTTTCATTCGTGGATCCAGTGCTCCAAACTAATGTTATGTTAGACAATATTATTTTCCCTATAATGTGAACTCGATTCACCAGATGACAAAATATGAAGTCATTCATTACCTATCATATTATATCCTTTTGTAAACTTTTTGTTATTAAAAATTGATTCAGACACATAGCGTTTATGTCTATAATGTTTGTGTTAAATAAGAAACTGTATTTCTGCTAACAAGTCTTAATGTTTAAACTATAACATATATTACAGTTGTCATTCATCATATCACGAAGCCCAATTTTTCTGCAATGTTTTTGTTTCTTTAACAATTTAAGGCATATTTTATGTTTACGATTGATATCTTAATATGATATATATATACATTTACATATCGGGTTAAATCAGAACACGAACAGATAAAACAAAACATGCTGTATTGTTTACACACAAAATGACGGTTTTTGCGATTTATTTATGTTATAAAATTATCTTGGTCGCAAATTACTCGTTAAGCCTTTTGTAAATGCTAACACATCCTCAACCGCCCTTGTCGAGGAAACACAACCTACGAGCACGACTTTGTCGTTATGTATCTCAGCAGGCTCACTTACCCTGGTTATGTTAATATCCCAATGTCTTCTCCACATATTCTTGATTAAATGTATGTAAACATCTGAAGTGCTATTCCAGTATATAAAATCGTTGTATTCAGCCAAAATGCAGAATAAGCACTTTCGGTGACGCCGATGCAATTTACAACAAAACAATTGACAACAAAGGCATCGGCACACTAGTCGCAGAAGGTATCGCAAAGCTCGAACTATTGCTATAAAGCCATCAAGGATAACAAAAAGACACTTGACGAAACACATTGCGTATGTAGATTACTGAAAAGACAAACACGGTTAAATATATTGTTCAATACATAATTAGCAGTTGTTAATCAAACTGTTATAAAATGATAAATATTCTATAAGGCAGTTTCTTAGGCAACACTGGTACATACTATGTTATTATTGGGTTTTGTATGCTTGTAATGGGTAATGCTGATATTAAGAAATCATAAGTATATTTAAACCCATTCTTGATATATTCCACAAGGATACCATTTCTTTAGTGAAATTATCGTTGTGCATAATCAATTCATTCTTAAATTTATAAATTTATCCAATTTACTAGATAAATAGTATCATTTAACCAACTAAAAATATATTATGATAGCTGTCACAGATTGAGAAGTATCATATGTGAAGATTAACAATGTAATGCTTGCCAATCGAACTAAATGAATATAATGTACATATTATTTTATTTGGAGTATTGGTTATGTATAGGCGTATGTGGAACATACATAAAATAAAAACTTATAGTACTTGTTTAACTAGGAAACTTGTAAACTAGTTTAACGACAATATTGGAAATAAAGGATGAACCGTTGATCACAAGTCGCGTTACTGTCGGGTTGTTTGTTTTTGGCAATGACAATATAAGTGCAACATAGAAATTGAAATGATATAACGTTTCGAGCTCTTATTATATTCCATCAATAATACACCAAACTTCTGTCTAATAAACAATATCACTACGGTGTAAATACTCCCATGTCAAGAAATTAGTCGCCGCATTGCAACATGCTGCATTGTTCCGTTCATACCACACCAGCTTACACGCTTACACGCAACTTTGAACGTTATACCATTTACGAAAACATGACCTTTAACAAAGATCCACAACTAGCGTTTTAATCAAAGCAATGAGTATTGATTGTGGCGGAACGTGTAAGATGTAAAAATGTCAGTTCTTGTTTGTAATATACAAGAAGATCAGTTTGCAACGATGCGAGTAACTAATACAGTGAACAAAATTTACATATGCAAGGTTTAGCCCTTTTTCTAATAAGGCAGAGCAGGAAGCTGATTGTGTTGCCCTTGTTAGTATATTTGACTGCTATGAATAACTCTCACATTTGGTGGATGTTTAACTCCGAGATGTGTGTCATTAAGTGATGAATGACAGATCAACTCAGTTCCAAAATATGAGATTAGTATTAAAAATCCATATATTATTAAGTGCCAAGCTTTCAATCATATGTAAAATCTGAAAGTGTTCTGAGCCTAGTATTTTGATTTCCACCTTGATAAAAAACACAAAAGCTGAAAATGTGCCTGTCGATACCAATACCCCCCGCTATTGATCAGAAACTACTTTTTATCGAAGTATTGAAGTAAACAAAATGATCATAACTCACTGTACAGCTACAAACCACATATTAATAAAAGACATAGAGCCCATTTAAAAGTTTTTGATCGGTTTACCTCGGACTGACGAAATACGTACGAACGGACGTATACGGATACTTTTATGTATGATATTATCATCATTTTCGAATGGCGGAACCAAAACCAATAAGACAGCAAGCTTTGGACCTCAGGATAGTATAAACGTTAGAGCCAGATATATAGATATATAGTCAAGGATCACTTTACTTCCTGACCGGAACGTAGATTTGCTACTAATGTGGTAACTATAGAATCGGAAACTCTTATTAATATGTGTAAGCTACTTTGATAAAGCACGTTTATCTTTTACGTCGCATGCAAACGTTTAGAATTGTAGAAAATAGTCAAAAAACACAGTTTGATACCTGGGGGACCACATATCTTAACACATTTCCAATTAGATTTGGTACCAGGTAAAATAACTCGTTGACCTCTGTTTTGGAAGTAATCAGATATAAGTTTA
Source organism: Panopea generosa (assembly GCA_029582155.1). Lineage (NCBI taxonomy): Eukaryota > Metazoa > Mollusca > Bivalvia > Adapedonta > Hiatellidae > Panopea > Panopea generosa. The sequence continues at coordinate 88,988,893 of CM055896.1, forward strand.
AGAAGCTCATCAGAGATACCAGCAACTTTGAGGTTTGCTAAAAGATCTTTATGCCACACTCGATCGAATGCTTTACTTATGTCAACACATACTACACGCACCTCTTTACCATGATCTATTGCACGACAGAAAGAGTTGTACAGAAATGTAAGTTGATTAACGGTTGAAATCCTCAGACATGAAACAAGACTGGAATGCTGGTAACAAAATTACAATCTCGAAAGACATGTGTTTGAAGAGGAGTCTTTCAAATACTGACGCTTAGAAGGGATATGGGTCTGTAGTTGGTAACAGGAGACGGATCACCTTTCTTGTACACGGCACAGATATGCGCTTCTTTCCAAGCATCGAGAATTTTAGTTGAAGATAAGAATTTATTAAAAAGTCCACAAAAGAGCGTTGCTATATGATAAGCAGTTTCACGGAGTACGCGACTGTTAATACCGTCGGTGCCAGAAGCTTTTCCAGATTTCAATAACTTGAGCACATTGAATACTTCAAGATCGGTTAAAATATGTAATTGAAGAGACGAGTTGATGATTCCGCGTTGAATTACAGGAGGATCAATGTTATCATCTTTCAATAAGGTTTAACTTTGAAAAAAATCATTCAATAAATTTGCGTTTTCGAAGCCGTCAATAACTATTGAGCAGATGTCGCTAAGAGGAGGTAGGGATGGTTTCTTATTAGGATAGATCGAATTTATGAGTTTTGCTTTTTAGTAAGCTCTTTTCCTAATTCTTATTTGACATTTGATATTACTACTCAGCCACGGATGTTCATAGGGTCTAACCCTCACAATCTTATTTAGTATACATGATATACAAGGTTTGAGGATTTTGTTTGTGATATTTTTTACCATAAATATTTAATATGTCTTCATCAATTACTTCTTGCCAATTAATCCTTGAGACATTGTCCCTCATTGAGTCAACATTTCCTTGTTCATACAACCATATTTTCTGAATCTTTGAATTTTTTGTTGAAGACAGGATTGGCAACACAGCTTGTAATTAAACTATTAGTGTTTGTTAACAGTGCGAGATAAAAAAGAGATTGAGGAATTTTCAGTAAAATCAATCTGTAGGTTCACTAATAGTTTGTTGAAGTCCGAATTGTTGGCAATGAGAGACACTTTTTTACGAAGTAGGATAAGACAGTATATTCTAATTAAAATCGCCAGTTACAATTACATATTTTATTCCTGTGTCGATTACTAGATTAATGAAGTCATATTGTTATATAGTGTATCTGAATTTGGGGGCCTATATACAACACCTATAAGACTTTTATTTAATGTGAGTTTTAACCAGATACATTCTAGACCAAAGAGTTCGAGGTCAGGCCTACGGATATAGTGTAAAGAATCATTAACATAAGCTATAACACCTCCGTGGCTGTCACCGATCCGGTCTTTTCGTTCCGGTTTGAGATAAATGGAAAATCAATGTCGTCAGTTTTAATAAATTCTCTTAGCCAAGATTCTGGAAAAAATAATAAGTCAAATAGAAAAGTTCTGTTTTCAACAAGTCTAGTTTATGTAATGTACTCTGGATATTGTAGTGAATGATGTGAAATTATGTGAGAAATCAAGTGTCTGATAAGGAATATGTTGAGGAGGTATTGAATGATTCTGCGTTTACATTGCCGTCGGTAATTACAATATTACCGTGTATAACATAAAAACAAACCATTCCAAAGCCATACATTTTTACTTTTGTTTTATATCTGGATAAATAGTTATCTGGATTAAGAATCTATAAAAACATAAACATATACTAAATGAAATAAACACATATTAAGCAAGATCACAAAATGTAGATAATTTTTAGAAAGTTCCAGTTTCAAAATGTGTAAATATCAACCTTTTTAAAGGTTTATAGTGTTGTTACTAAAATGCGTATAAAATGTCGGTCGTACTTTACACGACGAATATTACAGTTTTTTATTTAAATAATATGTAAGATCGTTAAGAAGTCAGAAGCAAACACGTTCTTAATAAACAGATATAAAAAAGTATCTCCATTTTAGAGCACTGGCATTTATAACAGTTGTACACAAAATAATTAATTGGATAACATTTTACAATACTGTATATTATCTTTTTTATTAACGGCTTCATTACTTGGTTTAAACATATTTTATTGCATAATTCACATAATAAGCAAACGGGTTGGGCCTCAAGCTTAGCAACATTAGTTACGGCCCTCCCCTTTCAATATGCAAATTATTTTGTAACCAAGATGACGATTATAACATTCAATAGGAAATAAACCAACAATGAAAGAAATGAAAAGATAATAAAAAAATAATTAAAGTAGGAGGTAAGAAAAAGAGAGAAAGACATAACATGTGCTGTCATACTATCGTTCTGGTGCATTGAAGGGCTGCATAAAATTGGGTATCTGGTGCCGAGAGTTGTTGACAAAACGTTTCGTGTCTTTAATGAATTGTTCTACATGTGTAAATATAAATGCATTTGTGTCACTGGTATATGTACTCTTACCAAATAAAAGCAATCGTGTACGTAAGTGGTGAATGGCATGTAGAACGAAAAAGATGAAGTTGTTCATCAGTATATATAGGACATTGCTTAAAGTAGTGCTCGACGTCGTCTTTTTCATTGCAACATAGGAGGTTCATAAATTCTTTAACACTTGATGCGACATCAAGTGTTAAAGAATTTAAAAAAAGTATTAAACTTAAGGTTACTACCTTCGTTTCTCAAACGAGCTTGAAGAACTGATAAAATTCGACTACCAGTTAGATAATACGATGGTACTATTTGTGTTTTAAAATACATGTCTGTTTTATGTGTTTAAATAACAGATAAAGTTTCTGAGCTACGAATATACCCGGGAAGTGTATTCCAGATAGATACACATGGCGTGTTAAAAACAACATGATCGGAATAATTTCGTAAGTTGAAAGTTGTATTAACTCCTACTATTTCTGGAAAAAGAAAACATAAATAATCGGGTAGAATTCCTGTTTTAAGTTCATATGTAATAATATATTTTGATACTTTTCTCTTTCTGATAGCAATTACCATCCGATTTCAGTGTATAACTTATTTATAGAAACCGAGCGCGTCAAACCAGTAACTATTCTAGCTGCTTCGTGTTGTATTTTTTCTAGTTTATCTTTTTCATATTGGGATCAGTTATCAAAAACAATTGATGCATATTTAAAAACTGGTCGCACAAATGATATATATATTTGGTTTAGTGATTTCCGATTAGAGTAAATCTGATTTTTTGCATCATGCCTAAAATATTTTAAGCTGATGAAACAATATTATTGATATGTTGATGTCATTTTCCATCATGACTTAATGTTACACCTTAATGTTTATGATAATCTACAAAATTAACTAAACATTTTCAAACATTAAATTCGGATTTAAAATATTTCTATTTAGAGTACAAAATATTGCTTCAGTCTTTTTAGAATTGAAATCAACTAACCATTGTAACGGTTGCAGTCATTGTGATATTACGATTATATCATTATACATTATACCATCTAAATCTGTTAAATTCGAAGATGTAAAAACAAGTGATTTATCATCTGAAAATATTCGTGTAATACTTGACAAATTTTCAGCTATATCATTAATGCAAATTAAAAATAATAAAGGACCCAAAAACAGAACCTTAGGGAACTCCGGCAGTTGTTATAGCTATTACCTATAAATACTCTTTGTTCACGTTTATGTAAGTAACTGTCGATCCAATTAAAAAGATTACCATTTTAACCATTTTGCTTTAATTTGAACAGAAGACCTTTTAACCACACGCGATCGAATGCTTTTGATACATCACAGAATACCATACAAATGAATTGTTTATTATCTATACTTTGACAAATTTGATAATATATATCTAAAAGCTGGAAAACATAAGTATCCTTATGAATGAGGTTATTATTAACAAGAACAATTTTTATATGTTTGTGACATTACTAGGGCTAAATTCTACCCATCCGGAAATTGACATTTAATTAATGATATATTAAATAACAGTACTAGAGGTTTAGAAATACTAGATTTTGTATACTTCAAAACTTTGTGGGTTATATCATTCCCAACAGCTTTGTTTTGGTCAAGTATACCGATCATTTCTTATTTTTCAGACTTTGCTATAATAATATTAGAAAGAGCATCATTAGTTTATAGAGTTGATCATTTGGGAATGTACAGTATCAGTTTCGTAACTGATTGTTGAAATAGAAATGAAATAGTCATTTAAACAATTTGCTTTTTCTTTATCATTATAAAAGTATGTAACCTCCCCAGCGTCTGAGGTTCTTTTTAAAGAGGGTATGGTTTCAGTATATTTGTTTTCCTTAATAATCTGTTCAAGAAGTTTCCTATAAAGTTTTGTATTTGTATTTATGCTGTCTGAAACTAAAGTTTCCATATTATTAAAGTACTGTTCTTTGGCATGCGTTTTCACATTATTTACTTTGTTTCTTAACTGTTTAGTCCAGTCGTCTGTTCTTTGCGTTCGTATTACTTTTGTCCGTGGTCTGTGTTGTCGTCTAGGTGTCCGTCTGATGTCAGAGTCGTACCATGGTTTGTCAGTAGGTCTGGTGGTTATATCTTTAGCGGGAATACATTTTTGTAAAAACCAAACTTTACTAGTTAAAGCTAAAAAGAGAAAATAAAAAGAGAATATAAATAAAATTAGCTTTATTATCACTTATTGTATTCGGAACTTTTCATGTGCCAGAACTGAGAGGTTTATATGTATCTGATATAAGTTTGGATCTGTCAGAGTTGATGTAGTTTCAGTTACTCTGGCTGGTTCTGTATTGACATTTGTTAGGTAGTTTATAAGTATACTATTTTTAAGATGGTTATTGTAAGTATTTAATTGGTCCTCGTTGATATCGCCTGCTGTATTTCTATTTTTTGACAAATCAAGAGCATTTTTGTATACATGTGTTAACATTATTCCAAAATACTATAGGTGAGCTCGGGAAATGGTATACACAGCAAATAAAAAAATCGGTTCCTTTTGTACTGGACTTCAACCCAAACAGAATCAATTAACCGACATTCTAAGTCTAATCTTCGTTTTTAAACGAAATGATTGGAATCATAGATTAAAATACCATTAGAATGGGCAGTGTTGTCTTTACGAAATTGGTCTGAAAAACTGTCTCGCTTAATTTTTATATTCGTAATTACATCTTTTAAGTGAGTTTCGGTAAAACAAAGTATATCAAAATCCATATAAAAATATTTATGTAATTATAAACTTGTTTCGAATGCTTCGAATATAAAGATGTAAAATAGAAATACAGAGTGTGCTCCTATTTTCCCAGATAAAAGCACTTACAACATAATAACGATAGTAAAACGCTGTCCAATAAAAAAGCATACGTGACATGAAAGACTTCAGTGACGTTATGGTTTAGTACTAAAAAACATCAAGAAATACAAGTACAAAGGAATGTTTTTGAATACACATGACCTTGATACTGAATGTGTTTACTACCCATTAGGTAAAATTACAGGAAATACAAATAAGAGCATCCGTCTAGAACTAAAACCCGAAATCGACATCTGCTAAACTAACAGCCCTTCATCACATAAAGAATAAGACAACAAAAAGAAAAGAAAATGGTAAATAACAGCGATTCCAAGTGGACTAGAGATATTCTTAAAACCAAAATTACAAAAAATATACTTATAACAAGTAGTATGAAATTCATTTCATCGTTTGATTCAGAGCAGACTGTTCAATAAACAAAACATCATTTTAGTGATATAGTATGTAAAATTTGAATACAACATACAAAGATATAAGGAAGAACTTTTCAAGGACCATTTGAGTATTATTAACGTCACAGTACTTTCGATTAGTGTGTGCACTTATAACACATATTCATACACATATGCATGCACAGATACACACGTACAAAAACTTGCATAACTATACCGTGCATACACACTCTGCAAAGTACGTACATAAACCGGCATAAGCAGTATATACTGCACATACACACATATTTCAACACATGTAACAAAGCTTGAACAAATGGTAAATAATGCACAAACACACACAATCCGGCACATTCATTCCATTGCAATAATGTACAAAAGCTTGCACAGAATAGTATATGCTACGCAGGCACGCCTTTCTACATACTCATGCTTGTACGCTCTTACGTGCTAATGTATACAATGACAAAGTATACGCACAAACACAAACTAACACAGATATCTATTCGTACAGAAGTGATTCATACATCTGCATTATATATATATATATATATTTATATGTATATATGGCAATGATGCTTTATCAATTTACGTTAGCAAGATTGATATGATGAAGTGTAGTTGCTGTAGACAAAATATGTGTGTTTACTTTTCACTGGTAAGAATTCGTGAATAACTAACACACTATTGGACAACTGGTAATGCCAATTACACGTTTTTCGATATTTGACACACAATAGCACAGCCTACCAATATAGCATACACATACACATATATAACCATGTATTCACATACATAAACAAACATGCACATTTATAAATGTTTCACGCATATACATATACATACATTTATATAGATACATATACTCATACACCCGCACATACATACACTTATGCATACATACATACAATCATATACATGGTAATAACAATTAACATTTAAGCAAGATCGGTTAGTATTCAATTAATGTGTTGTTGGTATTGTATATTTTCTTCATGTGATCTATTCATTGCTTGCCTGCTGTTGCTCACCGTTCACAGTAGAAATACGTTACTTTATCACAGTTAAAATCTTGACAACAAGCAATAGATATACACACATTATGACATTTATATAAAAAGACGTGACCGATCCCATGATTAGAACATTATATTCATATCAATAAAACAATTGGAGTTGTTTTGCAATACATTCTTTGAGGAGACGTGCATAGTATCATGAGTATTCTATCGAGATAAAATACCAATTCAGTTTAATATGTAAACTTATTCATATGTAAGTTGCTTAGATACATATAATACAACAGCTTGATGCATGTTTTCAAATGTTCAATATTATTAAAGCTGGCTACGAAGACATGTAGTGGGGAATTTCATTTACGTTTCTGGAATATCCGAGGAGTGTTAAAGCGTTCTCGCAACCCATGCCAGACGTGTTCAATTAGAGTTTTGCATTTTTAAAAAAGCTCAGCGAAAAATGACAACGTATGTGCTACGATTGTAAATTCTATATAAAATTAATAAATATTAACAAATATGTTAATAAGCACTTACCGTTAATTATGTTGTACAAGGTTTATCACGTGAGTTCACGTCCTTCAAGTTACACACTGTAAATGGCACACCGGTGATTACAATCGACATGTTCATATACAGCAATAGCAGGTGATGTCAAAAATTGCTTATATTGCATAATCACTTTAGGTCAGACACTGATAACTATACAAATATACGAGGGGTGATCTAAATTTAATGAGGTCTTCGCTCTAAAACATTTATCTGTTTATACCAACGTACTGTGTTTACATATAGCTTGTCATTAAATACACGATGCGGAAATAATAATAAGTTTTAAAATGCATAAATTCATTTGATTCGTTGCTATAGCAATCCATGAATGGAAGAGCGGGGCACGAGAATAGTAGACCAGAACTTTGTGAAGAGAAATCAACACACTCTTATATAGAAGAATTTCGTCTGCATCTTGTAAAGCGTCGTAAGTGTTTAACGTCATATCCGTTACCGTTAATGAACAATCGAAAAAACAAGAAATGACGTATAAAGATTCGATTAAAATCGCACATTAATTAAATTCTTAACTGAGCTGGGTAATATACTACCCAAAAAGTATGCAACGATGCAGAAGATGTCTGCGAAATCATCTGTTTCATGTCATTGGTGGCATCGACACTTTAAGGACGGGCGACTTGGTTTAGAAAATTTCGACGTAGAAAGACGCGACGTTGATTGAATCGATACAGGATGTCATCTATGCGGACCGTCGTGTGACTTTTAGAGATGTTTGTGATGTAGTTACTCGTAACAGTTATGTAACTGTTTACAAAGTTTTAGAAACACACTTAGAATATTCACAAAGTTAGTGCTCAGTGAATACCGCGATCACTATCAAATGACAATAATATCAACCGTAATTATGTCTCCAGGAAACTTTTTGAGCGGTATTGTAAAGAAGGCGACATGTTTCTTCAGCAAATCATCACTACAGATGAAACATGGTTCTATTTATACGAACCAGTTACAAAGCAACAATCAAATCAGTGGACAACTCTTGCATCTCCTCAACATAAGAATTTTCGTGTCTCCAAGCGGAAAAAACAGATGTTCACCGTTTCCGCTGACATTGATGGGATAATACTACAACATGCCGTGCCCACTGGATATATATATATATATTTATATAGTCTTTATTATCCACCACCGAGGGCGAAGGGACAGGTGGTGTAATGGTCTCCGACCGTGCGCGCCTGCATGCGTCCGTCTGTAACACTTTCGTCCGGATCATAACTACAAAACTATGTAAGTTAATGACAGAGGACATTGCGGGAAAGTTCAGTGTAACAAGAACCATAACTCTATCTTGCTAACTTTTTATGTTACCTCCCTTTATTAAATTTACACTTTTGTCCGGAGCATAACTTAAAAACTATTGAGATGAAAATAATAAATATGTGCAAGTATCTTGATCATTGAGAATACAGATGTAGCTGATTGGGTATGTATATAGGCTGCGGCGTATGCGGCGCTTCAACTACTGAGAGTTGTGTATACTAGCATTGAACAATAATTGCCGTACATAACTTAACATATTTTAAAAAAGAAAAAAAATATGTGAGTAGAAATAAAGTGGAAAGGGTAGATAAAGTAGATAGAGAGAAATAAGAAAAGAGAGTTGTGATCACAGGATACCTTTTGAGGTGTTGTGGGTCACTCTTATGGAATAAAGGATAGTTCAATCCAATGAATAAAACGCTTGGTCTTCGAAATGTATGTTTGGACTTGGTGAAATATTTTACGATTGACATCATCAGAAAGAGAGTCGTTGCCGAACAGTAGTGTGTTTAGGTCTAGACGAGTAATAGGACGAAGGACGTCATGGAGTAGAGTTCTTTGGCGATGATATAAGTGGCATGTGAAGAAAAAGTGATACGTATCCTCAATTTCTTCACAGACACAGGTAGGGTTTTATACAATGTTTTTTGAAAACAGGTGATCTTTCAACGAACTGCAGTGCATCCGTAACCGCGCATGCTGAATTGCCGAATCTCTTCTACCATCGTAATAAAATTTTGGAACCTTCTTCTTGTTAAAATTTAGATCTTGCTTGAAAGACAAGACGGAAGCAGTAGACCGGGTGGCAGGGGTTAGTTTGTTCCATTCTGATATAGTGGAGGGGAGGAAAGATGCATGGAAGTGTTGTGTATTGAAGGAAACGTTCCTAATGTAGTCAGAATTGCGTAGGCCATAGGTTGCAACATTACCTACTGTCATGGGGATCATATTGGATAAGATGGAAGGAGTAGAAGGACTGTTGAGCATTTTATAGAAGTGGATCAATTTGTGTTTTCGTTTGCGGGACTTCAAAGGCTCAAGAGCGGATTCTTTGTATACGTTATTATTTGATACCAGGCATGTTGCTCCCGTAATGATTCTAGCTACTTCTATTTGGATTTTTTCGAGGTTTTCTTCTTCAGCTTATCCCAAACGACGTCAGAGTATTCGAGTGTAGGTCTAATGAAAGATGTGTAGATAGTTTCAAGCGACCGACGATCAAGAGTGAATTTGAGAGAGCGCAGATTGTTGACTCGATTCCAAGCTTTTTTCTTCAATGTGTTTGTGCCAAGTGCATTCGTTAGATAGAGGTATTTTCAAGGTGTTTGTGATTTTCAGCGTCCTATATTTGAATAGAGTTCATGAAAATGGGCGGGTGCTGGGGTTTGACATGTTTGCGAGAAATAAGTAGAGATTCAGATTTAGCAGGATTAAAAGTTACTAGCCAGGTTGAAGCCCAGTCATTGATCTTTTGTCGGTCAGAATTTAAACGGAGAGCAGCATGTTGAGGATTATCGACACAAAAATAAAGGGTTGTTTCGTCAGCAAAGAGGCGAATTGCAGAGCCTATTTCAGAAACAATATCATTGATATAAGCAAGAAATAATAATGGACAAAGAATTGAGCATTGAGGAACACCAGCCGATATTGGAACCGTGTCGGATGTCGACCCGGAAAGAACTACACATTGTGTTCTGCCAGCTAAATAATCCTTGAACCAAAGAAGAAGAGAGGCAGAGATACCACTGCGTTCAAGTTTGAATAAGAGTCCCTTATGCCACACGCGGTCGAAAGATTAGATATATCACAAAAGACAGCTCGAACCTCTAAACCATCATCTAGAGCCTTGCAAAAGGTATGGTCAATATATGTAAGCTGATTAACAGCAGAGTCCTTGGGAACGAAGCCAGACTAAAACGAAGAGATGAAATTGTTGTCATGGGAGAAGTTAAATACATGTTTGTGGATAATCCTTTCGAGGACTTTACTGATTGCACTGAGTAGGGAGATTGGCCTGTAGTTGCTAACACCGTGAGGGTCTTTCTTCTTGTAGACTGCACAGACGCGGGCTAGTTTCCATTGACGGGGAACTTTGGACAGACGTACGGAGTAGTTGAAGAGATTACAGAGAGGTCGGGATAGTTCGTTTGAGAGTTCTTTGAGCATTATGTTATTGATAGTATTGGCACCGGTGGCTTTCCCTGATTTAAGAATTTTTAGGGCGTCAGTTACCTCTTTAGGCTGGATGCTTATGTTGGTGGGTTTAGGACCGTGATCGCTGATGGGTAGGTTTGGGAGGTCTTTATTCGTGTTATCTAGGAGTGTTTGTGCTTGAAATAACGTGTTGAGTATGTCTGCTTTTTCTGTGTTTGTTTCGTATGTGTTGTTGTTGTGATAAAGTGTTGGGATGCTTGTTGTAGAGGAATTGGGATTAATAAAGCCTTTTAGAAGTTTCCAGTAGTCGGACGAGTGGTGTTGTGATAGATGGTGCTTTAGTATTTCGGCCATTTTGGTGTTGTGTACGTGTTTGGCATTGTATACGAGTGAGTTAGTTTTGTTGCGTAAGGTGTTGTATGTATTCCAATGGTTTGGGTTGTTTGTTTTGCGTGCTCTGATATATGCTCGTTTTCGTCTTCGAATATGGGTTCTAATTGTGTTGTGCATCCAAGGTGGGTCGGTGGGTCGTACTGTTACAGTTTTGTTAGGAATACACTCATCACATAAAGAAAGTAAAGCTGCAGTGAGACTAGAACAATATACATCAATATCAGCGTTAAAACAAATTTCCCAATCAAACAAATAAAATGGTAAAATAAAATGACATGTTCGCATACAATGGTATCTGTATATCTTTTGGTTCCCATTTACAAAACAAGATGCATAATGATGTGGTTGGATACTTTGAATAGCTGCATTAAGCAAGCACAAACTCTAATATTAATCTGTTGTATCAAGGCTTCAGACAACTTTCTTTTTGTTTGTGAACGTTATGTAGGCTGGGGTACTTCATTTGAAATACTAACCTGCAGATTGACGTATTTGCCATTTTTTTGTAAAGCAAGGATTGACAATATGTAAGTGACAATTTAGAACCTACGTTCACTTTTCATTCAACACTAATTATAAGAAAATGTGTAACAAAGAAATTCATGTCCAGCTGTTTAAGTTCTGTAATTCCCATTGTATTTCATTATGATCATAGTTTGAGTCATTAATATTGAAAACACTCATTTACAGTCAATAAACTCAACATTTCATTAGTAGTTTTACAAACCTGAAATCTCGTAGTATCAGATACCCAGCTTGTTTGCAGCCCTACAATTTACGAGAAAGATAATTAATATGATAATATTCAAAGACAAACATGTAATGTGTTTTCTCTCTCTTCAATTGTCTTATTTTCTATATTTCATTTTCCACTTATTTTTTTTCATTTCCATCGATTACTAATCGATTGATGTTATTTTGAATATATTGGTACCTTATATCTAAGGGGCATATTTTATTTTACTAACATAAATAATGATGCAGGGACTTTCCCGTACATATCCAATTTCTATGATTATATCCATGCAGATATGTATCAATCTGGTTGCATTTACAACAATTCATATACATGTGCAATAACAGTTTTGGGCACCTGAGTGAAAATATACTGAAGATGTATTATTCTATATAAAACATACTTGACCATGTACTGTCGTCGGAGATTTTTGAAATCTAAAAAAGAAACAAAAGCCTAAGAGGGTTGTGGACACTCTACTTGTAAATAGTGGTTGTTTTACGTAACAAATTCGCCTTATTATTTTTTTAAATTTCACAAAATCAACTCTTTTTGTGTCCCCGGCTTCTTATGAAATTTCAATCCTCTTTATGTAACAAAAATTATTTGCTAATTCTACACAATGGTTAAATCTCAAATTCAAAATTGTTTTCGCAAAAATGCTGGAGAAAACGAGAATTTTCTGTTCTCACATAGTACACCTATGTAAAACTCAAAGTCCCCATACAAAGACCCTATCCTTTCCAGCCATTGATTTGTACAAACTAAAAAAACCCTACCCAAAGGTATAATTTTATATAAAATATCAACTGATTTGACTGACCAGTTGGTGAGAAGAAGATTTTTGAAAATATTCAATTTTAATCCTTTTGAGACCCCACCTAGCCCTTTATGGAAATGAAATCCTGCTTATAAAACCACATATCATTTGCTACAACTAGAAGAAGCTTCAGAACTCAAACTGAATAATGATTCTGCACAAATGGATGAATAAAATGTGAATTTTCCGTTTTCCCATAGACTTGCTATGTAAACCTCAAAGTCCCTTAACAGGGCCCCTATAAATATTAGCTCCTTGATTTGTATAAACTTCAAACCCATATTCATAAGGATAATTTATATCAAATATTAACTATTTTGACTGACCGGTTGTAGAAAAGAAGATTGTTGAAAAATATCAAATTAAATCCTTTTATGACCCCACCTGGCCCCTTATTAAACCTGCTTATTGAACCAAATCTTATTTGCTATGACTAGATGATGCTTTTAAAATTAAACTGAATAATATTTCTGCACAAATGGATGGAAAAATGAGAATTTTCCGTTTTCCCATTGCATCCCTATGTCAAACCCCAAGTCCCCTCAAAGAGCCCCTATAAATATTAGCTCCTTGATTCTTATCTTGATTCCAACCCTTAATCTAAGAGATAATTTATGCCAAATATGAACAAATTCCACTGATTGATTCTTAAGCAAAAGATTTTTGAAATTCCCAATTTTTACACTTTTGGGACCCCTCCTGACCCCTTCAGACAGTGGAATCCAGTTATTTTAACAAATCTGAATCTCCTTGATCAAACAATGCTTCTGTGAAAATATAGGCAATATCAGTTCCATTTCATTTATTTTTTTAATAATGTGTATTATAATCACGTGTCTCCTAATTGAGCCTTCTGGGCGGGGTCATTTTTAACCCTGGGGACACTATTTGAACAAATCTTATAGAATTATAGTTGGTGACCATTAATAGATAAATACTTTTATCTTATTCATCAGAAACATCCATGTTAAGTTTGAGTTTAACTGGCTTAGTGGTTTCAGAGAAAGTGCTGCTAACGGACGACAGACGACGGACAACGCGCCATCGCATAAATCACACAAAAAAAAAACCCCATTCAAATGAGTATAAAAAATGACGGTTTTTGTCATTTTCTCTTAATATACAGATTTAGTAAAGTAGGCCATCACAGGGCAAAACCGTGAGACCCAGGGCATGCAATTCATATTTTTTATAAAGGACCCATAAGCGTCCGTAATCATGTTCACAATTCGTTTGTGAGTGTTTCTTTTAATAATAAGAAGATTTGTGAAGTTTACCTTGAATTCGACTGTTTTAGCCCTGCCCCTAAGACCTAATGGGGGTCGGGACCATGACATTCACATACGTATAAACCATCATTTCAGCAACAAGAAATCACACCAAAAAATATTCAAATAAGTTTATTCAGTCATTAAAAATAACAGTTTTTGTCATTTTCTCTTATATAGATTTAGTGAAGTAGGCCCCACCACAGGGCCAAACTGTGAGACCAAGGGGCATGCAATTCACAATATTTATAAAGGACCAATAGGCGTCCATAATCCTACTCACCAATTGTTTCCCAGTGCTTCCTATAATAAAAAGAAGATTTTTAATATTTACCTTGAATTTGACTGTTTTTACCCCGCGCCTAAGACCTCATGGGGGTAGAAAACATGAAATTCACATAAGTATTAACTGTCATGTCAGTAACAACAAATCACGCAAAAAAAACATTCACATAAGTCTATTCAGTCATAAGAAACAACTTTTTTTGTTATTTTCTCTTATATAGATTTAGTACAGTAGGCCCCACACCCAGGGCCAAACCGTGAGACCCAGGGGCATGAACTTTACAATTTTTATAAATGACCCATAGGCGTCCATAATTATGCTCACAATTTGTTTCTGAATGTTTCTTATAATAAGAACAACTGTAAGGTATGTCGTAATAATAAAAGTTACTTTTACCGATTGTCCTCAATTTGATGAGGTGATGACCAGCTATCAGTATCAGGAAAAATGGCGTCTTTAGCATCAGTCACGTCGCAGTTAAACAAACGTATTACTATATTACACGCCAAATAACTAGTTTGTAGAGCGGACCGAGCTCTCCCGATTGGGTAAACTAAGAATGTGATTTGAGCACTTTGATTTGGTCAGTTGAATGACGTCACAGTTTGGTAAGCGTTGAATAGCTATGAATTGTGGGACAGGCATGGAAGCTATCAGGACTAGGATAGACAACCAAATAACCAACATATTTGCGAAAAAAAATTTTTTAAAAATTATTGCTGTGAGCATATATAGATTATTTGACGAGGTTTATCATTTAATTTATGATTCAATTGATTTATAGCTAAATACGCTCTATTCGATAGAACTACCTTTTTATCAGCTAAGTAGATTGAATTCCTCTCAGCTGAGTTGTTTTAACGATCCTCTTGTAAGCCTTGCAAAATATTCTTTCTTAAATTTGCACACATCTATACAAATGAAAAGTTCCTAAATGTTACAATATGTTCATACGAAACGTTTAAGACCAATAAGGAATGTGAAACGTACCCCTGTTTTTTTCAAGGTGGGGCTAGAGATGAGAATACATTATATCGGTATGGACGACATAATGAAAAAAGTATTTATTTTTCTTAGACTTTATTTTTCTTTAATTGTCCTTATTTCCTCTGTTTTCAAAATTTAGTCTAAGACTTATTTTTTTAAAAAATCTAATTTTGATAAACATTGTAAAAACATGTAAGGAAATGGACGAACCTTATGTTGAAATAACGTGTGGCACAATTCCATTTCATGTTGAAATAAATATGTTTTAACTAATCTATATCTCTGCTTACAGACTTGCATGAACGAAAGGCTTTGAACTGCTTTGTCAAGAAGTTGATAAACTTAAAATGAGATCTTCTGTAAGGTGACTATGTCTTCACTGAATGAAACTATGTTAAACAATCTTGTTCAGAACTTATATTATATAGCTGTTTTCTCAGGCTTATTACCTTATGATTCGTATATCTCAAAGAAGACTGAAATGATTCTAATATTTAGAAATCATACAAATAAAACAACAACGGACATCTATATACGGTATGATGTTTCAAGCGCTTGTAGTATTGGACTAACTTTTGTTTAACACTTTTTATATGGTGATCAGCGTGTCTGGGCAGCATGTGAACAGAGATTTGTTTTAAACTCAAACCAAAAGTATACACTTGGGGCAATGCTCAATGCCAGCACAAAATTACACGTATATGTGTGAAAACTGTTTCAAAGCTAAATATATGAAAAATAGCTGATGAACATGAAATAAAGCCCGGTTCCAGGACAAACGATAAACTTTAATGTGTTTGAAAACGGGTTCGATCTAAAAACGTAAAACAAAACTAATGCGCTTTAAAACATTTCCCAGTTCAAGAACAAACGTTATACTTAACAAATATTTTTGAGAACAATTTCAAACTAAAATCTTCAAACCAAACCATCACACGCACTAAACAGTAGTAACTGCAAAATGTTATTCTTACAGACCAGCACCTATAGCAAAAAAGATTTTTTTTCGCAAAGTACACTCCCCTAACGTAATTAAGCTCCTCCGAGGTTTCAAATGCAAGTTGATACTGTTTATTCCATGCAGACACATTGCAGCTCGTGTTGAAATAAATTGACATTACGTACTGCTCATAGAGCTTTAAACTATTTTTTCTAAACAAATAATACTATAGGCTTATATATTATACGTGTATATACTAATTGGAATAAATGGAAAAACAAATTAACATGTCTCATGTCACTACTATGACACATACAGCTTTCATTATCATATGCTATACAGATAATCCACCGTGAGCATCTTTGTGAGATAGAATCACCAACATAGGCCAAACGTTTAATATATAGAGGCGAGAGTGTTTTTATTCAATCCAACATGGATTAAGATGGCATGTGTCAAGAAAAGTAGGTATAGTTTCCATCTGGAAAACCGTGTCTTTTATAAGAAATGAGATAAAATATGAATTGTCAATTATGTCTTCTTTGTTAAAAATAGACTGATAGCTCAATTGGCGTTTTTACTGTTTTCAATCATGCTCACTAGACCATTTAATTGTTAAGCCAACGAAAAGAATATATCTATTTATTATAAAACAGTTCTTTATTCTTGATAACATATTTACGTTATAATATCTGATTCCAAAGTATTTATCAGGTAAAAAAGGTCGACGTTATTGTATACGTACAAAGCATTATATAGTATTCGACATAACAAGTTATAGGAATATTTAAATAGGAAACATATTGATGGTTAATTTATTTTTATAACAAAATCCTTAATCATGAGTGAAATCTAGCCACTATTTAACCGACTATTTTGCTGTGATGTTGGAAGAATACAAGACTGTATAAGAAGTATGATTATATCTACATAATAATGGTCTTATCCATGTTCTGCAATAACAATAGTACATTTCTAGCCAAAGAAGTCAATTATATATATATCAGGTTTAATATTTGATGTTTGCATGTTTTTCTGACGCACACAGAAGCCTGTTTAAGATACACTCGGTATTTTTTAAAAACAAGTTATTACATTAAAGCATTTTTTTTCAACTCAGTAGGTATGAAAGTTAATTTGGATTAAACAAAGATTATAATTATCTAGAAATAACGAAATTATAAAAAAGGAAAGATAAAAAGTATTATAAAAACGAATAAAAACAATCATTAGAAATAGCGTTTTTCTACAAATGGCTCTTTAAGCTACAAAAGCTGTATCTTCTATTTTTAGATATCAACATTATTTCGTGTTTTTTACTGGAATATGTATTTAAGATATTTGACTGTACGGTTAAACCTATCTTATATTACTCAGTTTTTTGGGGGGTTTTGGGATATCACAATTAATACAATGCATACAACATTACGACTCAACCAGAATTGATCCAAATATTACAGTGTTTACCGACTAATGCATTTCACTTCGTTTATAATGCAATACTTATTAAAGTTTGCGTGTACACGCATTTTGTTGTATTTTCGCTTGTTGTTTTTAAAAACATTTTCGATTTTCTTTTTGTTTGTTTAAAAAGCATTTCGTTTGCTTTGTTGTCTGGGAATAATATGTTGTACTTGTTAGCTGCGTGCCCTTTACCAAGAACGTTCATACCTTTTTGTCATCATGCAAATATATGTTACCAGGAAACGTTGATATGGGTCCATTTTCTTGCCAGTTGCCTGTTATTCTGACTGAACAGAAGTATACCAATTAAATATCCCCGGTTAATTAAATATTGTGATTTTGTGTCATTTCACATTGTGTTAGCACAACGTTTTTAAATATCTTAACATCGAGTTATATTTTCTGCAATAGTGGTTCTGTTATTTTGTGGTTCAATTACCGTGTTTGTATTTTGATCGAAAGGTTCAACATAGACACACGAGCGCAACTGCATCATTAAATGATATCCAGTGTCAGCATATTATGCTACATTCTGTTGTGCCATGATGAAATCTTAACGAATACTTAATGTCCCCTGACATACATTGCTTTCTGACATGTTTCCTTTTAATTACTTTTGCACACATTGGTAAAACAACTGCAGTAGCATACAACTTAAAGAGATACCCTCGTTGAGAACACTGTTAATAACTAAATAAAAACTAATATGTAACTTACATACATGTATAGTTTATCATTTAGTCATTGTAATAAATACATTTTGATAAACTAGTATTTCATTCGACTAAATCAAATCAAATATAGAAATTAAATGTTTCTGTAGTATGTATTTGTTTCAACGTGTTTATCGTATGCTAATATTAACAAATCCAGAACACAACTTTAAGACAGTCATAAACTGGATCGAAGTCACTAAAACATCAGCGGATAACTTAAAACTTAAACGTTCTTTTAAACCATTGGTAACCTAGTAGACCACACAATAGCGTCTTTATTATTTTAGTCACCTCGTTTAGATGTTCAGACAGAATGATATAACACATAACACATTTTAACAGAAAGAGATGGTTACATTAACTACGATATATAAAGGGAGATAATTAAATTCACACCAACGGAATTTACGATTTTTGTGATCTTTTCAGTTGCATATTCACAATGCATGATATATATATATATATATATATATGGTGATAATTATTTGTGAATAACCAATACATAAATGTACAGACCAGACTATGGCAAGTGCGCCTAGCTACAATGCAAATCATAGACACAATATCAAGGCCTTTGCCAAACCAAACAGTCTGGTATGTACTTTTATGTCCATTATCTCCATATATCTATATAGATATATATTCGTTTATGTTATTTTTGTAATTAAACAATCAAGTTAATATTTTCTTTTGAAACTCTGAGATTTACGATAATTGCTAATTGATATTGAATCCTGGTGCCAAAAGGGGAATTCGTTAAACATTGACCTCCACTTTGTTTTTGAAATTGTATAACTATATTATTGTATATTTCAGAAAGGACAGTGTAGTTATACCCGAAATGGACAATTCACAGGTAATGCAATACGAGATTTAAACTTAAAGGTTATTTTACCTTCATTTGTAAACAATGGTTCATAACATGGTAATTTATAATTTAACGACGAGGAAACATTGTAGTTATTTGATTTAAGTTACATCCTGTAGAAGGATACTCTAACTCTGGCTGGTAAAATTGAAAAAGATTAAGCTGTGTTTGCTTTGTAGTATAACGTTTACATTTGTAACAGTACTGTTTTTAAAGGATGTGTTCTATATAATATATCCAATCGTATTTGTATATGCTTTATCACATATTCGATAAATATTTGAAGTGGAAATGCACCATATACCTAGAATAGTGTTGGATTATACAGAGTCATGTTCCTCGTTTATTTATTTGACTTTAACAGTTGTAAACATTGATAAATAATTAATTTTGATTATTTCAGCCATGGAGGAACACAATTGAAACTTGGGATGAAAGGGTATGTAGTTATATCTGTTCAAATCAAATGTAAATATGAACTTGGTATTGTAGTCATCTCTAATAAGGAAGTTATTAAATATAACCGTGTAGAGTACGTGGTTAGAAACAAATGTATGAGATGATTAAAAGGGACATATGTAAAAAACAAAAGAAATAAACCACAAATTTAAAAGCTAAACACACTTTTTCAATGTAAACGATATGCGTGTATATTTTATTTCCAACAATGTTATCGTTAAGATTTTGATATTCTGTAGAACTTGGCGAAGATTAAGGAGGATATCAAAACAATTTGCCAAAAACATGAACAGAAATGTCCATTAAAAATTGTCTTGATTGGGCCTCTTGGTACAGGGAAATCTAGCTTTATCAACACCATTGAATCTGTTTTTACCGGATATGTAACGTTACCGGATATGTCACGTGCCAAGCATGGAGCGCTCCTTCCACTGGGTTTGAAAGTACTACTACAAAGGTATGGTTTATTATTGTTTTAGATTATGTTTTATCTTGATATATATAACCATTATACTAAATATGTTGGCAGACATGTATGATGTATGATGTATAAATTACACTATCAACAGTGTGCATGTTATGTTGGAAACCGGCTTGTTATAAGACGTGAGTGTCACGGAAACAGTTTTAACGCCCGAACGCTTCTTCATATATGCGTTTATTGTCGTTTATAACAAGCATAGTTTTCTGCCATTAAACTACCTTTTAAAATATTTATAAACTCAAGCTATTCCAAACTCAGAAGAAAATTGCGTTGTCCTTAAGTTTAACAGTGGTATCAGTGTTAAAATTAGAAAACAATATCGTTTTTAAAAACAACTACCACAATCTGTGTATTATTTTAATTATGTTACTGTATTTATTTCATAATTGCCACTGCTGGTGCGGCTAACACATTATAACTTAATTATATATATTTTTGTTTTTAACTTATTCATTTTATATTGCTCATAAAGAAATTTTTACAGCCTGAACAAATCAAGCTCGGACTTTTTCTGGGTATAACCAGTAGCATAGGCAAAAGTGTCTGGCTGAAGAACACTGCACATATTAATCTTCCGGTATTTCTGATACTCCTTTGTCCATTTTTGATTTGTAAAGATATGCCGACACCTAAAATGTTCATTATTGTTGTATTTTATGAATACATGCATTATAATATCAAACCACTCACTGGTACCTTTGTTTACTTTTAGTACATGGAATATCCGCTTAAAGAAAAGGAAACACCATAAATTTTTGTTCTTTGTGACACAAATGGAATTGGTGAAAACTTTGCAATAAGTAAAGAGGATTTAAGGAATTTAATTGACGGAAATATTTCAAACGGATACGAGGTATGTAGTTTATTATTTAAACATACTAAGGCCTAGTTTAGTTTAAACTTATAAATTTTACTTTGATTGTGACACAAGTTCTAACAACTTAGATAAATCACACTCGAAGTCTTCCTTGGTAGACTCAGTACTAAGCATTTGCAGAAAAGTGCCTTGCTCAAGGACACCACACATGGCCGTGAGAGAGGATCGATCCCACTACACCCAATCATGAGTTTGATGCTCTACCACTGCTGGACCACGCGCTACACATACCTTGGCCTAAACATTATTTTGAAATAGTAATGTTAATTTATATATATATATTTATATATAATTGGCAACTTTCCTAAATATACACTTAGTATTTGTAAGATGTCTGGATCAATATTGGATATATTGAACTAAAATTAGTAGACATTTGTTGTAAATGTTAAATTCATTCGAATCATATCCGATATGTAACAATCATGGTCAAATTAATTCATCTGTAACAAAAACAATCACGTAACTCTCTAAATAAAAAGCCACACAAGTTTCAAATCGTGACCCTCAATCAAGGGGTAACATTTAGTTGGTTGCTGCTGTATGATGTCAACAATTTATCAGTCATATCGCGATATTATCGGCTTGAAACAATATTCTAAGCACTGTCACACTGGAATGTTATGCCGCAGACATATGGTATTATACACCACTGCGTCACATTATACTGACACCGGGTCGACCAGACATATAACTATCCTCTAAATGCTGAGCACCAAGCAAGGAAGCTTCTAGTACACTTTTCCAGTATTTGCTATAATCAGACCAATGATCGAACCCACAACCTTCCACATGCGAGGCTGATGCTTTAACACTAGACCACCCCTGGTGTTGTCATATTTAGTAGACATATCTATAAATATAAGTATTTAAAGTCATATTGATTTTTAAAACAATCGGTTTCAAAATCATTGATCTGTACATATAACAATAACAATCGACGACCCCCTATATCTTTTTTCCTTTTTAAATCAAATAGAGAATAGTAAATAACATATTTTCAATCTCAAATTATACATATGTTCTTGTCTATAAGAAGTGTAATTTTTTTCTATTTAATATATGAAAGATAAAATTTTGAAGTAAAATAAGACGATAGATGAGTAAGGAGAATAGAAAAGAAAGTCTTAGCAGACATGCGCGTATAGTTGAATGTTTAAGTTAGTTTGTTTTTGTGTTCATAACGAATCAGTTGTTAAGGGCGAAAAACCTCCATTTATTTGTAAAATAGTGAAATTTATCGTATCTCAAAGCTATTTCTTTTTCAATTTCAATTTGATTTTAAAGGTAAAATTGAAAACTGGCGCAGCTTGGAATGGTTTTCTTACATTTCTTTGTATATGTATATAATACTTTGCACAAATGAAAAACATTTGTGTGATAAATCGCTTTACTGAGCATTAGCGTAACGATAAATAAATAAGGATGACTTAATTAAGAGAGTTTGCTAAAAATGACCATAACGAAAAAACAGGTTTTTTTTCTGAATATTTACAATAATAAGTTTTACATCTTTATATTAAGGTACACCTTGTATCGTGCTGGTTACCAAAATCGACACGATTAGCAAAATGATTAGCTCTGACGTGACCACCGTATATCAAAGCAACACATTAAAAGAGTGTTTCTTGAAGATAGAAGAAGGGCTCGATATAAACCCAAGACTAATCGTAGCTGTAAAGAACTATCATGAAGAGCAAGAACTGTCTACAAACGTGGACATTCTTGCTTGTTGGACATTGAAACAAATAGTACGGACAGCTAGAGATTGGCATCAATGCAATTCAAAACAGAGAATGACTTTTTTCCATAAAGAGAAGATATAAAATCAGTACAAAACTAAATCAATAGCACACATTTAACATTGAACCAATCGCCAACCTAAACAAGGGAATAAGCTTGACAATGAAATTAAACATTTACTATGTTTTCATACATACTGCAATTTAAAATGTAAGGAATATATTCCACAAATATATATAAACAAAAGTTATATAGAGAAAATAATTTGAATTCCGTCCAGAGGGACAACTGTTTATGTTATGAACATGGGTCACGTTCGTGCATAACAAGTGCTAATATTGCCAATTTCCATGATCTTTATATTGTTTTATTACATATTTACAATGGCTGTGAACTGTAATGTATTTTTATATCTTATAGTGTATGCGTTGTGTATAGGCAAAACATAGAGATTAAAACAATGAAGTTCATTGGTTAAATACATTTGTATGTCAATTTTATTAGTATACTATTTTACGATATCCTTTAGGACGTTACGTTACATGTCTAAATACATGTTGTTTTGCTTTGCTTTAAGACAATTATATTTTCTACAGTTTATATAACATTAAATTTAAACCAGTTATGGATCATTATACTACACTCTGACTAATACAAATAATATTTAGGAAACTATATTTAAATTAGGATATTGATATATATTGTTTGTATATATAAGTGTTTCTTTAAATGTAATAGGTATGATACTCCATAATCAAATAAGTCAGAGGCATGGCATTAGTTTTGTGAACTTCCTATTGATGGACGTTAGATATTTAAAAACAAAGACAGCTAAACACTTGAAATTTGACACGCTACTTTCGATGGAACATTGTTAGAAACTATAAAACATTTCTAATCATAATTTGTCACCAATTACAAAACAAATACCAAGGTACAAATGGAAACCATATTTCGGAATTCAGACCTATTTTTCTACGTTGTCTCAAGTATGGCTAAGGCCATAAAAACAGTTAAGATCTGTACAGAATATATAACTGTACACCTGTACAAGTAATTGAATATATACGCAAACTACATATTTACATAGATGCAAGCACATATAAGACATTACGGACAGAGACAAGATACAAACAACGCATGGCAGATACTGGCTGATTTGAGGCAACGTAACAAGTTTAAGTACAGGAATTGATTCGACAAAAACTGTTCTTTAACTAATTGTTTTATACAATTATACTTAGAATATTGTATTTACACCAGTGCAACGTCCAGTTCTCTGTAAACAATACATATATATGGAGATAATTATTTGCGAGTCCTAGGGGGTACCAGCAGATACATATCACTTCCGGAATGTTTGTTTACAATTTGGAAATTAAATAAGTTACGTGAAATATTCTTAAAATTTATATGGATATTTTGGAACATGAACATCCGGTAATTATACCATATAAATAACATCCTTTATCGTTTTCAAACAAAGCAGAAAATAGAACTTTTCAATATGCATATTTGAAAATATCAAACTTGAGGGTCACGGACATTGTTATGATAAATTATATGTCGTTATACCAGTAGTGATATACACCATTATTACTCTGACTATGTGACACTATCAATTATTGGTTTTTCAACGGCGGTCAACCAGCTACATTAAAACTTTTTTCATGTATAGTGTACAAAAAAATAATGTCAGAGAATGAGAATTCCGTACAAGAAAAGGATAACAAATGGAAAAGAAGTGACAACTGGAATATAAGTGACTTGGACTGCAGTATAAGCAAAGAAAAACTTAAAACAAAGCTCCAGTTCAAAAACAAGTAAATCATCAACAAATAAAAAGAAAAAATCGAAAAATAATGCAGGAAGTTGAAGAACAGAATATGACAGAGGCACTAACATTAAAGAACAGTTAACAGAAATAAACAAAAAAGTTGTCAAATGTTATAACAAAATATGATGGATACTTAAAAACAATTATCCAAAAACTGAAGCAGCAAATGAAAGAACAGTTTTTACAACCTGTTTTTAAAAGAATTGAAATCCTAGAAGGAAAACTGTTCGAGAAAGAAGAAGAGAATGATAAAGTGAGAAAAGAAGAAAAATACCTAAAAGAGAATTTAGAAGAACATGTAATAGAGGATGAAAAGAATAGAAAAAAGATAGAAACATATGATGACAAAAACAAAGAGAAATTCAATAACCTCGAAATGATTTTAACAATTCATTGCATGAAAATAAACATGTATTTGATGATATTTGTGATAAATTATTACAAAACGAAATTGATATTAACACATGTGTTAATAATTTATCTAGTATTATATATGATATTTCTTTTAAAACAAATGGGAGAACATTTAAAATAAATTCAAAACATAAAATAAAAAAATCTCCATGGTTTAATGAAACTTGTCGAAATGCCAAAAAACAATTTCTAAATGATAAAACGGTCTTTAAATCTAGATAGATTATTATTTTTGAATAGTAGAAGGGTATTCTGCAATGCAAAAAGAGTAGCAAAATTTGATTTCCAAAAAATCGTAAAAAGTAAATTATCGTCTCTAAGCAAGAAAAACCCCAGGAAATTCTGGAAACATATAAATAAATACAAGAAAAAGAATAGTCATAATTCAAGCGATATTAATATGCAAGATTTCGTGGACCATTTTAAAAATATTTCAAATACACCGCATGGGCAGTTCGATCCTGATGAGCATATTCCGGATATGCAACCGGAAGAACTGTCTATTGATCCTCTTGACTGTCCAATAAGTATTGAAGAAATTTCCAGTCTAAAAAGACATAAAAGTTGTTTGAAAATAATGTTGCTGACTTTTTTATTGATTCTAAAGATTTTATTAGTCCATATTTAAAGCATATTTTTAATCATATATTTGACTCTGGTATATACCCTGATGCGTGGTGTAGGGGAGTTATAGTTACTATTCATAAAAAAGGAGATAAAACTGACCCTAGTAATTTTCGAGGAATTACTCTTGTAAATATAATCTCGAAAATATTTTCATTGGTTTTACGGAATAAAGTTAATCGCTGGTGCGAATCTGAAAATGTATTTAACGCGTCACAATTTGGCTTCAGGGATAAACGAAGTACAGCTGATAGTATATTTATTCTTCATTCAATTATTCAAAAGATTTTAGCTAATAAATCCAAACTATATTGTGCATTCATTGACTACGAAAAAGCTTTTGACACCGTTATTAGGGATGCCCTCTGGGTTAAACTTATACAATCAGGATTAAGCTGTAAAATGGTTAAAATCATTAAATGTATTTATGAAAATGTTAAATCTTGTGTAAAAATTCCGTCTAACAGTAGTTTACCGGAATTCTTCGATGTTACGCTTGGTTTAAAGCAAGGGGAGCCACTCTCGCCTCTTTTATTTATACTTTTTATTAATGATATTCAGTACAGTATTGACTTTCAAGGTTTGTCTGAGAATGATCAACTGTCTATATACATGATTTTATTTGCCGATGACATAGCGCTATTCACTACTGACTCAGAAAGTTTACAGACTCAGCTTAATGAACTATCAAACTATTCGCGTAAATGGGGTCTCAAAATAAATGTTAATTAAACAAAAATATGTATCTTCGAGAAAAGAAAACAAATTAATAACTTTGATTTTTTTGTTAACGGGGAACCTATTGAAGTTGTTGACACGTTTTGTTATTTAGGTATAAAATTCACTCACACGGGTAATATGACACACGCTGTGAACGCGTTATCTGAACAAGCATTGAAGGCTTATAACAACTTACTATCTGTTTGTGATAGATTTAATCTCGACATTAAAACCAAGTTATCCCTTTTTGACTCGATGGTGGTACCTATTATCTTATATGGGGCGGAAATCTGGGGTATCTATGATTTCAAGGAAGTGGATAAAATTCATATTAAATTCTGCAAACGTATTTTAGGTGTTCGTCGGCAAACCTCAAATCTAGCTGTATTAGGTGAACTAGGAAGATATCCACTGTCAATTATAGCTAAAGAGAGAGCATTAAAATTCTGGACTAAGATTTTGAAAAGCCAAAATTCTATTATATATAGATCTTTTATTGATCAATGTGAATCTATCACTGGTAAATGTTGGGCGAGTAATGTGAAGAAATATTTGGATAGACAAGGATTTGGTGAACTATGGTTAAACTTTAATACAGACGTAAATTATATACCCATGTTTAGACAAAGAATACGTGATCAGTATATCCAGAGTTGGAATACTGGCATTGAAGAATTGCTTAAATTGGAATATTTTAGGAAATTCAAGAAACAGTTTATTTTTGAAGATTATTTATATGTTATAAAACATAATGCCATTAGAAAACAGTTAACGTGCCTTAGATTAAGCTCCCACGATTTAGAAATTGAGTTTGGAAGATTTAATAATATAGATAAAGAAAATAGGCTATGTAAATTATGTTCCATGAAAATTGTTGAAACTGAATATCATTTCTTACTATGTTGCCCAAGATACTATAGCATCAGAATATTATATTTAAATAGTTCATCTTGGCCTACAGTTCAGAAATTTTCAAGTATTATGTCAAATAAAAACAAGAAAAAAAATTTAAAAATAGGAAAATATGTATCTGAAGCTTTTAAGATAAGAAAACTAGCACTAGAACAAGTAAATAATATTTGATAATGAAACTACTTAACAATCCCTATATAATGTAACTGTTTCTTATACTCAATATGTGTATAGCTTAGTACATACCTTGTATGTGAATGATATTTATGATTTTGTTGTGTATTGTGTCTTGGCCATATTTATTTAAAAACTTTGTAAATGGCCAAAGGCAAATGTTTGCCGAAATTGCCAATAAAATTTGAAAATGTTTATAAAAACAAACTAGGCGATGTTAAAAAATTTTCTTTCAACCAATTCAAAAATGGGATGGATCTTGCATGGCCATAAAATAGACTAGGAAAAACTGTAAAATGCATATAATTTATAACCTAATCTTTTTTATGCAGCTTACAACACACCAGCTATATAAAGCTTAAACAGGTTTATTCCACATATCTAATTTTAGAACCAAATATCGACTTTATATACATTGTATCTACATTTTATCATGAACATAGATTAATAGATTTTGTTTTGATAATAAGTATAATAAATACATGTTATAAGCAAAGGTACTGAAATCAAACTTAAAACGGAGCAGTATTATCTTATTAAACATGTTGGAAAAATCGTGTTCTTTTAATGTATAAAAAAAGCAGAGATAAATCCTTACTAAAACATTTATTGCACCAGAGTAGTTTGTTTGTTGTTGTTTTTCGCTCTGATATGGTTTGTTTAAAAAAAAAAAAGAATCGTTCCTATGATAATTTTCATTTATAACAGTGGATTTATCCTACATGTAAATATACGCTCGTGCCAGTCACTGAATGTCACATCACGGCCCAGATTATATATAATTTTTCATAAGTCGTTTTTTGTTTTTTTTAGATTAATTATTTAATGAAATTAGCATAAATTATCAACAGGCAAACCTTACAAGTTCCTGTTCATATTGATCTTACTTAGTGACATAAGTCCAGTCATTTAACAGAGGCTCAGCCACTGTTACATGAGGTCACATTTATGTATATAGACTTGCGTATATATATATATATATATATATGTATGAAAGTGGTTGTTTGCGTTGTATATGTACATATAGGTATGTGTGTGTATGTATGTATGTTTGTATGAATGTATGTACGTATGGGTGCGTGCGTGCGTGCGTGCGTGCGTGCGTGCGTACGTACGTGCGTGTATATATATGTATATGCGTAAGCGTGTATGTATGTGTATGCGTTCATGTGCATATGTGTTTGCGTGTTAGTGTGTTTATATGTGCATATGTGTGTATATATGTGTATGTATGTGTATGTGTGTGTATATATATATATATATATATATATATATATATATATATATATACACATGTGTGTGTGTGTGTATGTATATATATATATATATATATATAAAAATATATAATTTATACGTTTTGTGTATGTATGTGTGTATGGGTATGTATATATATTCTAAATTGCAAACAAAAAATACGGAAATCGTTGTATAATGCTTGGTATTATTATATGTAAACCTATTAAAAAACATATTGCTTATGAGTATACTCCCAGTTTGGGACAAAAACACAAACACAATCTATATACTGATTATGATAAGACTTCTCATTTCTGTTTCTTTTTACGTTTTTATTTTAAAAAAAAGTGTTTTGTTTTGTTCTGGTATGTACATATGGTTGTTGCTATTCATTTTTATGTTTGTTTCTAGTGATGTTATCCAATTCAACAGTTTGAAGAATTCTCCCTTCTTTGTTTAGTCATAAGGTGTACATTGCTGTTTATTGGTCTAGGTGTTATTTTTGTTGTTGTTTTTTTGTTTGTTTATTCGTTTGTGGCTTTTCTTAGATCTACCTTTTATTGAAACTTGCTTATTGCATTGAAGTAAACTTACAGTTGAGTTTGGTGTTTTATTTTTTGCACCACTATTAGTTCTTTTATTTTTTAGTGTGTTTGTTTTTCTCCATTTTTCCAAAAAAATATAATTCATAGAAGTACATATTCAAAATGGTTATTAACATAATTCTGCAAGTTCATTAAAGGGTACCGCACGTCAGAATATAAATGGCTATTTATCGTTAAATAGACATGTAAATAACACAAAAATCAACAAATTTTAATTGTACGAAATTTATCAAATGAGAAAAATGACATTAAATGTCATGATTTCAAGCGTTTCCTAAATGCTATGGGCGCCGCCATTTTGTAGCTCTTTTGTGATGGAGGTATTCGGTGACGTCATAACTGCACTTCCGTTCTAGTTATCGCGCAAATTGTATTGTGTCGTTAGTGACTGCTCTCTACTGAAACTCTTATGTATATACACTAATATACGTAATCAGTTTATATACAGATATACAGTGCATTAGTGAACATCGAAGGTAGACAATTAAACGCGAAAACGATTCTGAATTGAAGGACTTAACCCATTAAACATTGTTTTCTCCAGCGGAATAAGTGGGTGAAGTAATGCGATATGTTTTGTGGGCAGTGTTGTTTTTAGTTTTCCTAATATGTGATTTCACATTGCCTCAGTGTCAAGCTTCTGGTGACATCACGCGCAAAACGCCTTTATACTTTGGGGTAGGACTTAAGATTGTAGAATGAAGCGTACCAATGCCTTGGCGTACTACTATCCAAGGATACAATTTCTGATGATTTCAGTACGAAGATGACCATATGCGACATACATATAAACTTAGTGTATATTATCCAGTGGGAAGCTCTTAAAAATGTGCTTATAACATATAGCTCAGCTGATTTCTGAAATTTAATTTGTAATTTTATATACTCTTCCAAAATATTGTGAAATTGATATATCAAACTTTCACAATATTATAATTGCAGGCTGTTTGAACAGGTGTGATAATCCAATTAACAATAAAAACAAGAGGCTAATGCCAAAACATAAGGTGTGAAAACGACATGGTATCTAAAAGTTGTTATTAAAATACAAATTAAGGCCAATTAATTGTGACAGGCCCGATTAGCTCAGTCAGTTACGTGTCTAACTATCAATCCTGGTGTCTCGAGTTCGAATCCCAACCCGGCGACAGTCTCTGTGATGACTGACATACAACATTGTGTCTCAATATCATTTGTCTCTCACTGCTGATTCGAGTGGAAAATTATCAGTTACTTGCGGTTGTTGGGTGTGCTCAAGTACTGGTTAACTTTTGCAGGAAACAGTGGTTAGGTTAACTGAACATCTGAACAGTAAACCCTCGATGACAAAAATTGATGCTAAATATTCAGTCAACCATTAATTGTTCATAAACTCATTTTATTAATTTTATAATCAATAGGCAATTTAGTTTATTGATATATGGCTTTTTCACAGTCAACTAGGTCATTATTCTTGAATAGACATTTGAACTACCTCTACTTCGCAATGAAAAAAGATAAAGTAAAACCTTTGTTCCTTTATTTATTCATTAATACATGAAAAGTTTTTTTTACTGTTAAAATAGTGTTCTGGTATACAATTTATGAAAAATATTCATAAAATCATATAACATAATTTTTTTACTTGTAAGTTTGCATTGATATTGAAACCCTAATTAACTGAAAATGTTTAAATTAGTAATAAGACATAATACTATGTGATATAACATCCTGTCATAAACCCTGGGGTCATTAAACCTGGGGTGATCACGCTTATTAGGGTACAATATGCACAATGTGGCAGGGTATTTCTCATTACCACATGGTGTGAATGTGGTGTTGGTGAATTATGAAAGCTCAGCAGGGTGCCAGTAGCTGGACAGTAACATACACTTTGTGCAATATGCCTGTAGACATTATATTTCATATGACACTCCCTATAAGGAGACACATTCATATATGTTCAGAGAACTGGTAGAATAGATAATCATCATATATCAAATTGGGTAGTAACACCATTTGAATAACCAAAAGACAGTGCCAGTTATGTAAAACAACACAACCCCCCCCCCCCCCCCCCCCCCCCAACTCATTCATGCTTCATCTAAATTTACTAATAAGGATATGAAATCAAAATTTTATCAGCCATTTCTCAGTACGCAACAATGACCGCACCAGCTAAACACGATAAGAAAAGAGATATAATATTATTTCTTATTCTCTCTTAGACAGGTAAATATATGTAACAAAACATTTTCCCTTAAATTCCATTCTTGGTCTAATTAGTGTTTTTTTTTTGATAATGTATTGACTGAGTAGCAAACAGTATATACCCTGATAGTACAGCATGAACTGTGCAGGCTCGCCTGGATCTACATCAACACTGACCGCAATAATTACTTTTTTATCAAGCTAAGGGTAATTTTACTATTTTGAAAAATTCAATCATCAATGTCAGGCTACATGATAAGATGTCAGAGTTGTGATTGATGGGTTTCGGGTTTGATCTCTGGTTCATGATCGGTGTGACTGTTTAACAGTTATCATCTTTTTGGGTGAAAACTTCATAAGACATTGCTGTGACATCTCTGTATTATTTCTGTGATACATTCTAAATCTTCTAAATTTCCAATAGTGTGAAATTGCATCTGCAGCACGTATTTTCGTCAGACGAAAGCATCATTACAGTTTTCGCAGCTGCAAAAATCTTTCACGTGTGTGAACAACTGTGCCGTCTCACTATTTCTCTCGTCTTCTAATTCATTTAACTCTGGTTCTGAAAATTCTGGTTCAAAGTTGTAGGCCACAAGTCATTCTCCGTTACTAAAATCCATTTTATTATTCTTGCGAGTACTTATGCCGGTGACTATAATTGCACGTTTCTACATCTGCTGTAGCGTATAAATCAATTATGTTTTAAACCGGAAGTGCAGTTATGACGTCACACATGTATCCAATATGGCGACTTCCACCATAAAGTCGATGTGCGAAAATGACCGTTACAAAACGAGCTGATATATCTTTATGGACTCGAATTTATGCATAATAATACTATTAATAGAAAGCTGAACTCATAGCTATTCATAGTATCCTGTTTTATACACAGGGTTGCGTTCCCCTTTAATATACAAATGTATTGATAAACAAATGGAAAAAGACCACTACTTTTTACTTTGAAAAATTTTGCCTATAATATATTATCATTGCATTGACCCGTGACCTTCACACCTTTTTTGTGAAAGTCCTTTTTGTGCGTGAAAGTATTTAATCAACGTGTACCCTTTCCAAACATGTATTACTATTTTTTCTCTCCTATATGTAGCCTATCCTTTTAAAACTCTTCATGACAAAACTTAACATGAATACAAATAGCTGCTCCTTTAATGTACGAGGTCTAGGCAATAAGGATAAACGAGAAAAAATATTCTACTGGCTAAAAGACCAATCTTATTCAATACGCCTTTTACAAGAAACACATTTCTCAGTTAATTGCCTCGATCAATGGAAAAACGATTGAGGTGTGGACGTTTTTTCAGTGGTAACAGCAGTAACAGCGAAGGTGAAGCAATTCTTTTAAACAATAAAAGTTTATATAACATTATTAATTATACAGATATAGTTGTTGGTCGTCTGCAAGCGTTAGAACTAAAAATAAATGATAAGGAAATAACACTGTTAAACATTTATGGTACAAATAAAGATGATGTGAAACGTTTTAAAACATTGGATCAATATTTGATAGACATTACTGACAACAACTTTATTATAGCGGGTGATTTTAACGCCGTTTTAAATATTGATATTGATAAACGAAAAGGGTAGATGTGATACAAATAAAAACATAAGGAAAACATTGAATTCCATTATCGATACACATAATCTAGTTGACATATAGCGAGTACAGCACCCTGACAAAAAACAGTTTACATGGCATTCAAACACAAAACCATGATATTTTCAAGATTAAATTACTTCCTTATGTCAGAAAATCTCGCAAATGCTACTAAATCTAGTGACAATAAAGCAGGCTTCAAATCTGATCATTCTGTCGTTACAGTAAAAATCAATATTATAAATCTTATTAGAGGACATGGTTTCTTTAGAATAAATAACATCCTTATTATACAAAAAATCCAAGACATTATTAAATACACTAAACAAGATACTGTTAACAACAATAGTGAAGCAAACCATAATACTCTATGGGAAATTATCAAAGGCAACATAAGAAATGAAACTATTAAATATGCAAGCGCAAAAAAGAAATCTTATTAAAAACGAGAGAATGAGCTCTACAAAAATATAGAACAATTAGAAAATAAATTTCAAAACCCATCAAACCAGCATTTAACAGATGAAATTAAAATAGAACTAGAATAAAAGAAAGCTGAATTAAATGGTATAATTGAAAACAAAATAAATGGCATTTTAATTCGTTCAAATGTAGATAAAATAGAATATAACGAAAAAAAACTCAAAATATATCGCAAATTTAGAGAAAAAAAATGCAGAATCAAAAATAATAATATTGCGTTTAAACATAAATTGTAGGATAATTAAAACTCAACAAGAACTTTTAAATGCTCGAAAAGAATTCTATACCAAACTTTACGAAAAAAAAGCAGTCAAGATACAAATAACAATTTCTTTCATGAAAACATAAACAAACTAAATGAAACAGATAAAACAATATGCGAGGGTATTTTAACAGAGTACGAATGTGGTTTAGCACTGAAACAAATGCAAAATAAAAAAGTCCTGGTTCAGATGGAATAACCACAGAATTCTATAAAATATTTTGGCCTAACATAAAAAAATATTATATAAATATAATAAACTATTCTTTTGAAATTCAAAGTATGGCTGGGCTACAAAAACAAAGTTTAATTACCCTTATACTAAAAACTGGAAAGGATACAACTAATCAAAGTAACTGGAGACCAATAAGTTTATTAAATACTGATTATAAAATAGCAACAAAGCAATAGCAAACAGAATCAAACCAGTACTAATAAAAATTATCAACAGCTCTCGAACCGGTTTTCTAATAGGGCGTTACATAGGAGAAAACATTAGACTTTTATGCGAAATAATTGATTATGTAAAGCAAGAAAGAACTACCAGCCCTTCTCTTCTTTTCGGATTTCGAAAAAAGCCTTTGAAAGTCTTAATCACGACTTTATGTTCCGAACGTAACAGCATTTTAATTTTGGTGATTCACTATGTAACTGGATCAAGTTATTCTATTCAGATTCAAAAAGTTGTATTTTAAACAATGGTCACATGTCAGATTTGTTTCCTATTTGCAGAGAAGTTCGCCAAGGATATCCTTTATCACCTGATCTGTTTATCATATGTATTGAACTTCTGTCCTTTAAAATACTCAATAATGAAAATATAAAAGGAGTTAACCTACATGGAAAAGAAATAAAAGATACTCTCTTTGCAGACGACGCTACTTTTATAACAGATGGCTCAAAAAATACCTTTGAAAACCAAGTTAATGTTTTAAATAATTTCAGCTACATATCAGGTTTAAAATTAAACATAAATAAATGCACTGTTCTACGTGCTGGCTCCCTTAAATATACAAATGTCCACTACCTGAAAAATAAAAAAAATCATTGGGATTCTTAGCGAGCAAAAACGCTAGGGAAATACTTCTACACTGATAGTGAATATACATTAAATTTAACTTTGACACAAAATTAGAAAAAATTCAGAACTGCTTAAAAAGCTGGAAACATAGAAAACTAAGTTTATTAGGAAAAATAATAGAAATTATTTCGATTAAAATAATTTAATTGATTTTTTCGAGAAATAAATCAAGCTGTCTGGTTCCTAAGATTTGTTAAGTCTCGGTCATTACCGTAGAAATAATCTGGTACCTGTTTCTATACGGTAGCAATCTTACTGCGTGGGACTAACCCGGTAAACAGTCCGGCAAATTAGTATTTAAAGAAAAAAAATCGTGCAACAGGTTCTTTTGACTCGTAACTAGCGCGGAAAGTATATCGAATTGTGATTGAAGTGTATAACTATGCCACGAGGTCGACCAGTTAGGAGAGGTGCAATAAGAGTTCCTATGCAAGAGGCGAACTTGCAACAAAACTGCAATGTAGCGGCGAACAGACCTAACACACGAGGACAGAAACGGAATGCAGAACAACGGGAAATGGAGGAACGGGCTGCTCAGGCGGATGAAATTCATGCGGGCGACAACAGACTCATACAGGACAATACCGGTGGGTCAAATTCTAATATCATTGATATTGAGCAGCTTCTTTTTGATACGGGTAATAACCCGTCTTGCAGTAATAATGTTATTGGTTCAAAAGAGAATACGGGGTGTGGTGTTAGGCAGGGGGAAATTACCTAAGTGGAGATTAACTTCCTAGTCCAACAAACACTGCGTCGCTTAGAGACTCAAACTTAATACAAAGCTCGCCGCTGGTTAGGCTTGCCGGTGACGACCTGGCAGCTCACGTTCCATCGTCTCTTAAACAACAAATTTGCAGAGGCGAGTATATCAATTTAGCGTTGTTGTTGAAGGGGGCTGTGGAGTTGTCAGGATTTTGCAAGGGTAATGTTTTCAAGCTATCAAGCGAGGGGCACATTGACTCAACGCAAAAAGAGTGTAAGGAGAAATTAGTTTCAGTAGAAAAATGGTCAAATGCATTTATCATATACGCCTCAATTTATTTGCTAAACCATAGTGACAGGGTCCATGAAATGCTCCATTATATGTACAACATAAGGGAATGTGCCATGCGCCAAGGAGGCCTGGCATGGAGAACATACGACGAGCAATTTCGTCTACGTCAAGCTATAACACCGACATCTTGGTCACAAATGAATAACGACCTCTGGTGGCGTTGTATGCAGGTAAAAGACAATCAGATAACTAGCCAGTCTAATTCTCATACTGGTAGATACACATGTAAAGACTACAATAGTGGTAACTGTACTTGGTCACACTGTAAGTTCTCCCATGTGTGCGCTAAATGTTTCGCGCCCCACCCTGAGGTCAATTGTATTCAACTAGGTCGATCAATGAACGCACAAGAAACAAGGCCCAGCCATCGATTCGTGGTAGAGGATTCCATATACCCTTCAGAGGCCGCGGAAGGGGGTCAAGGAGACAATAATATGAAAAAATGGAGGCGGGGGAACCTCGAAATTTAGATATATTCAGTTTAGCAAAGTCACCGGTTAATATAGAAGCTCTAAAACGTTATTCACACCTTTATGATAAAAAAGAAGCAATGTTAGTGATAAACGGTTTCTGTAAGGGCTTCCCTGTCCAGTACACGGGGCCAAGGTCACAGCGCGATTCAAAAAAAATTACGCTCAACTTTATTGAACCCTGATTTAATGAAAATGCAAATTATAAAAGAGGTGGAAGCAGGCAGGGTAGCGGGTCCATTTAGTGAGCGCCCACTGCCCAACTTGATAGTATCTCCAATTGGATTAGTCCCAAAAAAGACACCCGGGGAATATAGAATGATACATCATTTGTCCTATCCCCCTGGGGAGTCTGTCAACGATTACATAGATCCGGTTGTATGCTCAATTCAATACACAAGCTTTGATGAGGCAGTTAAATTGGTTCAGGATTTAGGAAAAAACTGCAAATTGTTTAAATCTGATATTAAAAGCGCATATCGTTTGATACCTATACAACCGTCATATTTCGAATTATTGGGATTTCGTTTTAATGATATGTTTTATTTTGACAAAGCGCTTCCTTTTGGGGCATCCATAAGTTGCATAACCTTCGAAAGATTTGCTAGATTCTTAGAATTCTGTGTCAAATTGAAAATAACAATGGTATTTCTTTCTTTCACGACCGGTACTGGGTTACAAATGAGGATGTACAGTTATTTTCAGACAGTGCAGGCGGCACCGACTTAGGCTTCGGAATATATTTCAATAGGCACTGGTGTCACGCGAAGTGGCCAGATTCATGGCATACAGGTGGTCTCACGTCTGACATAAGAGTATTAGAATTATTTCCCATTGTGGCAGCACTTTTTATTTGGGGCCCCAAGTTGATGAATAAAAAGATAAAATTTAATTGCGATAATATGGCAATTGTCCATATCTTAAATAAGTTATCTTCAAAATCAGAACAGGTAATGTTTCTTATTAGGGTTCTTACCTTAGGTTGTTTAAACCTAAATATATTGATAAAAGCCAATCATGTCCCGGGCTGCAGTAATGATATTTGCGATGCTTTGTCTCGCTTTCAGTTGATCAGATTCAGGGAAGTGGCACCGGACGCAGATCTCATTCCATACCCAGTCCCAGATTTTCTCTGGAATAACTTCGATCTAGAGCAAGACAACTTCTTCATTCAGGGATTGCAACAAACACAACGTTGACATTGACAACGTTGACACTCTGTTGTATACTTGATGTTGTTAGTCACAAAGGTATTAGTTCACTCGAGTTGCTTCTGGTCGTTGCATTGCATTACAGTAACATCGGTACTGATGTAAGATACATGTTTTGATTAAGGGGGCTGATTAGCCTAACACGTCTGGTCTCCTTTCGGTTGAGAGAACTTATGTATTGCTTGGCACCAATCTTGGTAGGAGCCTTAACGCATACCCTACCAAGCCTTGGGCGGCCAATATAAACCAACATTTTGAAATATTAAGTCTGTTTCTTTTGTATATGACAGTATGTAAGTACATACGACGAAGTGACGGCTATACACACACTTTTAACGTGATTACAATGTAATAAATATGGAAATGTTACACGTTTTATCTTTATTTCGAGTAATATCAAATAAAAGTATTAAACACTCCCGAAATTAACATATCCGTTAACAGTTCTACCTTTTCCCTCTAATGCAAAAATAAAACAAATTAATAACATTATGTTTGATTTCATTTGGGATTCAAAACCTGATAAAATCAAGCGTAGTACTTTGACATTTGATTATCATGAAGGCGAATTAAAAATGATTGATATTAGAAAAAATATTTTATCCTTAAAAGCCAGTTGTATTAAACGATTACTTGATGAAAATAATACAGGCTTGTGGAAACATTACTATATGACGAAACTTGAAAAATACGGTGGAAAACTGCTTTTTGAATGTAACCTACATGATAAAGATATAGAAAGATATTTAGAAATGATTTATTTATTCAACAAACTCTAAAGGCTTGGATAAAGATAAAAAACAATGATTTGCAATCAATAAGTAAAGAAATGATTTGGAACAATCAAAATATTACATTAGAAGGACAAACCATATTTCATAAAACATGGTACGATAGCGGATTAAAATATATTGAACAATTATACGATTATCGGAAAAAAGATTTTTATAATTTCAATGATTTTAGTAATCTATACGATATACAGAATATCGATTTCCTAAAGTTTAATCAAATCATAACATGTATTCCAAAACAATGGAAAGAGATACTTAAAAATGAACAAATAAACATAACACAAAACGAAAATGTATTAGGAAAAGTCCTATCTTCAGAAAAAAACAAATAACTTTATCTACAGGTACCTTATAAATAAAGAAATAAAATACAAAACAATACAGCAAGAAAAATGGGAGATTTTATTTGGTTAAACCGATCTTAATTGGAAGAAAATATACACTGCCCCCTTTAAATCTAAAATAGATGCAAAAATAAAAAAAAAATCAATACAAATACACCATGCGAATAATACCAACAAATAAAGCACTAATGAAATACAAACGTGTCGCTTCAAATCTCTGTGATTTTTGCAACGCGAATGTTGAAACACTAAACCATTTATTCTGGGAGTGCAAATACAAAGTTTTTGGAATGAGCTTAAGACATATTGAAATAGCTTAAATTTTAAAATAACCTTTGATCTAGAAATAGTAACCTTCGGAAAAATTGAAATGTGTATGAATGATATTAAAAACTATATAATTTTCTGTGCAAAATATTTCATATTTACAAAAAAATGTCAAGGTTATATTCCTACTTTTACATTATTCAAATGTGTTTTTAAAAAATAAATTGAAATAGAAGGAGAAATAGCACTTAAACACAATATATTTGACAAACACGAACAAAAATGGAGGTTATTTCTCCAAAACAATATACATTCTTCAACTAAAGGAAGGGTACTACTATATCATATCCATCTTCTCTCCCTTTTCTCATACTGGGATATGGAATTACTGGTTAAATTTCTTGGTTTCTTTTTCTTCTTAAATGTGTTGATCACAAGCCTAAAAACAATCGATGTCAAATCCAAAAGCACACTTAGATATATTCGTCCGTTGGATTTAGTAGGTTATTCGTTTTTCTTAAAAATATAAGTTTGCCCCTAATAAAGATAGTGTAGTGGTATATGAACAACCCAGATATTGCATAGTTTCTTAAAGAATTTAAGTCGAAGTATTTAAGATTGAAAATAATTATTTTGCTATGCTAATAGCGCAAAATGTGATATTTTTTTTCAATATTCACAAAAACTGTTTTCCCGTATAATATGCAATTCTTAGACAGTTATTTATTTTCATACAGTTTCTATAACATTGAACTCAACCAATTATGTATTTTAATCCCAATGATCTAAAGTGCACTACATTTATTTTTTAAAGTTATAAAACTATCCATCTAAAGCATTGCAAACACGTTTCTCGTCTGGGATGAATATATCTCATTGTCTTTATATAGTTCCTTATCATCGAATATCCTGCATTCAAAATGTTATTATTGCCCAAAATACCATTATATAAAATAAAAAGCATCATAAATGGCTTGTTATCGACATTATGTTACAAACTTAAATGTCAGTTTATAAATTCACAAAACGGCACAAACAGCAATATTTGCATAAATATATCACATTACGTGCGTGACAACTGCATATATGGAATGCTTGGTATTGCAGATCTTACATACTTGTACACTTCATATAGCATCATAGCTCTGATCTACCTTATTTTTGCTGCAGATCGACATATAAATCCTACCGATTTGTAATGAAGAAAACCTACACATGGCCGAATATATACATATTTCGCAAATATAAAAGTTTGTTTTAAAAGTGTAATTAATTGTTTATGTTAAAATATAAATATTAGTATGCAAATTGAACAACATAATGTTAAACTACGGTTTACAATCAAACTATTTTCCAACTGATAACTGCTACTTTAACCAAGACTATGGCCACAGTTTGTACTTTAGCAGAGATAAAGGTGCTGAGTAAAATTGGTAAATGAAAATGACATCGAGTTTAATGTTTGGTATACTAGTTTATTCATGCAAAACATGAAGCATTTGATAGTTTCTATAAATTAAGAGCATACTACTTGTGTGTATCTTTATAAACATTTATTTTGCAACCGGGAAGACATTTTCAATATAATACTTCATTGGCAATAACTGACACTTACAAGGGATAAAATAACACATGGGATTCTATATAATATGTTGTTAGACAAACGATCAAGAGATTAGGGTCCGTTCACTAACGTTCGAATGTTTATGAACTCCTTAAGTATTATAAAAAGTCACGAAATTAATTGATCAACAACCATTTGAAAACTTTCAAAAGATTTTCATGTTATTTGCCTTTTTAATAGTAACACCAACTTTGTGTTAAGTATCATGCGTTGGTGTAAACATTTGTTCGTACGGATGATCTGTGAAATGATCAACGGTCGTAATAATTCCTCTAAATTGTGTGATCTTTGTAATATGAGAGGTTTGATATATGTATGATACACATGTGATTTCAATTACACTATCTAAGGTAGGTAAGATCATATTGTATTAAATTTGATTCCTAAACTGTCTTTCTAATGTTATAACATTTTTTATTCAACCTTTCGTCTCTTTCACCATTGCTTTAGTTTGAACATATTCAATACGTTGATATCATTAAATTTGTTTGTAATTGTTAAGTACAATTAATAAACCACTGTCTGTCATATATGCTACAGCCATACATATAACAAACATGGTGATAGAAATAAAAATATATTAAGCAGGTTTGTTTGTTTTAAGGCGTACTATTATATGATTTGTAAATAAATTAATTCTGTTTGGTCAGAATGATCCCCTTCATTAAACAATGTACTATATGATATTGAACAATTTCTACTTTAGGTTTGAAAAACTGTGCATAAAATTATGATATACCACGATTACTAAAAAAATCAAGGTGGGATGTTTCAAGTATTAGCCGAACGCAACAAAGAAAACTGAGATGATACGAATGCGACATTGTATTCATAACGGCAGACAACAAGAGATTCGCGTCCGATTTCAACAAAATTATCGAAAATAAAGATGCCGATACGACATAAAAGGCAATTGTTCAATCAGTTAATGAATTTCGCTTATTAACTACGGAAGAAACACTTGAATATATAGTCTAAAAATAAAAATAACAAACTAATATTAACATGTGTCCTTGGGCGAGTGGTTAAGACGTTTAACATATATAAGATTTTTTTTTTATTATGGTTCGAATCCCACCTGGATGAAAATAAATTAAATGATCTTTTTTAAATTGAACTTATTTCACTGTTTTTATACGTACACTATTGTTACATAAAATGTGTAATCTTAACTTGGTTACTTTTTGTCATTTCCTAAACGAACAATCTAGTTAAGGCTCAGAATTCATTGATTCGTAGTATATAATAATCTAAAAACAGTTATGGTCATATCAGCTATGCAATATGATGTGATATTCACAAGAAAAAACACACATATTGATCGATACACAGCGTATTGCACAGCTGAAAAGTCAATATTTGTATAATATAGTATTAGAAAAATCAAAACAACGACTGCTGAGCGGGATAATATAACAAAATATGTTATATATATATATTTCCTTTATTAGTTCTTCAAAGCTCAATTCTCTTAAAGTCAGATTAAAATAATATGAATGGTAATCATTGGATCTCCGAGTGCGAGTTTAGCTGACAGTATTCTGAAATATAGATAAATGAGCCATAATTAATATCGTTTTAAAATATGAAATTTAGGAAAGAGTACAACATGGGACATAGCAGTTTAATGACACAGTCATACAAATAATGAATAAATTGAATAATTATAACTCGTATAGTAAATACCAACGATGATTGTGCTGATTCCGCCGAATACTGGGGCTCGTCTTTGAGAATAAAAAAAAAATCTCCAAAGTTGCTGTCATTTTGCACCTTTAGGTAGTAACCATACCACAGATAAAGTTTCCCTTGCTTAGTTTTTGTCAAGAACTGTTAGTTTTATAGTAAACACACAAAACATATCTAAAATCGTTTACATATAACCTTTAATTAAAACTTATATATGGATGCATACAGACAATACTAAATGCAGTGGAAAACGCTTGTTTGTTTTAATGTTAATTAACACGATCTTTTAATCACATATCAATGATATTTTTGTATGGAAGCAGGTTCATCGAAAATCACCGTTTTACTTTACATACAAACAAACATACCACATGCACCTCTAACAATAATACAGTATGGCATTATCGTAAATTACTCTTA
This sequence comes from Panopea generosa, assembly GCA_029582155.1. Taxonomy (NCBI): domain Eukaryota; kingdom Metazoa; phylum Mollusca; class Bivalvia; order Adapedonta; family Hiatellidae; genus Panopea; species Panopea generosa. The sequence goes on from CM055896.1 coordinate 89,031,703, forward strand.
GAAAATAAGTTCTAGAAACCTTGATTATCATCTAGTCAATCTAGATGGTTTCTAATAGAATACATACTTTGAGAACAACTAGCGTCTTCTTCTAACAGTCGATATAAAAAGCTATATCCAGGGATGGTTGTCATCGGAATAACAAAATTGAAAATAGCGTCTTTCCACGACGCACCGCTACATTCTGGGGTATTTGAAATGGCCTGCTCGCCACCACTGATGATACAATTGAATGCAGCACTTGTAAACCTAAATAAATCAAAACAATACCAGTTTAACGTAACCATGTCCATAACCTCGTTTCTTTTCAATCCACCAAATGTACATATGTATATACATATCACCTGCTTACAATACCATCAAAACTAAATATAATAATATGTATCGTCGGATTCCATAACCAGCAAAGGTAAATATATAAATATATTTTCATTCAAAAATCTTCCTCAGGGAAGTAACCATATTACACAAGTTCAATTTAATATTGAGTGAATTAAATTGAACTTGTATAAATATATTTGCTTGCAATACCAGCAAAGGTAAATATATTGATACATCTAGACTGCTGTCAATACCAGCAATGGTAAATATATTTAGATATATTGTTTGATTTCAATACCAGTTAAGGTAAATATATTACTAAATTCGTCATAACCAGCCAAGATAAATGTATGGATACATGGCGTCTAATTTCAATACTAATAAAGGTAAATATTTTGATACGTTCTAAAAGCAACCGCTATCGTTCTACCGTTTGTTTAAATATTGGTTGTATATGAGACAATCATTCGGAAGTAGAAAGTACCAATGAAACTATGGTTAAAACTACTTACTTTCTAAAAGCATTGGTGTGATCTTCGAAAGCTGCAGACATAGAGGGATGGTTTTGATTCATGGCGCGACCACCACATATTCCCGATACATTCTGAAGGCTTCTAAAACATTCCGTTGAGATTTTTCCTGAACCTGTTTCTGCATCTTAATCGAATGAATAACATATACGACAAAACACAGAATAATAAATGTTACAAAAGCAGATTATTTTTTACAACAAATATTTACTCTAACATATACTTTCTATACAGATGAAATTAGTAAAAACCCCGACCTCGTGTACCAGCTAGACTGTGTTTTGTGCCAGACTAGCTAAGTCATTAAAGAGACATACTTAGATTAACACATTGTAGTTTACTTTAATCATGAACTTTGCAAACAAAGTATTTCTCGACATTCTGTTAACAAACGAACTGTATGTATAAATCTTTTGTTAGCCAAAATCTGTTATAATCAAAAGAATAACTAGAATAACATTTGTCAATGTATTATGTCTCACAGTTAGTTATCCATGCAGCAGGATTGTCATCGTTACAGTAGCTGTATGTCTCATCCAACATTGTCATTTTTTTGTTTTGATCTGTGTCACAGTGTGCAAACGCGTCATTCATGCACTCACGCTCTTTCTGTCTGTTTCTACAAGTATTCGTTTAATTACTTTTATTTTAAATCTAAATTTTATCGCAAACATGTATGTCATTAAAAACAAAATCTTTGAACTCATCTTTGTTATTCTTGTAATACAATTTTTTTTTCAAATAATACTGAGACTTATTAAGTTTTCAGATAAGAATGGAGACAACTATTTCACCAGGCGACAAAGTGTAACAAAATGTATCTTGACATTATAGAATAAAGGTGGAGGGATTTACAGTTCATAATGTTAATAGCCATACTATCCTATTTCATTGAATAGAAACAGTATTAAAACGCTTTATCTTACATACCTGCACATGAACTCTACTCTTGCCAAAGCATCGATTGTTGATATTTCATGATTTTCGTATTTGGTTTTGTATATGGCTGTTACACATTTTATATTCTGTTTAACTATTGCATAGAAATTCGTGCAGTTTTCTCCATGCAAGAGTAAAGGACCAGCGTACACAGTGCCACATAGTGCGGCGGTCATAATCAAATATGCTACAAAATAAGATATATAATATTAGCTTTGTTAGCTACCAATTGATGGACGTTAGAAATTAAATTACAAAGACAGCTCATTCACTTCATGTTTGACACGCAATGTTTAATTAAACATTTTTTTAGAAATATTAACTATAATTGCATCTCCAATCATCAATTACAAAACAAAATCCCCGGTACAATTAGAAACCGAATTAAGGTCTCACTTCGGAATTACCTCCCTTACTTGACGGTAGCAAGATTATAACGCCAAAGAAATTAGAACTGTGTAAAGCGGTTGGGCATTTATTTTGTTAAAAATGCATAAAATTTCTTTGTGCATATGCGAACATTGGAACATTTTCATGATTTCTGCAAAGTTTAGGTGACATTGGGATCTGTTTGATGATGCTATGACAGTTTAAAGATGCGTAGTGATACACTGTAACAAATGGGCAGAATTGTAAAAAATGAAGGGGTGCCATCAAACCATCAAATTGTGAAAAAGCAACCTGGTCAACCCCATGTTTTTTCTGCATATTTGGACCAACAGAGGACTGTCTATGGGAATAAGGCACTTTTAGAACCATTGGTAATGTATCCAGTGTTCCAGAAGTGCATGTCTCTATATGTAGAACAGTACACAATTAATTGGTGTGTGAGACGTTAAGGAATTCAAACCTTTTGTTCTACGTTGTCTGAAAACAGTAATGATCTGTTTATGGAATATTTAACTGTACTTAATATGTTATTTTCACTACATATTGTACAACAGTTCAATCCGAAGACTAAACCTAAGCTGACTAAAACAAAAATCTGGATACATCGAATAATGTACATGTATATCAGTGATCGATTAATTTTAAACAGAAAAAACGGCTAAAGCGACCTTTAAATACAAATATAATTTATGTTAACCCCTTTTGGTTTTACTTATTTTTTTTCTTCAACAGAAATCAGATTTAAAAATAAAATAGAAAAATAAAGCGTAAACAATATAAATCGTGCAAACGCATTACTAAAACAAATAAAAAGCAAAACAGAACATACTTGGTACAAAATCCATTTTCAAACATCTAATTCAATTCACTGTCACAGTTTTGTTCGTTTATATCTCTCTTATACAGGAAATAGCATGTACTAGCTTAATGTTCGAGTTAAATAGGTTTAAAAGTTCAAACTGCAATGGCATTTCCGAAATTGGTATAGCATTATACTAAATACTTCTAAATGATTGGGTGATGCTTACCCAGCCTTATTTAACATTGTACACATTCTTCCGAAATATCATTCTTATCTTAATCATAATACATCCTGTATATGTCTATCTTTATATAACATTAAACATATTGACCTAGTGGAATGTAAAGCAACAACGTAATATGAAATAAATGCCTGTGGCATTTTCCTATATTCAAATTACAAAATAAGATAAAAGTGAGCATAATGAGTTATCAATGCATCTTAAACTATAGATTTAATAGTCTTATTTGACTTTTACTCAAACATACGTTATAAATGTTTTAAAGGTCTATTCATACTTTAAGGACATATTGTGCTTGTTTGAACATAAAACGTCTGTAGCATAAATGACTAAGGGCTGACGAGGGAAGAATACAAGTATACTCAAAATAAAATTTACATTTTTTTTCTTACATGAATAAAATTATGGAAATACAATTGTACAATATACACAAATCAAAGCTAATTACTCATCAACAAAAATACCGCTGGTTTTAAGATGTCCTATGATGGAATTAACACTTTTTTAATCACAAGTTCTTTCTCCGACACGTTCCGTATATTTATATTGTGATACAAACTGCTTACATTATATGAATGTTATAACTGTTATTAAAATACACTAATATTTGTATTTATTAATAAGATACTCTACTACTGCGTCCGGATAATCGTAGATTTAACGTCAATCGTCCATCGTGGCGATGGCTATATAAACAGGGTTATCTTGCCTAGAACTCTGTACTGAGTTATCTGGCTTTACGTCGCAACGTACTGACAGTACTTCGACTATACTCCGCCAGGATCGTCAAGTCGTCCATATAACGACTATGTGGGTTACTGTCCAACGGCTACAATATATATGTAATCTCAGATTTACTATTTACTCAATACGTAATGACATTGCCTCTATTACTTACCATCTATCAATGCCATGGCATTTTTATCAATATATGATAATAAAGCATTCGATTCTTACCATCTAACAGTGTCTTGGTAGATTTATCAATACATGATAACAGTGCATTCATTTCTTACCATCTTACAGTTTCATGGTTGCTTTATCAATATATGATAACAGTACATTTAATTCTTACATCTTACAATTTCATAGTAGATTTATCAATGTATGAAAAGAGTTCATTTATTTCTTACTATCTGCAGTTTCATGGTCTGATATATGACCTTCCGTCAATCCCTTCTTCGATGATAATAAAAATAAGTTATTGGTAAGATGAAGGATGAGGCGGCGTGTATTACGATTACTGAATTTAGCGGTTTGACAAGTAAGATGTATTCGTATAAAATGGATGGTAAAGATATAAACAAAATGTAAGGGTATAATGTAAGGTGTTGTCATACAATGCATGATGATTATAAAGATACTTTAATCAATGAAGGTGTGAAAATACATACAATAAAAACAATAAAATGCGTTAAGCATCAGGTAAAAAGTAATGAAATAAATAAAGCTAGTTTATCATGTTTTTATGATAAATGATATATTTTGAGGGAGTTAATACACTTCTATATGGTTATCATGCGAAATAATAAAACAAAGAAAGAAAAGGTTCAGACGCGATTACAAAAAGAAACAAACATGTGTAAAATGGAGTGGTTATTCAAATGATTTCAATTCTAGGGTTCCGTTTAAGGATTTGGCTGTTTGATAAAATAAAGGTAGTAGTATACAATATGGTAGTTTCGGCTAAATTTTTCTATCGCCTAAAAATAACCAGCGAGCTTGGGTGAGCTGATCATTTCTGGGTGGTTGGAAAAGAGTCCAGAAACTGGCATATTGTAAACTACTCCAGCCTTCGGTATTAAGCGACACAGAAAGCTTAATGAGTGTTGCATCTTCCCTATAAGCGAAGTTCCAGGGTTCGAGCCATGGTCTCACTGAATGATTTCCTCGTACAGTTACACAGACACTCTATATCATGTGACTGTATAATACATACTATTTTAGTTTACTTTTCATCTTTATAAAAAATAATCTGTTTTATTTAAGTTGTTACCCCTCGATATGCTCCTGCAGTTTAACCTGTGACTGCCTCATTACCAGTTTCTTCGTGATCGACTCGGTAATACTGCCACTGTTTGCAATAAAGTTTAAATGTGGGTACCTTTTGAACCAAGATTATAATATCAAATAGCAATAATATAATCAAACTGAAAAAAAAATGAAACTATCCACTACAATAAATTGAGTTGATTTTCAAATTTATAAAACACATAATCAGCCAGCGGGTGCCATTTGTGCGGGAATCTATGAATATAATGTGAAATAAGGTGTGAAATGTGCTACCTGGTTAAAACCCTTTATACAACACATATTTGACGTGGTGTTAAGTTACGCTGCGTTTAATATTCAATCCATCGTTAAGTGTAATATGTTGTTAAAGTTAACAGCTCTTTATACAACCGGGTCCAGACGTTTAAAAAACACAACCATAAACAACATAATATAAAATTCACAAACCTATATACCGTTATGTAATGGAACAGTAACATGCTGAATATTTCTCGTCACAACGATTTCATAAATATGAGCTCTGCTGGACTGGACGAAAATTTCCATAATACAGTCAAATATATATATATTTATAGTAAAACACTCCACATACTTTAATGAATGTCTTGCAAATTATGAATTAACAAGTTTCAATATATCGTACGATGCGTCTTTTACAATATAGGCTAAATGTAAATTTAAATTAGTTTTACAAATAAAAATCCCATTTAATTGTTTTAGCTTTTTGAATACTAAATGGTTGTTCATGAAATAAACATCAAAATGATTTATTCTTTAATAAAAAAAATGAAAATGTTTTTTTTTAAAAAAAAACGTTGCTCCTATGGATCTGTCGATACATTTTAACAAATTCACGCTACCTGCTCTAAATATAGCCTATACCATTCCAATAGACACATACTAACTGACACTACTAAGTTAGGCCACAACAACCTAACTATTGCGTTACAACGTCCACAAAGTAATTGTATTGACTAATATACAATGGGTTGTATTAGCACGCTGTACATTAAAGCCTACATATACATATATTGTTTATATGTGTTCTCATATAAAACACGAATACGTAATGTCTTGATTAGAAATTAGTGAATAGTAATTTAAATAAGACTTATTAAAACATGCCATCAATTCATGATGGAACGTGAAAAGATAATACGAAATATTCACTTGATGCAACACAACACATCTTCCTCTCTCAAAAACCAATACAACTGACCAGTTGTACTGTGCAGTCTACACATAAAACGTGTTCACTATACTTTATGTAATTGCATGTATTTACCTGTACATAAAGAGTACTGTGAAAGCTTAAGGGTAATGTGAAGTCTTTTATGTGTAAAAATGTTAATTTTGTTTCACCCAGAAATATCTGATGACACCTGTTAGTGCTCAGAAAATGGAGTATATAAAATGCCACAGATTCAGACCTACAAAGGCAAATACTCAAACAGGTCATCTCTGATGGGTGGCCAATAGGATTGACTTCCTGAACAACTGACTGACTTTTGGAACTATATAGATGAATTAAAATTCAAATGAACAGAAAGCCTCATTCCCAAGACATGTAGACCTACCATGCTTGAGAAAAACCACGACGCACACTTAGGTGTTAAGGAATTCACACAGCGTGCACGTGAAGATCTCTTTTGGTCAAACATGACATTAAGACAGTTGTTCTTAAATGCCCTATCTGTATCAAACACAAGAACGAACGCAAATGGTAAAAAATCATTTCAACGTAGCGAACTACCTGAAAGGCCGTGGCAAAAAGTCGGTACTGATTTGTTCCACTGGATCATTCTGACTGTGTTATATTGGTTAACTACTACAGTATATACTTCGAAGTAATTATACTACAAAATACAGTCACAGACATAGCGTAAATGAACATATTTGTATGAAGATTTATGTTTCTATATAGATTTTATGATCAGGTTAAATTTCTAAAAACAATTATTTTCTACCGGTATGCAAAGTTTACATAATGATCACAATACAATATACCAATTTCAGGCCCATCCGTAAATGAGGGTGTCATCCGAAATAGGGTCAGATAACGTGAACTAGTGCGTAGTGGCACTGACTGATTACGCTGATGTACAAGAACCCTGTCGTCGATTGATACTGTCTTAAATTTGATACTTCTCTCAACAGAGTAATGTCAACGTACACAATTTGCTATGGTATACGATTAATGTGAACATTTTCTATCAGCTGTCCTTTTATTATAATTATGATTCATTTTGTAATGCAACACATGAGTAAATGTTTGACATATATATGTGTCACAGCGTTTGGATTCAGAAACAATATCTTGCGTCATGCAAACTGATAGTCGTTGTTTAAATGTTAGAATAAACATACGTACATATTACGCCTTCAGTGAAACCCAAACACACTCCAATCCATATCTTAATAACAATATCTTAACAGTTGACAGTTTTTCATCATCTATTTTTTTTTAGCATTTAAAAAATGGATATTGGTTATTTGGCATGTGCATGATTTTACAGCAGTACTTAATGCAATGTGTAAAATAAGTGCTACTCAAAGCAAGCTGTCGCTACTGACCAAACGCTAAGCTATTTTTTACACAGCTTTTTACATATAACAAATATTTACAAAATTTGAACTTGAACTGATACAATTGAATTTGAATATTGATCACCCATCTCTGACGTAATGTAATAAAGGTTTCACAATTAAATCACATTATTTGAACTATGCATTCGCAGCAAATTTGAGTTTGGTGGAAGTTATTGATATTTTGATGTGTAAACATAATTCTCGTAAATTGTTATAATGTCGATGTTTTAAGATTTTCCCTATAAATTAACTATTAAATGTAAATTTAATTCATGTACCTTCTTATGGACATATCAACTATGATAGATAATACAGTCTACATGGCCAGGTGGTATAACTGATTGTATAATAGGTATATAATTAAGTTAAGTTTGTACATGTATAACATGTCCTTGTTTTGTCCTATTATACTTTATGAACCGTTTCATTTAGTTTTTAGATTAAATGATATTATTGCAAATGCGCAAAAAATCAATACAAGTCATTTGCATGCGGATTCTCTTACATTCACCTAACTGTAAAACTCGGAGCAGCCAGTTGGATAATTACTACTATTGTCGAAGGACTATTTAACAGTTGGTTTACGCAGCTCTTCGCTCATGTAGCCAAGGGGCATAAAGTGATTTTTCGCTCCTTCCAGCATTGCGTGTATGATCTCTTGATCAGTTTTAATCTATTTTCGAATGTTTCATTGGTTCATCCAATTTTTACTAAACTAACTTTAGTGAATATCAATATTCTATCACGCTGCAATGACAAGAAGGGTTTGAAACATTGCCAGCTATTTAAATAATTTAATTAAATTCAAGATCATGATATTTTGTATCCATACAGTGTAAGTTTTTATATTGGTACCAGTTATGCATTTTGTGATTTGTTATTAATTACAAACTGTAAAATCTAAAGGCTCGTTAATCTTCCGAAACGGACGTTTTTTTATTTTAATTTAAGTCAGTTTTACCTCTCCAAATGATTGAATATATGTTTATTTGATCACTGAAAAACTTAGCAAACGTGTTATTGAACTGTAACCTACGGGTTAATTTATTGCAAGGTTCCAAGCAACGAATCGTTCATATAAAAATAAAAATAAAATTACATTGTGATAGCTGTACTAAACAAACAACCCTTGATAGCCTCTGAATAATTGAATCGTGACGTAATAGCGCGTGCTATATCAAGTGTATATGCGAGGGTGAATCCACACCAAACTAGTATTCGGTACTTATTGTTTCTCAATGCATATAAATAATATAAAGCTTACAACGCTCGATACAGTTTTATCAATCCATAAGTTTTCTAATCTTGCTAATGAAACCCTTATCTAACGGTATTAATCGGCGCACTACCACTGCAGTTGTTTTACTTTAACAATAAACACGAACGTCACCTAAAAATATAACTCATACTTATGCCCCAACTGTGTAATAGAAACTCTCTTGAGAGTTAAACCAAAGTAAAGAAGCCAAAGTTGTTGACGCATATCGGTGTCAGGTTTTAAACTGATTTGTTTAACTTCGATCATGAAAAACATTATTACATCTTAAAACAATCCGAAGTTTCCGTGGGTGAAACCTGTTCTAAGCACATATTGCCTTATTAAAAGACACCACACATAGCCGTGTTATTAAATGGAAATCACGAACCTTCGATTCTTGGTTCGATACTCTGCAGCTATGCTATGCGCTACACAGGTATACAACTTTGAAATTTAAGCAAACGTATGTACCAGCGATATTTTAGGACCCTAGACACACCCATACCACTCTGTGTCCACTCAATACAAAATATTGTGAATGTCCCAACTGTATCTCCCCACTAATAATAACGCTATGATTATAACAGTATGCACAATCAATATACTAGGACAGTAGTCATTATGTTGTAGCTTACTGCTATCCATTCCATTATAAACAGCTGTACTTAGTTACATACAAATTATGCTATTCATCATAATCTTATCTTGAATTCAACAAATATTAGTATTCATAGCAGCCACACATTCATTCTTATAGCCCTCTATCCAATTTCACGAAACAAGCTTGGATACTTGTTTAGTTAGCTTTCCGGACCGACAGACGGACGTACAGTAAACATACATTCCTCTCTAACCGGTTGACGATTAATTAAACTAATACTTGTGTCTAATCGCTTACTTTTCTAGCTTGAAAGAAAACAACAGCTAAAATATTGAGTGAGGTAGCTGACCGCTTTGAAACAGAAAACATACATTTTGTGTTGGTCGGAAAAGAAACAATGGTGCTGTCCAAATGACAATATCATCGGAGATTCATTTACAAATTGATCATTCCTTAAAACGAGAAACACTAACTAGTTTACGTTTTGTGATAATTATTTTCTATCATTTATCGTATTGTTAAATGATTATTGCTATCAACTAAAGACTTTAATAGTCAACTATGAAGGCCTCATGGACTTGTTTATATGAGTTCACTCGTTATATAAAGAATTTACTCATTTGGTTATTATTTGTATGGTACATAACTTAATATACTTTCATGTCATATCTTCTTTTTTTCGTTAATTTAATGTTTAAGTTTGCATCACCAAACAGAGGTTTCAAATTCTAATATAGGAATGGTGTAGAAATTATGAGTATTTGACAGTAGTTAAGTCGAAGTTTTTAAAACTGTGAAACATCCAACATGAGCACAAAAAGATCGTCTAGTGCATGCTACTTAATATTGTTGCAGTATTCACAAACACTGTTTTCTCGTATAATATAATTCTAAGATAGTTATATATTGCCATATAGTTTCTTTAACATTAAAATCAAACTAACACGATCTTAAGTGCTCTGAATTTAATTTAAAGTTATAAAACTTACCATCGAAAACATTGAAAAACATGTTTTCACAACTGGGATGCAATAACCTCGTCGTCAGCATATAGTTCATAGTCATCAGTTATTTCCCATCCATACATCAGCATGCAAAGTGTAATTGTCATCAATAAGGTAATTTTATAATATGATAATTATTGGAAAGCACTTTAAGTGGCTAATCTTTGGAGAATATTTTGTTACAAACTTTAAATGTCAGTATGAAAATTTACAAAAGGGCAAACATAGCCATACACATAACTGTATCACATTAGATACAGGGAAATTACATATACGGCATACTGGTTGCTGCAATCTCACATATATACTCACTTGGTATATAACAGCATAGAACCCATTCGTTTGTTTTTGCTACAAACCGAAAAATAGAACAGAAAATAACATATATTTTATTTTACTTATACATAGTACATCGTAATATCTATACACATGTTAACAAATATATCAAGATCATGTCACGTGGAAACACACACACACACACACACACACACACACACACACACACACACACATACATATATATATATATATATATAAAAATATATATACATATACATTCATACAGCAGTGTTCGAGTGCTGAAATTAAATGACGATGACAACGTTCACTATGTGTCAAAGACAATCTAATAGATAAGCACATTTTATATAGGTTAAAAAGGTACTTCTAGTATCTGACTGTAATAATGCTATGAATCGAAACACACTAGGTCTCTGAAAAAAATAGTTGCTTATATATTGTTGTCTTAAATCTAAATAGCAGGGACACACCAAGGTAAAAAAGAAATTCATCTTCTAGATATTTCGAATTACAATATAGACAGATGTGTTCATTTCTAGGAGTTCTATTTCTCGCATAACGTCCTGTTTGAATTCTTAATGAATGTGACAATAATCGAATTTTACACATATATGTTCTCAAATCACATGGTAACATATTTAAAGATTGTTCGTAGGCAAAAGAAGTTTTTTACATTATTATATATTTCTAGCACACCACTATTTGATTTATTTGAATACCAATTGTGTAGGAAACTGTCAATAACGCTTTGTTTAAATACATGAATAAAATTATTTATGGCAATCATTGAGGGATCTTCCCAAATATATCCAAAGCCATAGTCAGATAACATTTATTTAACATTAGACAACCAATTCTTTTTACCTTTTATACAATCATCATATGCAAGTTTGTATAATTTCTGTAAAATGTATTATCTGTATTTATCAATTTGTACCAGAATTGTATAATTCTAATAAAGCGTGATATGTACACAAGATTTCTACCTAACTCGCCATATATAGCCGATGAGCATGTACTAGTTCTAATATTGAGTATTTATTTACAAAATTTATATGCAATCTTTCAATTTCTTTTGATATGGTGTAGCCCCATATTGATCCGACAAACGCATCAAATAACTGATATAATATTTTAGGTTTCATTTTATAGTTACGACAATTATTCAACAACACATTTAAGGCTTTTAAGGCTTTACCAATAAACTGTTAGTTGCTAGCTGCAAATGTCCCAGTAAAGTTAAAAATGGTTCCCAGATAACTAAAGTCATTAACATTTTCTAAATAAGTAAACTTTTCATTATCTAATCAATTTCCCCTTTTTCTAAAAACCATAACTTTCGTATTTAATGTATGAACATCTAAACTCCATTTACTACAGTATGTGTTTAATAAGTCCAGGCTTTTTGTATATCTTCTGGAGAATTTCCTAAAATAATCATGTCGTCTGCAAAAAATAATAAAATCATAACTATATCGTATATCAATAAACCTGAATTAATGTCTTGTTGTAAAAACAATTCTAAATCTTCAATAAAAAGAGAAAGTAATATGGGCGAAATTATTTCCTCTTGGCGTAACCCAACTGCATAATCGAAAAACTCCAAATAATTATTACATGATCTTACACACGATTTAACGCCATGAAACATATCTCTAATAATACGAAGAACATTGCCTTGAATTCCGTACTTGTGCAATTTAAACCATAAAGCATTTCTGTAAAAACAATCGAAAGCTTTTTTAAAATCTACGAATACACAGTATAAACGTTTATTTTCATTTAAATACTTTTGTATCTCAGTTAATAAAACAAATAAAGCATCTAGTATAGAATTTCCTTTGCAAAATCCAAACTTTGAATCAGAAAATGTATTTGATTTGTCACAAAACTGAGCGATTATCTTGTTTAATATTTATGTAAAAAGCTTAGACAGACATACAGCTTACTAAAGTTATACATTCTATAATTGTTGACACTATTTTTTTATCTCCCATTTTATGCAGTGGTACAATAACACCCTCTGTCCATTTATCAGGAAAAAAACGATATCGAAAATTGCATTAAATATATCACAAATACTGTTAATATAATATATCAAACTCCAAGACGATACATTGCTCTTAAAGAGAAAACACGCATACGTATATTTAGATATATATGTACTTAGATAATTGTATAAACACTAAAATGGGGAAGATTCCATTACAAACGGAGTTTGGCTTTCATTCTACCAATATATACCCGCTAATCAAATAATAAAGATGTAGTTTATTATTTCATTAACTTCAATCATTTACAAAACGTATAAATCTACATCATAATAAACCATGTATATAGTGTGTACAACTGTGCTCGACTGTTCCATCGGGTACCTTCCAACACGTATGTGAGTATTTAGACGTAATAACTACATCCTGACTAATGTAGAGATGACGGAAACCTCGGCATTTTGCAATATATGGTAGCCTACAGGGGCAAGTACCTTACACTTGTTTGTGCTTTGGCAGAGATAAAAAATATGTTAAGTGAAAATGACATCTTCAAATGAATTCGAGTTAAATTTTTGTGTTATATTAGTATATTCATACAAAATATGATAAATTTTACGTCAGTTATTAGCATACTACTTGTGTATATCAACATAAAAATTTATTATGCAATCGGGAAGACATTTTAATACTTGATGGGTTAAACTGTACGAGGGATACAAATGTAATTAGATATCACGTGTCGTTAGATAAACGGTCGAGAGCCTAGGTCACTTCGAAGGTTTAGGAAATTCTTTAAATCTATGTTAAAAAGTCACGATTTTTCATAACTTCATCTTAAACAACTAACTTAGTTTCCTTTTAAAAAGTAACAAGAATTGTGTGTTAAGAAACATCTGTAGGTGTCAAAGTGTGTTTGCACGACTATCGGATGGTTGGTGAAGTGGTCACCGGTCGCAATATTTCCTCTAAATTGTCTAAAATGACTAACAAATGTTAAAACTGTTTGCATACCACTTTCTCCACTTTTATCCTTGCTTTAATTTGAACATAATCGATACTATTGATATCATGAAATCAATATTGTAACTGTTAAGTACAAGTAATAAACCGCTGCCTGTCACATGTTTTGTATACACTATATCATGGATCAGATGGGCCAGCGTGTATATTAGATATTGAAAATAACAACACTACATATATATCTTACAACCATGTTGACTGAAATGAACATATAAATCAAGCTAGTTTGTGTAGTTTAAGGCGCACAATAGTATTAGAAAAAATATAAACAATGGCTGCTGGCTGAGTGGGGTAATACAACAACAATTATTTCTTATATATATGCTTTAATAATTCTTCCAAGTTCAATAATCGTAAAGTCAGATTTGAAATAATGTAAATTGTAATCCTAGATTTCCGAGTCCAAGTTTAGCTGACGGTATTCTGAAATATAAATGAATGAATTATATTAACTATTGTTTCAAAACATGAAATTTAGGAAATTGTACAACATGGGACATATCAGTAAAATGACACATACAAATTATGAATAAATTGAATAATTAAAACTTGTAACGTAAATACAAACGGGAATGATTCCGCGGAATGCTTGGCTCGTCATTGAAAACAGATACGATTTCCATAGATGCTGTCTGTTTTTTTCCTTTAGAAACTTACCAGGTAGTTACGTGTAATTAATTTTAGACAGCATAAGAAATACAAAATACAATTCATAGTACATGGTTTGTCAAGAACTGTTGGTTCCTCAATTATTCGCAAAAATTATTTATTAAACACTAACACATGGATGCATACAGATACTAATATGTAAAAAAATACCGTGGTTAATGTTGGTTTGTGCGTGTTTGATTTAATGTGCATTAACAGGATATTTTAATCAGACAGAATTTATCATGAAGCAGGTTTGTTTTGACTTTGATACAGACAGACATACCATGCACACATATTACAAAAATTTAGATTAAGCATAGAAATTTCTTGAATTAGAAAATATGATCTAAATATGACCTAAAATGATCTAAATATGATCTGAATATGACCTAAATATGACCTTTATATGACATAAATTTAAATTAAATATGATCTGAATATGACTTAAATATGACCTATAAACTTTAACTACCATCTAGTTATCAAGTTAATATCGACGGTGTCTATAAATATACATACTTGGAGAAGAACAGTGTCTTCTTCTAGTAACCGATACCATAAGCTAAATCCTGGGATGGTTGTCATCAGAACAACAAAATTAAAAATAGCGTCTTTCCAGTAAGCACCGCTACATTCTGGGGTATTCGAAATGGCCTGCTCGCCACCACTGATGATACAATTGAATGCTATACTTGTAAACCTTAAAAAATCAATGTAACGTAAATATTTCAATACCAACAGAGATAAATATAGTATTATGTCAAGAAATATAAAGGTAAATATATCGATAAATCTTGTTTGATTTCAATACCAGTAAAAGGTAAGTATATTAATATATATACAGTCGGGTTTTTATTTTCAGTAAGCGTAAATACATCAATATATCTCGTCTGCTTTCTATACCAACAAATTTTTGCTTTTATACCAGTATGGTAAATATATTATATATCGTCGGATTTTATCAGCAGTAATCTATATATGTTAATACATCTCATCTGCTTTCAATATCAGTAAACATAAATATGTTCAAATAACTTCCCTGATTTCAATACCAACAAATATAAGTATAACGTAAATATACGTCTGATTTCTATATCAGCAAAGATAAGTATAATGTAAATATACGTCTGATTTCAATACCAACAAAGATAAGTATTGCGTAAATATACATCTGATTTCTATATCAGCAAAGATAAATATATTTATACTTCTCGTCTGATTTCAATACAAGCAACAATAAATATATGGATGCGTCTCTTCAGATTTCAATACCAATACAGATTAATGTATTGATGTATTCTTAAAAGTTTGTTGTAAATAAGACAAAAATCCGGAAATAGATCAATTATATAATATATATAATAATTCTAAAACTACTAACTCTCTGAAAAAGTTGGTTTTATCTTCGAAAGCTTCAAACATAGAGGGATTTGTTCCATTCATGACGCGATGAGCACATATTCCTGATGACTTTTGAATGCTATTAAAACATTCCGTTGTAACAGTTCCTGAACTTGTTTCTGCATCTAAATCGAATGAATAAAGTATACCAAAAAACATAGAACAATCAATCTTACAACTGCCAATAATTCACAAATAATTACACTAGAATATCATTTCTATACAACTGAGAACAGTAAAACACGATACAGATTTTAATTTTGAAATACTTAAGAGCTTCATCGTCAATTCATTTCATATTAATTAGGCTTTGTTTTGCACCTGATTAGATTAGTCACTGACCTTTGAAAACAAAATTCTTTCGAACATACTGTAAATAAACTGTATTAATAAATATGTTTGCCAATTGTAAAATGAAAATGAGTTATAATCAACGGTCATAAAATCACATTTGTAAATGCAATATAGTTTACAATTAGTTATCCAATCAGCGGCGTTGTTTCCGTTACAATAGCTGTACGTCTCTCCCAACAATGTAATTATTTTGTCCTGTGATTTACAGTGTTCAAACGCGTCATTCATGCACCTTTGCTCTTCCTGTCTATGCCTAGATAATTACATATATAATTACATTGATAAGTCTACAATAGTAATATTCCGATCACAACAGGATATTTGAACTTTCTGTTTGAAAACTTTTATTTCAAATCAATATTGGAATTCGTTATTTATTTTTATAGACAGAAAGAAACAACTAGTTCACAAAGTATATTAAAACCGTGTAAATATGGCACAGCGGTAGAGTGTGCTAAACTATATAGTGTTAATAAGCATGCTATCCGTTTTTGTGTTCATTTATTTTACAAAGATGACAAAATAAACGCTTGCCTTTCAAAATTTGGACATAGATGTTCATGTTTAAAGTGTAACAGAAACAGTATTAAAACGTTCTATCTTACATGCACATGAATTTTACTTTTGGTAATGCATCGCTTGTTGATATTCCGTCAGGTGAAGATTTTGGTTTGGGATATGACCCTACACATTGTAAACTTTGTTCAGTTATTGCAAAGAAGTTCGTGCAGTTTCCTCCTGGTGAGGGTAACGGACCAGCGTACACAGCGCCACAAAGTGCGGTTGTCATTATCAAATATGCTACAAAATAAGAGGTATGATATTAGTTGTGTGTTTAATTATTGGTGGACATTAGAAATTAAATAACAATGATAGCTGATTCACTTGAAGTTTGTCACGTGATAATTAACGAAACATTATTAGAAATGTTAATTATACAAACATATATAATTATCCCTTTCATCAATTACAAAACAAATACTATACAATCGGAAAATTCAAACTTGTTTATCCACTTTAGTTCAAGAATGATTGAATCTACAGAAAACAGTAATGATCTGTGTAAGATATTTAACTGTTTCCATGTACAGGTAATTAAATATATACGCAAGCGGCATATCTCCATAGAAACAATGTTGGAGTACATATTTGACATCATGGACAGGGACAATAAAACAAGATTAATATGAAAAAGAACCACGCATGGTAGGTGCTGCTGGAAAAATTGGCGTAATGTTTTGTTGAGAACAGAATCGTATAGTATAGGTATAACCAAATCATGATTTGGTATTCATTTTAAAAATAGTCAAATCTGTTTGTGGGATGTACTGTTCCCATGTCATCTGAACCAACTCGGTAGCCTCGAGACTAACTCTAAACGACAAAAACAAAAATCTGGTATGTTTCACTTAACCTTCTACATGTTTGTATTATTTTCATAGGCATTTGTTAAGTCACGTTTTACTTGCCATTTATTAAGACAGTGCATTAATTAAATGCTATATTCTTGAACAAGCATATGTCTTTAAATATAGGCATACGTTCTTTTTGTACATGTTCATAGTATATCAAGATAATTATCTTTATATGTTATTACATCGTTCATTAACAGATGGCACGATATCTACAAACATGGTTTGTCTAATTAGTAAGCATACTGTTTGACGAGTACCTGGTCGTCAATTATCAGATGCTTTACTTCAATATATAATAGAATGTGAATGGTTAGCTTAATTTATGTCAGTAACAATATCCCGGTTTTAGGCTAGTAAATTAAATTCATAAAAACAACTTTGATATAGTGTTTAGCTAATTGTATCATACACTAACACTTACACTATTGTATATTAACCAGTGCAACGTCAGTTCGCTGTTATCAATATACATATAGATGTATATGAAATGATGTTAAGTATATGTCATAGCCGCACTACATTAATCGTATACGACTAAGGTTATGTCTCATAAACATTTATCAAAAAGTATTGATTTCTTGAATATATTTCAAACTTCAGTTTATTTTATTCCACCAGGTTAAAACTGTTGGAACATGGCGTACATTATATTACGTTATGATGTTATATTGATTTGATGTATGAACTACATATAGATGTTAAGAGATTGTCGTAAAATATATTAAACAAATTATTACATATTTACACCAGGATGCCACAATGGTATAGAAAGTTTTTATAGTTTTAATAGCGATTA
The DNA here is from genome assembly GCA_029582155.1 of Panopea generosa. NCBI lineage: Eukaryota > Metazoa > Mollusca > Bivalvia > Adapedonta > Hiatellidae > Panopea > Panopea generosa. Next base: position 89,050,322 of record CM055896.1, read on the forward strand.
AAAATGGCCTCTTTGATAAATCCAGAAATAAAAAAAATAGAACAATAAAGCGTAATTAATATAAATCATAGAAATACATTAGTGAAACAAATAAAAAACAAATTAAATAAAACATACTTGTGACAAAATCCATTTTGTATTCAACAATCTAAATCACTGTCTATGTTTTGTTCGTTTATACCTCTCTTATATAGGAATATCCTCTGATTACTCCATGGTCACGTTAAAGAGGTCTAAAAGTTTAAATCGCGATGGCATTTCTAAATACATTGAATATTTATAAATGATTAGATGACACTTACCCGCCATTATATAACATAGCACACATTCTTCCTAAATGTCAATCATATCTTAATCACAATACATAGTACAAAATTTCTGTCTGCAAAACACCGTAATTTTGTTGTCCAAAACATTATTCTATATTCCATGCACAAAAGAATGTTGATATGAAATAAGGTACAATTGGGTATAAGGAGGTTGTCAATTTATATGTAAATTATGCATTATATATAATAATCATATATATGTTTTGCTGATCTTTGAAGGACATAAAAGTAAAAGAAATAAGAACACTTGTACTATCGGGCTTCAACTTTCGATTTAGCTTTCAAATTGTTTCTTTTTAAAATATAGCACCGTTTACTTTTGTTATCAGCGCCCTCTAACGACACATATTTTTCATATTTATTAACGGTTTTTTCCGTTTACAATGGTCAATTTATAATTTAATTTAACATTGTTTTAAATAATATTTTTAAATTCCATATTTCATTTCCAGTGAACAGATAACTTTTATACAGATAAAATACAGTGAATAATATGCTCAATTCTGCTAAATCTCTCTGGTACAGGATTTTGAATCTTACATATGTTAACCTTCGTTAATTTTACTTTATTTCAATCGAATGAAATCAGAGGATGTTGACAGTAGTAACTTGAATTTATAATTTAAATCTTAACACTTAAACAAACGACGTTTTCTTGTGATTTCGGACGACGTCCAGCGAACGTCATATGATTCTAACGTAAAAATCGACGTCGTCCAAAATCGAAGGCAAACGTCATGTGTTTTTAAGTGTTTCGTTTTTCTTTAAACTGATCGAGCTGATGTAAAAACTCGCGTGAATACTCCCGCTTTTTTACCATATTGTAGTCAAAGTAATAATATTTAACATATGTGAACTTGTACCAGATCGTTTTTCAGCAAATACAATTAAGTAAGGAGTTGTCACAGAAGAAGAAGAAGAAGAAGGGAGGGCAATTCAGAGGGTTTAGAACAAACAACATTGCAGAAGAAAGGTTAGCTATATAAGTGAGAGAGAACATTCAAAGTTTTCCCATCATGGAAAGCCATTATTGTCATAAAACTAATATTAGACAGTATTTAAATACAGGGTAAGGTGTATTGAAAATGCACGGCCTTTATCTTAACTATTGCAGAATTAGAAATATGGCACTTGTATGTCACATTTTTCTACACAGGCATATTTTTAATACCCAATTTAACTTGGGATTTTCTAAATCCAAAAAAGATCAGTGTAATCTCTGTAATGCATTTAAATATTCAAGAAATACAGACAGGGAGACTTGCCTCAGTGAACCAGTATTGTAAAAACATCGCCTATTGTATTGTTTTCGAAAGTAGTTTAAAGGCAGCTCTTGCAATCAATTTTGGGACCTTTCTATTAATTGCACATTTTCATCTCTTTATCACCAAGAAAATTAAAATGAATAAGATATTTTATTGAATTCAATCCAATAAAAAAAAAATATGATGCTACAGTGAAAAGACATTAAAATTAATTTATATTTTATTACCAGCAATGTACAAAATAAGGTAAGAAAGCAATAGCTTATTTCAGCGAAAATACCACTGACTGAAGTATTTTTTCCAAAATCTTCAAAATGATTTTATAACAAACGTCATACTTGTTTAATTAACATGCATTATGGGCAAGCATTTGAAGTGTTCAAAAATAGTGTGAACTTGAGAGAGTCAAATACAATAGCTTCGCACTAGGGCCAATATGATCAACAGGCACACCTCAGCCATACAATAACCTCTAAGAAATATGGCTCCAGAAACATAACCACCACTCTCTGTCTATTCTAAACAAATTCTCTTTGCCACTGGCGCATTTCCTTAACACAAAATTCAATGTATGTCTGATGCTCAAGCTTTACATCCGAATTCATAATGACGCTGTTATTTTCCGAAAACCGTCTGTACTAGGACACTAGCCTAAATGCTGTTGCTTACTGGTAAACATTTCATTAGAATCAGCTGTACTTAATTGTTTTGTTTTTGTATTTAAAATAGTTTTGTTTTGAACTAGGTCTTTGATTGGATTCTTTTTATTTTACCACAGAAATCAGAGTCTATCTGAGATTTTAAATTTTTTGATTGCCATTATATTTTTAAGTTTTAAAAATAACCTTCTTAAGCATTCAGAACATGCTTTCACATCTGGGATGCAAACACCTTGTCGTCAGCATATAGTTCATGGTCATCAGTTACTTCCCATTGATACTTCTGCATGCGAAATATAAGTGTTCATCAAGCAGGTCATTTGATAATATGATAATTTTTTGAAAGTATTTTAAGTGACTAATTTTCGGAGCATACTTTGTTACGAAACTTTAAATGTGAGTATGTTAATTTACAAAAGGTCAAAATGAGCCATATTTGCATAACTGTATCATATTTGATAATGGGAAATTGCATATTCGGCATACTGTGAGTTGCAGATCTCATATATATATATATATTTGTACACGTGATATATAGCAGCATAGCTCCCATCTATGATTGTTTTTTTTCTACAAACCGAAATATAAACACTACCAATTCGTCATGAAGGAAACCTATACATTTCCAATTACATAACTAATTCGCAATGAAGATACCTTGATGTAAAAATGTAAAAGTTTAATATGTTGAATATTATAATGGACAGGGACAATAAAACAAGATAAATATATAAATGAACCACGCATGTTAGAAGCTGCTGGAAAAATTGGCGTTATGTTGAGAACAGAATCGTATAGTATAGATATGACAAAATCATGATTTGGTATTCATTTTTAAAATGGTCAAATCTGTTTGTGAGACGTACTGTTCCGATGAAATTAACTCAGTAGTCTTTAGACTAACCCTAAACGACTTAAACTAAAATTTAGTATGTTTCACTTAACCTTCTACATGTGTGTATTATTTTTATAAGCATCTTCTTAGTCACGTTAAAAAAGCACATATATTAAGACCAGCTCATTAAGTTAATGATATATTCTTGTTAGAACAAGAATATGTCTCTAATTGTAGGCATTTTCTTTCTTTTTGTACATGTTCATAGTATTTAAAGTTAATTATCTGTATAGATTAATTACATCGTTCATTAACAGAGAGCACGATATCTACAAACATTGTTTGTCTAATTAGTAATTATAAAGTTTGACGAGTATTTGTCCGTCAATCATCAGATGCTTTACCTCAACATATAATAGAATTAGCTAAATTTAGCTAAATTTATATAAGTTATACTGATCCCGATTTTAGGCTATTAAATTAAATTTATAATCACCAGTGCAACGTCAGTTCGCTGTTATAAATATACATGTATGTGAACTGATGTTAAATATATGTCATAGCTGCACTATCATAGGCATCAATCGTATACAAAAAAGTATGTCCGAAATATGAGTATGCTGACTTTTAAATCAGGATTAAGTTTTGCCTGAGTTATTTGGTCTGGCTGCTATATCAGGGCCGTAGGCACACTGAGGCAAACGGAGGCACTTGCCTCCTGTATAATTTGTGGAGGTTCACATATTTTTTGTATAAAGAATCAAATTATCCATAAAATATGAAATATTCTTGCAACTTGAAAATTGAAAATATCCTTCACTTATAATATTTTCAGTAGGAATATATCATAAGTTATAGATTTTAACGACTTAAAATATCAGAAATGTCAGAAAAACTTAAGAAATGCATGCCAGGAGAAAAATGTTTGTTCTTGAGAACATGCCCTCCGGACACCACTAGCAAAGTTAGGTTGTGCCTTCTATAAGATCAAACTTTGGCTACGGCCCTGAATATATTATATAAAATAAATAATAACAAGAAGATGTATAACCACCAAGAACGCATCATTAACACTCAGAATATTGTATAATAACCAGTGTAACGTCAGTTCGCTGTTATCAATATACATATAGATGTACATGAAATGATGTTAAATATATGTCATAGCCGCACTACCATAGGCATTAATCATATACGGCTAAGGATGTCCGAAATAAGAGTATACTGACTTGTAAATCAGGATTAAGCTTCGCTTGAGATATTTGGTCTGACAATGCTTTATATTATATAAAATAAATAAAAACAAGAAGATGTTTAACCACCAGTAACGTATCATTCAAAGAACACTTCATCCCAATAAGTTAAACATAATAAATATATGGTTCACGTGTGTTCAGCCTCAATATCCACCCATTGTCATATCACCAAGACGAATCTTTGTAACATAAACTATTCCCGCCAGCTTACTTTGTTATTAAACCGACAAACAAGTACATAGGTATGTGGTAAAACATAGAAATGCTTAAATAAATATATACTAGTATGTAAAGGAAAATAACGTTATTCTATATGCAGATGGTCTCGTATCCTTTGAAGACGCCAGAGCAGCAAAAGATTGTTAACTTAGGATACGACAAGAAGGAGATGGGGATTACAATGTTGGGAATATAATATATGTATTGGTCAGCCATTTCACAATCAATAACGATGTTTAAGATCGTCTTCAGAACTGATTTGTTTCACTTTTTTGTTAATGAATTCAGGTTGTAGGTGCACAGGAAGTGGTTTAATTTTAATAACGTGGATTGTGTTTCATTTCACATGAACTGCATCAAAGTAAATATATCAAATGGAGAATACTTTAAACATTAGATAAAGCAGCGTAATAACATATATGTCTAGAGTTCGAACAATATGTAAAAAAATTAACTGAACATAACTTAACGTAGCCTTTCCATGAACTATAATTTAAGTTTGCATCAAATACGCACATGTACATTGGTGCATAATAACTTTTAAACGTGACATGGGGCTGTTATTGAAGTGCATCTTTAATATAAATATACATGAACTTTATTTTTTGAATAGTCGTGAGACATTAACTGACATGTAACTAGTACAGTTTATGTGAAGCCCTATGCGATTAACTTACTTTGTATATGTTACATAACAGGTCATATGTCATAAACATTTATCAAATAATATTGATTCCTTGAATAGATATCAAACTTCAATTATATTGCGTTTCGACTTAATTTTATTCCGTCAGGTTAAAACTGTTGGTAAATGGCGTACAGGATATTACGTTATGCTGTTTTGTGGTTTCAGCGTATTAACTACATGTATCTATAAAGCAATTGGCGTAAAATATATTTAACAACAAATTACATATCTACACCAGGATACCACAATAATGTAGAAAGTATTTATAATTTTAATAGCGATTAAAAACTGGCCTCCTTGTTCAATCCAGAATAAAAAAAACATTAAAATAATAAAGCGTAATTAATATAAATCATGGAAATGCATAAGTGAAATAAATAAAAGAAAAATAGAACATACTGGTTACAAAATCCATTTTGCATACAACAATCTCATTCTTTGTCTATGATTGATTCGTTGGTGCCTCTGTTCTATAGGAACTATCCTCTGATTACTCAATGTTCACGTTAAAGAGGTTTTTAAGTTTAAATTGTTATGGCATTTCTAAAATCTGTATGACATTAAATTAAATATTTATAAATGATTAGATGACACTTACCCACCATTTTATAACATAGCACACATTCTTCCGAAATGTCAATCGTATCTTAATCACAATACATCCCGTGTCTGCCCTTTTTTAAAAATATATTACATTTCTTACATCCTGTTATTTAGAACTTGATGACGATATGTTTTAAAATACAAATCGGCTGGAAAACACCGTAAATTATTGCTCATAACATTTCGCTAGATTCTTTGTCAAAAGAATGATGATATGAAATAAGATACAATTGGGTATAAGGAGATTGTCATTTCACCCAAAACTAGTGCCTTATTAAGGAAAGAAATGTAAATTGTGCATTATATGTTTATCGGTTTTGTTGAGCTTTAAGGGAAATAAAAGTAAAAGAAATCTGTACACTTGTACTAAAGAGTCTCAGCTATCGTTTTAGCTTCTTTTTTTTAAATTAAAGTACGGTTTTCTTTTGTTAACAGCGCCCTCTAAAGGCACGTATATTTTATATATGTATTACCGTTTTTTACTTTTACAATGGTCAATATGTAAATTAATTAAAAATTGTTTCAAATAACATTTTTAAATTCTTTTTTTCATTTCCAGTGAAAAGATAATTATTATACACTGTCAGATTAAATACAGTGAATATTTATGCCTGATTCCGCAAAAACGCTCTGGTACAGGTTCTTGAATTTCATATATGTTAAACTTCTTTCATTTTACTATAATTAAATCGGATTAAAAGAGAGGATGTTTACGGTTACTAGTTTATTTTTAAATTTAGATGAACATTCAATGTTAAACTTACATGAGTTATCATTGCTAATGTATTAATACATACAGGATATTTCACGAAGTCGGTTTTATTATCTAGTTTATTAGACCTATCGGAAAAAAACATATTATAGGGAATTTTATGTTTTATTATTTTTCCGACGAGTGTAGCAAATTTAAACCTGAGTGTTATTCATGTTATTTACAATCACCTTATTCAGTGTAAACGTGTTTTAAAAAGTATTTATTTGTGCATTGTGAGTTTATTAATAAAGATACTTTTTTATTTAAAGCATATTCTTAAACGACCTCTCCACATTGGCCGTCAGGATAATACACTGACTTGCAATGTATTCACTGGACCCGGGGTTCTGGTCTCCATCTTTCCAAAAGTATACATTTAACAATATCATGTATATCACGTGGTAATCTGAATTTAATCAGATAGAAAAACAACACAAAAGATTAAGGTAGATAGCAGATTATATCTTCAAACTTGATTATCGACTTATACAATCAGAATTAAAATTGGAAGATACGCACAAAACGATATTATACTTTCAAATTCAAGAGATATGGAAGATGAGTTTCATTTATTTTACTAGATAGTGTGTCCAATGTACGAACATATTCATATATATTAAAATATTGATATAGAAATAAAATTGTATTTAAAGTAAATGAATTAATGCAAGTGGAAGACAATATTACTTCAGACATTTATTTAAAAGAAGAATTAAAAGATATTTTGCAATAAGAAACATTGTAAATTACAATTAAAGTTGATCATCAAAAAGATTTAAATAATAAAAAGTATTTCCCTTAAAATAATTTGGTTTATTTACTTGAGAAATAACGCTTGTCCGTTGCTACGGATTCGTAGCTCTTCAGATTTTATCGTTCGGTAAGCTGGTTCCCCTTTCAATAAACACATTGTTCAATAATACAATACAGAATCGGAAAACAATCTGTCCAACCGCGGTATATAAACGCAAATCCCGTGCAGCCTTTTCACTTTTATCTACACGACACTTTTATCTACATGACACAATAGTTTACAAAATTACCCGCCCGCCACACCCCTAGAAGATGTATTTTATTGCATGTTCAATGGCAAATAATGTATGTGATAAGGACTTATTAATCCTGGTTACATATATGCATGATTTTGTGTAAGAATTGCTGTTCCCAGTATATTTTTCAGGATCCTGTACGTTGAGATTTAACTGATGCGGTAACAACTAACGTGCATTAGATGGTCTCCGATATCCAGTTCACTGCCACGTATATACTGTCTTATATCTTCTGCCACGGGTACCGACTTTGGGAACATTATCCTACTTCTACCTTGTACGAACAGACACTTTGTTAATAGTTGTGGAACAGGATGATACGTTACATGCATTGTGTACCTAATGCCTGGATATCGGATTCGAAAGTGACTTAAACTATCGTTAAATTGCACAGAATGTTTGAGTTGGCGTTTGTTGTTTAATATTTTATGTACAATTGAATATGGTTAGTGCCTCACTAACATTAAGAACAGTTTGCTATAAGTATGATATAAAGTGTTGATCAAAAGTATTTATTTTAAACTTTAATTGCTAGAACTGTCGCTCAAGTCGGGTTCATCGGAAGGGATCAGGCGTTCTGTTAATAGCCAAATATTTTATTTTTGTATAACTGTGGTTCTCAACGGTGTTATTGTCACAGATTGGAAAAATTGGTACCTTGTACTAGATCTTGTGGCAACACGCATTATACCGTTGCTGTTGGTCTTGAGCTGTGTCATATGGTGTGCCCACGTTTCAGAGAAAAGAGAAAAAAAGGGCATAAAAAAAGTTTTCACCCAGACCGCATTTTGTGTGTTTGATGCAGTTGCGGTTTGTTGCGTTTCTGTATCTGTCTGAAAATTGTACATGATACATTTTGCCACTTAATAATGGTAGACTCGAGTTGCTTCGGGTCACTAGGTCTGGCCCTTATAGTACTGATAAGACCTAGATTGCGTTGTTGCTTGGTGGCTCAATGCATCATGAAGGGCATACCAAAGTTGGTCAGTTGTATGTGTAACCGTATTGTTATACGAGTATTGTAAGTGTTTGATGCAGTTGCAGTTTGTTGCGTTTGTGTATCTGTCTGAAAATTGTACATGATGCATTTTGCCACTTTTTAATGGTAGACTCGAGTTGCTTCGGGTCACTAGGTCTGGCCTTTATAGTACTGGTAAGACCTAGATTGCGTTGCTGCTTGGTGGCTCAATGCATCATGAAGGGCATACCAAAGTTGGTCAGTTGTATGTGTAACCGTATTATTATACGAGTTTATGGTGGTTAAAGTAACCACTGTTATGCTGGTCAACCGTAGGATGGGCTGTCATTCAAATCGGTATTGAATAACTACAATAGCAGTTGTCGGCACCCCTTTTAGCACCGGATGTTTGGCGGTAGACCCTAATTTTCAATGTGGCACTGGTTTCCGGTGCGTAGCCGTTGTAAGCTTGGGCCTATGGCCATGCATTCGGGTGGAGTCTGTTTGCTTGATGAAGTCAGCCAGTCCGTTGTTGACTTGTGTTGTATTGCTTGTTGCTTCAATTTGCCTTAATTTTAATCAAAAGCTTGGTCTCTGTTAATGGGAGTTTGCCTGTAGCGCCTGGTCGCCTTTCGGTGGAGGAATCTATACACCCTAGAGCGGCCTAAACATGCCAACCTTTATTTACCTTTTATTAGTATAGATAATGATTGTTTATTATCTCGCAGTTTGTTACTGCACAAACGTAAATGTATATGTTCAATAAACATAGAGAATGCTGCACGTTTTCCTTTTATTTCGATTTATATTAAATAATAACGAGTAACAATATTAAGTTTATAATTATTATGCGACCACAAGCTTTTTGGCACATGTGCCTGAATATGCAAGTGATAAAACGAATAATAATGCAATCAAATAATAATTATAATAAAAAATGAAAATAACAATAATAATGAATAAATGTTTTCGAATGGGTTCTTCGATATTCTTGCTTATTTCAAAGCGCATCGAATTCTTTATATTAGCAGGCAATAATAAGAAAGGACCTTAATAATTTGCACATCAATTTGAGATCACTGTAACAAAATAGTTAGGCTGTTGTGACTAATTTAGTAGTGTCAGCTAGTACTTGTCTATTGGAATGATATAGGCTATATTTAGAACAGGATGCGTGGAAATGTTAAAACGTATCGATAGCTCGATAGGAGAAATGTTTTTAAGATCTTTTTACATATTCATTCTTTGATTAAAGAATAAATCATTTTGACAGTTTTTTTCCCATGAAATTCCATTAAGTATTAAGAAAGTTAGAACAATTCAACGGGATTATCATTCATAAAACTAATTTAAGTTTATGGGCCTAATAGCTTGAAATCCGCATCGTACCATATCGTACGATATATTGAAAGTTTTTGTTTTATAATTCGCGTGAAATTCATTAAGGTATGTATAGTGTTTTACTATATATGTCTGACTGTATTATGGAAAGACTGTCCAGTATGGTAGAAACATATTTCGGAGTTGTCGTGACGAGAAGGATTGAGCATGTTACTGTTACATAAGGGCAGATGGATATGTGAATTTTATATTATTTTGTAATTTATTTTCACATCAGCAGTATTGAGAGTTGTTTTGTTAGAATGTAGGCCGAGGAATTTGAGAACGTATATTGAGCCGTTGATATCGTGTTTGCGATGAAGTATTGAAATTCATCATGCTAGAATTGATTGATATGTGTAATTAAATTTTGTTGATGCTTATTTTGATATTCACAAAGTGAATAGATACAGAATTTGTCGGTAATTGTTTATATTATAAATGAGAAATTATGTAGAGATATAATTGCTACTTTGGGATTGACGTAAGGTCATATATGAGATGTTGTTTAAACTACCATGAAACTGCAGATATTAAGAATTGAATGAACTGTTATCATATATTGATAAATTTACCATGAAACTGTTGGATTATAAGAATTGAATGCACTGCAATCATATATTGATAAAGATGCCATGAAATTGATAGATGGTAAGTAATAGATGCAATGCCATTACGTATTGAGTAACTAGTAAATCCGAGTTTAATATATAATTGATATATTGTAGCCGTTTTTAGACGTACGTGAAACATGTGTCCGTACTTGTATTCTACCCACGTAAGTTGTCATTGTGCTACATTCTTTATATGATAATGTTTGCTACGGAAGGACTATTCATACAATCATATTTATTCTTAGGTCTTCCATCACAAATAAAACTGCAAATGGCAGAAGCTCTAAAAGCTCTGGTTCAAATTTACTATTAAATGAGTTGTGTTAAATGCGGTTCCAATGTATTATTATTTTACCTCCATATTTGATTTATGTAACAAATAATTATTGATCGGATGTATTCCCGAAGTTTAGAGTGAAGGTCAAAATATTATATTTGTTAGAGTGGCGACCAATCAGAAGCAAATAATTGTAGTAGAATTATATTTTATCAATCTTGGTAAATGATTTTAATCATGAAATATTCGTCTAACTGTATGATGTACATTTATATGTTGAGAAGCAATCAGGGTTTCGTAAACAAATGAACACAATCGATACTGTTTTTATATATCACGGATTAACATCTAATTCAAATACAAATAGGACTACTTTCTACTGTGTATTCATATATTATACTAAAGCATTTCCTTTTGATGTTAGAGGTACTAACTAATAAATTTCGTAATGAGGAGAACACTTCTAAACACATAGTCAAGTGTCAAATCAAATTGTTGGGCTTTAACAATGGTTTACACGTTGGTCGTTCCTATTTAAGCTTAAAAAACATATATAGTCTTAAAATGTCGACACTAGGAAGTATTAACAAAATTGCGGACATAGAAAATGAACTTGCAGACTTGTTTGATGTTGCAATTATCCGATAAAAGAGGGAATCTATTAATTCGATTTCTAATCAACTTCATGTAGGAAAGTGGCAAACTATTAAACTTTTGCTGTTCCTGTATTCGTCTATTTCTGAATTGTCAATCAAGGACAAATCCCTTGTGGAGCTAACTAGCCACATTTTATTTCCAATATCTTCGTCAAAATATTGGGAAGCATACTCATTTCAATAACATATGAACTTATTCCAAATATTAGATAATACAGACTTGTTCGTCGTTACCCTAAATTTTCTTTCTAATTCAAGTCCAGGTTTATATGAAACTATTATGATAGTTTTTGAGAAAATATATACAATTTTAGGTGGTGGGTCAGCTGTTCCGTTCAGTAAATAGTAATAAGAAGAAAACCACAAAGGTTCCATAAACTATACTATTGAATCGAGGGCTCAGCCCAAAACTATTGTAACTCCGTCTTGTGTTAAAGTTTGGTCCTGATATTTAAAATAATTTTGAAAATATTCACTTTTGGTGAAAATATTGTATCTCAAATACACTAATTCTTTAGCGCAAAACTATTGTAACTTGAGTTACAATAGTTTTGTTCCAAATAATATCTTGGAGACTTTTACTTATATCGGAGCAAAACTATTGTAACTTGAATTTAAATTTTAGTAAACCCCAGTTATCATGTATAACCACACTTTTGTTTAGTCCAAGACTATTGCAATACAAGTTTCAAATGACAGATCAGGAAAATCTTGCAAGATTTTGAAGAAATAAAGGTAAAGAGACTATTTTTTTTACTTAATCTTTGAAAACAATTTAATTTGATAATAAAGTAATTTTAGTTAGATGAGTATGTTAAATGTTCTATTGATTTGGACATTAGTGACAATGAAATGAACGATTAATATAGTAATTGTGCTATAAAAGAACCATTTGTTGACGTTTTGTTAAAAAATCTGATTATTAAAATTTTCTGTGAATTTTTTGGTTTGCATATTTTTTAATAAAAAGGCCGTCCAATCTAACAATATTACTCAACACACTTTTAACTTATACCAATTATAACTTTACTTAACCAATATATCCCTTTTGAATACTTCCAGAATGAGATTTTATTCTAATTACCTGATATACTCAGTATTGTTCTTTTTAATGTATCAGACCTAAAAGTCAACAGTATCTAATTATTTTAAAATGGCTGTTAAAGAACCAAAACAATATATTTTAGATATCGATAAACATTGGTTTCTCAGAATTAATTTGATGCGTGAAGAGGGAACAGCTGGTACTGTAGTTGGTATTGTGGGTGTAGAAGGTACAGCTGGTAGTATAGGGGGTATAATGGGTATAGAGTGTACATCTGGTATTATAGTTGGTAGTGTGGGTATAGAGGGTACATCTGGTACTATAGTTAGTAGTGTGGGTGTAGAGGGTACATCTGGTAGTGTAGTTGGTATGGTTGATGTAGAGGGTACATTTGGTACTGTAGTTGGTTGTGTTGTGTAGAGGGTACATCTGGTACTCTAGTTGGTGTTGTGGATGTAGAGGATACAGCTGGTAGTGTAGTGGATATGGTGGGTATAGAGGGTACGACTGGTAATAAAGTTAATATGGAGGGTGTTGAGGGTACAGTTGGTAGTGTAGTTGGTATGGTATATGTAGAGGGTACAGCTGGTAGCATAGTTGGTATGGTAGGTGTTGGTGGTACAACTGTAACATAGTTGGTATGGTGGGTGTTGAGAGTACAGCTGTTAGTGTAGTTGGTATGGTTGGTGTAGAGCGTTGCTGGTAGTGTAGTTGGTATAATAGGCGTGGATGGCATAACTGGTAGCATAGTTGGTATGGTGTGTGTTGAAGATATGACAGGTCACATAGATGGTTTGGTGGGTGTGTTGGATATGGCTGATAGCATAATTGGTATAGTGGGTGTAGAAGGTACATCTGGTAGTGTAGTTGGTATGGTTGATGTAGAGGGTACATTTGGTACTGTAGTTGGTTGTGTTGTGTAGAGGGTACATCTGGTACTCTAGTTGGTGTTGTGGATGTAGAGGATACAGCTGGTAGTGTAGTGGATATGGTGGGTATAGAGGGTACGGCTGGTAATAAAGTTAATATGGAGGGTGTTGAGGGTACAGTTGGTAGTGTAGTTGGTATGGTATATGTAGAGGGTACAGCTGGTAGCATAGTTGGTATGGTAGGTGTTGGTGGTACAACTGTAACATAGTTGGTATGGTGGGTGTTGAGAGTACAGCTGTTAGTGTAGTTGGTATGGTTGGTGTAGAGCGTTGCTGGTAGTGTAGTTGGTATAATAGGCGTGGATGGCATAACTGGTAGCATAGTTGGTATGGTGTGTGTTGAAGATATGACAGGTCACATAGATGGTTTGGTGGGTGTGTTGGATATGGCTGATAGCATAATTGGTATAGTGGGTGTAGAAGGTACAGCTGGTAGCGTAGTTGGTATGGCGGGTGTAAAGGGTTTGGCTCGTAGCATAGTTGGTATAGTGGGTGTGGATAGTACAGCTGGTAGCATAGTTGGTATGGTGGGTGTTGAGGGTACATTTGGTACTGTAGTTTGTATAGTGGGTGTTGATGGTACAGCTGGTAATGTAGTTGGTATGGTTGGTGTTAAGGGTACAGCTGGTAATGTAGTTGGTATTGTGGGTGTTGAGGGTAGAGCTGGAAGTGTAGATTGTATAATGTGTGTAGACATTACAGCTGGTAGTGTAGTTGATATGTAGGGTGTAGAGGGTACAGCTGGTAGCGTTGTTGGTGTTGTGAGTGAAGAAGCTACAGCTGGTAGTGCAGTTGATATGGTAGGTGTAGAGGGTATGACTCGTAGCATATGGTATCGTGGGTGTTGAGGGTACAACTTGAAGCATAGTTGGTATGGTGGATGTTGAAGGTACAGCTGGCAGTGTAGTTGGTATGGTGGGTGTAGAGGGTATAGCACGTAGAATAGATGATATAGTGGGTGTGAGTGGTACAACAGGTAGCATAAATGGTATGGTGGGTGTTGAGGGTACAACTTGAAGCATAGTTGGTATGGTGGGTGTTGAGGGTACAGCTGGTAGTGTAGTTGGTATGGTGGGTGTTGAGGGTACAGCTGGTAGTGTAGTTTGTACGGTGGGTGTAGAGGGTATAGCTCGTAGCATAGATGATATAGTGAGTGTGGATGGTATAACTGGAAGCATAGTTGGTATGGTGGGTGTTGAGGGTACATTTGGTAGTGTAGTTGGTATGGTGGGTGTTGATGGTACAGCTGGTAATGTAGTTGGTATGGTTGGTGTTAAGGGTACAGCTGGTAATGTAGTTGGTATTGTGGGTGTTGAGGGTAGAGCTGGAAGTGTAGATTGTATAATGTGTGTAGACATTACAGCTGGTAGTGTAGTTGATATGTAGGGTGTAGAGGGTACAGCTGGTAGCGTTGTTGGTGTTGTGAGTGAAGAAGCTACAGCTGGTAGTGCAGTTGATATGGTAGGTGTAGAGGGTATGACTCGTAGCATATGGTATCGTGGGTGTTGAGGGTACAACTTGAAGCATAGTTGGTATGGTGGATGTTGAAGGTACAGCTGGCAGTGTAGTTGGTATGGTGGGTGTAGAGGGTATAGCACGTAGAATAGATGATATAGTGGGTGTGAGTGGTACAACAGGTAGCATAAATGGTATGGTGGGTGTTGAGGGTACAACTTGAAGCATAGTTGGTATGGTGGGTGTTGAGGGTACAGCTGGTAGTGTAGTTGGTATGGTGGGTGTTGAGGGTACAGCTGGTAGTGTAGTTTGTACGGTGGGTGTAGAGGGTATAGCTCGTAGCATAGATGATATAGTGGGTGTGGATGGTATTACTGGAAGCATAGTTGATATGGTGGGTGTTGAGGGTACATTTGGTAGTGTAGTTGGTATGACGGGTGTTGATGGTACAGATGGTAATGTAGTTGGTATGGTTGGTGTTAAGGGTACAGCTGGTAATGTAGTTGGTATTGTGGGTGTTGAGGGTAGAGCTGGAAGTGTAGATTGTATAATGTGTGTAGACATTACAGCTGGTAGTGTAGTTGATATGTAGGGTGTAGAGGGTACAGCTGGTAGCGTTGTTGGTGTTGTGAGTGAAGAAGCTACAGCTGGTAGTGCAGTTGATATGGTAGGTGTAGAGGGTATGACTCGTAGCATATGGTATCGTGGGTGTTGAGGGTACAACTTGAAGCATAGTTGGTATGGTGGATGTTGAAGGTACAGCTGGCAGTGTAGTTGGTATGGTGGGTGTAGAGGGTATAGCACGTAGAATAGATGATATAGTGGGTGTGAGTGGTACAACAGGTAGCATAAATGGTATGGTGGGTGTTGAGGGTACAACTTGAAGCATAGTTGGTATGGTGGGTGTTGAGGGTACAGCTGGTAGTGTAGTTGGTATGGTGGGTGTTGAGGGTACAGCTGGTAGTGTAGTTTGTACGGTGGGTGTAGAGGGTATAGCTCGTAGCATAGATGATATAGTGGGTGTGGATGGTATAACTGGAAGCATAGTTGATATGGTGGGTGTTGAGGGTACATTTGGTAGTGTAGTTGGTATGACGGGTGTTGATGGTACAGATGGTAATGTAGTTGGTATGGTTGGTGTTAAGGGTACAGCTGGTAATGTAGTTGGTATTGTGGGTGTTGAGGGTAGAGCTGGAAGTGTAGATTGTATAATGTGTGTAGACATTACAGCTGGTAGTGTAGTTGATATGTAGGGTGTAGAGGGTACAGCTGGTAGCGTTGTTGGTGTTGTGAGTGAAGAAGCTACAGCTGGTAGTGCAGTTGATATGGTAGGTGTAGAGGGTATGACTCGTAGCATATGGTATCGTGGGTGTTGAGGGTACAACTTGAAGCATAGTTGGTATGGTGGATGTTGAAGGTACAGCTGGCAGTGTAGTTGGTATGGTGGGTGTAGAGGGTATAGCACGTAGAATAGATGATATAGTGGGTGTGAGTGGTACAACAGGTAGCATAAATGGTATGGTGGGTGTTGAGGGTACAACTTGAAGCATAGTTGGTATGGTGGGTGTTGAGGGTACAGCTGGTAGTGTAGTTGGTATGGTGGGTGTTGAGGGTACAGCTGGTAGTGTAGTTTGTACGGTGGGTGTAGAGGGTATAGCTCGTAGCATAGATGATATAGTGAGTGTGGATGGTATAACTGGAAGCATAGTTGGTATGGTGGGTGTTGAGGGTACATTTGGTAGTGTAGTTGGTATGGTGGGTGTTGATGGTACAGCTGGTAATGTAGTTGGTATGGTTGGTGTTAAGGGTACAGCTGGTAATGTAGTTGGTATTGTGGGTGTTGAGGGTAGAGCTGGAAGTGTAGATTGTATAATGTGTGTAGACATTACAGCTGGTAGTGTAGTTGATATGTAGGGTGTAGAGGGTACAGCTGGTAGCGTTGTTGGTGTTGTGAGTGAAGAAGCTACAGCTGGTAGTGCAGTTGATATGGTAGGTGTAGAGGGTATGACTCGTAGCATATGGTATCGTGGGTGTTGAGGGTACAACTTGAAGCATAGTTGGTATGGTGGATGTTGAAGGTACAGCTGGCAGTGTAGTTGGTATGGTGGGTGTAGAGGGTATAGCACGTAGAATAGATGATATAGTGGGTGTGAGTGGTACAACAGGTAGCATAAATGGTATGGTGGGTGTTGAGGGTACAACTTGAAGCATAGTTGGTATGGTGGGTGTTGAGGGTACAGCTGGTAGTGTAGTTGGTATGGTGGGTGTTGAGGGTACAGCTGGTAGTGTAGTTTGTACGGTGGGTGTAGAGGGTATAGCTCGTAGCATAGATGATATAGTGAGTGTGGATGTTATAACTGGAAGCATAGTTGGTATGGTGGGGTTTGAAGGTACAGCTGGTAGTGTAGTTGGTATGGTGGGTGAAGGGAGTACAACTGGTAGTGAAGATGGTATCGTAGTTGTAGACAGTACAGCTGGTAGTATAGTTGATATGGTGGTTGTAGATGATACAGCTGGTAGTGTAGTTGGTAAAGTGAGCATAAAGGGTACAGCTGGTAGTGTAGTTGGTAATGTGAGCATGAAGGGTACAGCTGGTAGTGTAGTTGGTATTGTGAGTATGGAGGATATAGCTGGTAGTGTAGTTTGTATTCTGGGTGTGGGGGGTACAGCTGGTTGTGTAGCTGGTAATGCGAGTATAAAGGGTACAGCTGGTAGTGTAGTTGGTATTGATATTAATGCTAGTAGTGTAGTTGGTATGGAGGTTGTTTAGGGTACAGCTGGTAGTATAGTTGGTATTATGTGTGTAAAGGGAACAATGAGTGATTAAGATGGTTGATATGGTATAATGGATGTAGTTAGTATATTGGTAGGTGGATGCATAGTGGACATTGAGTAGTGGTGTTGGTATAATGAATGTAATGGTTGCAATGGGTAGTGATGTTGATATAAATGGGGTAGTAAGTAGTGAAATTAGTAAAGAATTATAGAGGATGTAGAAGGAACAGTGAAGTGTTGAGATGATATGGTGGATGTAGTGTCCATGAAACAGATGGTAGTGATGTTGGTATGGTGAACGCAGTGGGCAAAGTGGGTAGTCATGTTGATATAATGTGGATTATGAGTAATGAAGTTGGTATGGTGGATGTTTAGGGCACAGTGGGTAGTGCTATTGGTATTGTTGATGTAGAAGGTACAGAATGTAGTTGAGTCTGAATGGTGGGTGTAGAGGTTACAGTAAGTAATGGGGCTCTGGTTGGTATTATAGATAATGGTTGGTATAGAGAATACAGTTTCTATATACTGGAGTAATGTAGAGGGAGCATTGAAGTTCATAAAGTGAATGTAGATGTTACAGTCAATAATGGTACTGGATTGGTTGGTGTTCAGTAGTTAATTAGGTCAGTATGATGGATGTAGTGGATGCAATGGGTAGTGTGGTTGATATGGTGGATGTTAAAGGTACAGTGTATAGTTAAGTTGGTATGGTGATGGAGTCGATACATGTAATGAATATATAGGATTAGTGTTTTATGGATTTGGTTTGGTGGATGTTGAGAATGTAGTTGAAAATGGTGCTAGTATACTAAATGTAGAGTGTAGAGTTGATGATGTCGGTATGGTGGTTGTATAGGGTACAGTGGGTATAATGATGTTAGTTTGGTGGGTGTAAAGGGTACAGTACCATGGTGGTGGAGCTGGTACATGTATGAAGACTAAAAGGTGTTTAATTAATTTAGTATGATGGATTGTGAAGGTGCAGTTGGAATTGGAGTCAGTATGACGAACGTAGATGGTACAGTTGTTAGTGATGTTGGTATAGTGGGCCCATGCGGCACAGTACCCACTTACTGCTTGTTTAAATTTAAACAATAACTTTTTTCCAAATTTTTAACTAAATAAAACACAGGTATATTTTTGTCTATTTGTCTATAAATAAGGTTTTAATCAAAACAATCATGAAGTATGCAATTTGATCTCAACTGCCTATTGCACCCCAGGTAAAAATGCGTCAATAAATGTTATAAGACTGAAAACAACAGTTTTATAATCTTGTTTGATATTTTCTGGTATATTAATATCAAAATGTCACATTCTTAAACATGACAGCTAGTTACGATTATGCTGTGGTCCAGATAGTATCTGCATACTATATAAATTTACACAATATCTATTTCTAAATACGAATTTGGAAACATAATTACAGGTATATATATTAACTTATATTTACATAATTTAATACTTTCATAACTGAAATATTATGCTTTACAATGTTAATTACATAGGTTAATTGATTGTTAACATGAGAACTATCAAAATTATTACATAAATAATACAGCTTAATATACTTTTGTATATGTTTTTCTTTATTTCTAATACTTCTTATATGTTTGTGTTTACATTTAATAGCATTAAAATTGGTTTTGGATTAATAACAACATAATTTTAAACAGTTTAATATTGAGTTACAATATTTTTAAACTTAGAAATTAATTATTTATCTTGTAAAACTTGTTGTATAACTATTGTTACTTGAGTTACAATAGTTTTGCACCAAATATAAATTCAGTTTTATTGAATTTTTAACGCAGCACTATCGTAACTCAAACTTTTACAAATAAATCAAGTTATATTAAAGCTTTAATTGATAACACTTATTAATATTGTAAGTAATGCAGTTTTCATTTGAATTTTGAAAAATATTAGCAAAAATATCTTAAGAAGAAAATAAAAGAAACAGTTTTTTTCTCCTCCTGAACAATTTGCAAAAAACTTAGTTACAATAGTTTTGCGCCAAGCCCTCGGAATGTGTTACAACTACAAACTAATTTAATTTAAAAATACAATTTTAAAAAAAAAAATTCTGATAACATACCTGTCAAAATATCCACCATTATGATTTCAAGTTGGTAGATTCAAATAGTTTAAATGCATAACTTGTTATTTCAATTTAAGTGTAAAATTGCCTACAAATAACACATTTACTTGTGATTAAAGACCATGTAAATGTCATAACATACCTCGTTGCCGTTTTGCATAACATATACCGTTTAAGGGACACGCAGTAATATTTCCAAATAATATATTTGGTTAACGATTTGTCAACCCTGAATGTATTACAATGTTGATACTGAGAAAAGAAATAAATATTGGAAAGAAAGTAAAAGAAAATGCGTTCAAAATAACAAAATAATTGGTAATAACCCCGCAATGGCATTCTGTGAAGAAGTGGTATTGTAGGTTTATTATTTTAACCCACAATACTGTCCTTACTCCACAATTAGAATTGTATGCAAATTGGTATCCATCAATAGTTGGATTCGATGTACAGTATATTGTAATTGTGACATTTCTCCTTGCAATATAACCTTCTAGAGTATAAGCACACGGGTGTAAACCACATTCCATTTATATTACTGCAAGCCATGCATACTTCTGAACCATTTTCAAAAGTTTACGCAGGTGTGACGCGGACGCCGACGCAGTGCAGTACAAAAACTCCCAAACTCATAGAAGAGTCAAGTAAAGATGGTTTTCGAATATTGAAAACAGTCATACATTATAATTGTTAAAAATATCAAAACACATCTTGGTTATTGAAATTGTTTGCATGATATCACAACAAAAGGTTAGCGAAATTGTTTAACTAAGAATCGAAATTTAGCTCAAAATTTCAAAGTAGAAAGATACCATAGACAAAGCATAGAAAGAAAATAGACTTTGTATAAACTGTGCTGAAAATGTTGCGGAGGACGGATTTCGTTTTATCATTTAATGTTAAGCTGATAGTTCTATAAGAGAATGAATTAATAGGGGTTTACTGCATACCAACACATTATAGATTATTTGACGCCAACAGGAAGGAAAACATGCAAAAAACAACAAATTAATATACAGATTAAAAAAAGACATAAAAAAATGAATAATTATGCAGAATGAACCTAAAACCTTGACACCTGCAGAACTGCAGAGTTTCAGAAAATTCTATCGTATTACTCAAACTTTCGATTTCTATGACATGGATGCGTCTGAGTGATTATATTCTTGCCATCACTCATATTTCTCCTTGGAACCACACATGGGTAATTTAACCACAATAGTGAATATGACAAAAATGACAAAATGAACATGACACTCATTCGGAGAATTCCTACTCCTCTGCAGGAATCGCTAGTGATTCTATTCTTAGCCGGAACCACACGAGCTGTACTATCATAGAGAGGACTGTATTAAAATACTTTATATCTACAACTAGAAGAATTGTTCGATTTTTTCAAAATTATTGAAATCATCAAAAAGGATTATGTTAAATCTTTGGAAATTCATGACAGAGGCATCTTAGATAAGAAATGTAATACCGCTACATTTAAATTGTAATTGTATCTCGATGGCATGAACGTAACGCTAAAAATCAAAACAATACAAGCATGACTTATATTTAAAATATCATGCTACATTTTGTTATTATGCAGGTTATGAAATCATATATGCATTTTGTTTCAATATCATATAAAAACAATTACAAACGGTGAGAGTCCATCATATCTTGTAGCCGTGCGCCATTAGAAATCGTATTCATCTGGGTCAGGCAGCAAATCAAGGCAGTGATGAAGCAATCTTTAGGAATAACATGGCAGTGCGACCACCTAAAATAATAAACACAATAAGGAATTTAAATGAAATTAGATATAAGACTAGTATGATATATGTTTTCTTCAATTCGTAAAACAAAATCTACTGATCAAAGCAATAATGCTACTACGCATTCTTAAGTGTAGGATACTGTAACAAAATAAGTTTGTTTACGTGGCCAGAATTATCAGTGTCAGCTAATAACAACGTATGTACATTGTATAGATGTATATCGGTCAAGAAGAGTAGATTCGTGAAACCTATCGTCAGATAGATAGGGAAAACACATTTTAAAGATATTTTTACATACTCATTGTTTTTTTTATTTCATAAAATCCGTTAAGTAATGAGTAGATTAGGAAAAAGTAAAGATTTATTTATTATTATAAAACTAATCATAGACTACCATTAGCCTTTATTGTACATTTATAGTCGTACAACATCGAATAATAATTTAAGTGCATGGTTTTCTTGAGATAACCCTGTGGTATGTGGATTTCTTGTATAAATAAACTAGTAGAAGCTTAAATCATTGTCAGTTAGCGAATTCCAACATTACAGGATCGTTGTCGCATACATTTCTACATAAACTGTCCATTACGTACGGCATTCTTGGGCGAGTACATTTTAGATAATGTTTTCTAGAAGTTTTGTAAGTTAATTGTCTGATAGCTATATTTCGACAGAAGCAGATCTAAGTAAAGTTTTGTATAGATTGTTGATATATATTCAGACTACAAGGCGGCGAATTTAATTTCATATCTGCAGTATTTAGAGTTGTTTATTAGGATATAGGCCGGGGAATCTGGGAATATATGTTAAAATGTTTATATTGTGCTTATAATGAAGTATTGGAAATCGGTACTTTGAAATGTAACACATGTAATTAAATTGTGTTAAAGTTATTATGTGGTTTTGCAAAGCAAATAGCTACAGAATTTGTCCGTCGATATTTATTTTGTATAACGTGGAAATATCTTGAGATATTTATGCGAACACGAGAATTAGTAGACGAGGTTAAGAAATGAATGCACTGTTAGTATATACTGATAAAACAACCATGAAATGTGATAGATGGTGAGAAAACTTATATAATGATTGAACTACCATGAAATGTAATAGATGATATATTGTATAGTTCTATATTCATAATTTTATTTTGTGTAAAAAAAATTGTATTTTTTGTTTTGCCTAGTAGTTATATTCTACCTTAGTGAGTTGTCGGCACTTGGGCATTTTGCTACAGATACAAATCTGGGTATATGGATGATTTGGTAATGCCAAAATGGGACGTATTGTGGTAAAAAACATATTGGACGAGACGCCGTACCATATTCACATTCTGTACAAAATAGTGTAAAATAAAACAATCTAAGACATAACTCTGTGTATGTCGTCCTGGTAACCGCCAAAATCATCATACGCAACAGGGGCTTATTTTACTTCTCTATTTTGTCCATGTATTTATATATATAAGCATTACTTAAGCAAACATTAAAAATCTATTGTGGACATTGAATTATGTCAGTTTTAAAAAAAGTTGCAAAAATAAACCAAACGCTACAAAAAGATATTAAATTAGGAAGGTGTCTAATACAAGTATTTATAAAAAAAAAACAGCTATCAGTATTTTGATTAACCTGCATGTGAAATTGACAGCTGTTAATATATCACTTTGTAAAATATCGTCTTTGGTATATTCCAGTTACAGCACAGATCAACCTTCTAGGAAACTATTTCGTAATATGTACAGTCCCCTCCATCGGAGAGATGAAATGGATCAGGATACTCTTTCTCACAGACAGAGACAGTTATTATGAAAAATGCTGCAAAATGCAAGATACCAAATAAAACATAGTAGGTCAAATAACAACAAACACTTACTTTCCCAAATTGTCAAAAGTATCAAAACAGATATACTCTTCGGCCGAATATTCTTCATTGCGCTGTCGTCTAATGACCTCTTACCTCTCACAGCTAATGTCAAAGGTTAAGACTTTATACGGAAAAGTTTGGCAGTTTATTGCGAAAGGACTATTTATATAATCAGATTCATTGTTTGGTCTTCTTCCGTAGTGGAAGAAGACCAAACAATGAATCTGATTATATTAACTGAAAAATAGCCTTTAATCCCATCACAAAGATTTATTTTTTTTAAAGACATGTTTTAAAATGTGATTTAACTATCCAGGCAATTCAGGATCCAAAACGATCCAGTCGACGCGAACAATACATGCATAACCTTACTTGTTTAATTTATTTATCAAATGTCAATATCATGGATATTTTCCCGAAGCCAGGAGTAGATTGTTCTTTGTTTCTTAGACAAAGACTGCGGAACAATCAGAAGCAAGTAATAATGATATTTTAAGATAAAACATTTTATGATTTTATATAAATTTCAATTGAAGCAATTTTGATAATTACTCGCCTATCTTTATATACATATTATATATATATATTTATAGATGATATTGTACAACTACGTGAACGGTTAGGAAGTGTTTACCTCGGTGACGATTAATTTCATTTAAACGGATAATTTATAAGTTTTAGAAATACGAAAGTGCACGGAATTTATTAATTTTAAACGGACTTTATAAACTTTATATACTATAAACGGTATTTATACTTTCTTTAAAGTTTTAAAAAGTAGCTTTAAAAGCATAAAATGTTTACCTAACACATGTATATTGGATATTTATATGCATAACCCGTTACACACGCCCATCGGCCTATTGTTATAAGTGTATGCACGAGGAAATTTCTATACACACCCACCGCGTTTAATATAAAAACTACGGAAGAACAGAAGGGACATACAGTACATGTTAACATGTCGCTATATAATATAATCTACATAATATGTGCAGCTTTATTATTAGTATGCCATTTATCTAATTGCACCAGTTCAATAACATTTGAACGTAATCATCTTGATGCTGGATCTTATATCATTAACAGTAGTAATTATCGTGAGTTTACATCGTTGAGTTGCCTGTTACTGGATCCGTGTCTACTCAAAAACCCCGACAACCGAAATTTCTCTGTACAGTATGTCAGAGAGGAGTTATTTCAAACAGCAAAGCAGTAACCTGTGATTCCTGTCATTCAAAGACGCCTATCAAGTGTACCGGCTGCATCACAGCCAATGACTATGAACTGTTTTCATGTAACGATTAAGACAATCTGTATACCTGCGTTCAATGTACTTTTAAATTATTACCTGGTGACTCTGAATTTGAAAATTCTGAATTTGATTATTTAGCAAATGAGCATAAAAATGATTATTCAAACAATTTACCTACTAATGTTAAAAGTGATCTTTTTCAATGTTTTACCAGGAAAGGATTGCACTTTGATCATCTAAATGAACCCTCGCTACTTCCTAAAATAACAGAAATTCGTTTCTTTGCTGACAAAGCTAGGGCCGCTGTTATTTCTATTACTGAAACTTGAATAGATGATTCAATTACAGACGTAGAGGTATCAATAGAAGATTATTGTATTGTCCGTAAGGATCGAAATCGAAATGGTGGTGGTGTATGCACCTATTTCCGAAACGATTTAGCTTTTAATATTAGGACATATATAAGTGACCATACTGACGATTTTTTATGGATAGAGCTATTGTTACCGAAAACAAAGCCTATTACTATTGGTACGTGTTATAGGCCGCCTAATCAGTCTAATTGTACCGATAGGTTTGAGGAAAATCTATTAAATCTACGATCCGATAGTGAAACTATTATATTAGGTGATTTTAATATTTGTTGTTTTAAAAAAGAAAGGTCATTGTATAAAGCATATGTCAATATGTAACGCATTTTTAACCTAGACCAAATCATAACCGAACCCACACGTGTATCGCACACTTCAAGTACCCTTATAGACCATATCCTATACAATAATAAAGACCGAATTTTCCAGTCTGGTACTATTCTTATGGGTGCTAGCGATCATTTTATGACGTTTTGTTCAAAGAAGGTACCGAAAGGTTATTTCAATTCACATACAACCGTTAAAATTAGGTCAATGAAAAATTATACTAAACAAGATTTCATTCATAATCTCACAAGCACTGACTGGAGCACATGTTTTAACTCATCATGTGTAAACGATGCTTGGTCATGTTTTCAATATATTTTTATGAATGTATTAAACAATATAGCTCCTATTAAAAAGGTCAGATTAAAGCAGCGTACAGAATCGTGGATGACCTCTGAAATTTTCGAATTAATTAAAGCAAGAGACAATGCCTTATACAATTATAAGAAACATAAGTCTACTGATTATTATAAGCAATTGTGTAGTTTTCGAAACAAACAAGGTTCAATATTTAATAAAATCTACAAAATCTAACTATTTCTCGGACAAAGTGGAAGAACATAAGTATGGCGTGAAAGGTCTACGGCAGCAGTTGAAAAAGCTGGGTTACAAGACAAACAAATGTTCGAATATTGTTTTAGAAATTGATAATGCGGTTTGTCATGATCCTTTGACAATCGCGAATCATTTTAATGATTTTTTTAACTACAGTCGCGGCAAATCTTGTTCATAAGCTGCCTAACACTAAACATATTTTTACTACATCTTCACAATTTTTTAAGAATTTAACTCGAAGAAGTCTCCAGACACCCTTTTTTAAAATTAATCATGTCACTGAGAAGTTTGTTTTCAAGGAATTAAATAAGTTAAATGCTGCTAAAAGCACCGGACTAGATGCAATTTCACCTAAATTTGTCAGAACAGTGCATTTTTTTTTCTAAAAACACCTGTTACTTTTATTATTAATATGTCTATTGACTCAGTCATTATTCCTGATGAAATGAAAACTGCCATAGTCAGACCGATTTACAAAAAAGTCTAGTCCTTTGGAAGTTGGTAATTATAGGCCAGTTAGCACACTTAGTGTTATATCAAAAGTTTAAGAACTTTCTGTATATAACCAATTTGCAGATTTTTTAGATAAAAAATCTCTTCTGTATGATTTTCAGTCCGGTTTTAGGAGTAAAAACTCCACTGATACATGTCGTATTCACCTTTTTTATTTTATTCAACATAACAATGTAAATTGTCTTTATACAGGAATGGTTTTACTCGATCTACAGAAGGCGCTTGATACCGTTGACCACGTTATTCTATGTAATAAGCTCTCTGAAATGAGTTAGTGAAGATAAACAAAGTTTCATTAAAATATACCCAAGTTTCTTGCGGCGTACCACAGGGAATGTCAATGATATGCCTACGTGCATCGACTCCGATTGTAAATTATTATTATATGCAGACGACAGTGTAATATTGTTCGCTGACAAAGACCCTAATGTTATTACAGATAGGCTAAGTCGTATCATGGATAATTGTTCTACATGGCTAGTTGATAATTAACTGTTTCTTTATCTAGGCAAAACCGAATGTATGTTATTTGGCTCTTCTAGAAGACTTAAATAAGTTCAGTCATTTACGGTTACATGCAACGGTCATGAAATTCCGTCCCAGGAAAAGGTCAACTATTTAGGATTAACTATTGACAAGTTACTAAACGGTAAGGCGATAGTTGACTCCATTGTTAAAAAAAAAATTCGCGGATTACATTTTTATATCGAAACTGTCGTTATTTTAACCTTCAAACTAACAGAACTCTAATAAGTGCCTTAGTACTATGTCATTTTGATTATTTCTGCTCGCTTATTAAAAAGTAAAAACACAAACTACAAGTCACTGAAAATAAAGTTTTACGATTCTTATTCAACTTATCACAAAGGTCTAGTATAACCTGCGCTATGTTAGAAACAGTTAATGTATTGAGGGTTGAGGATAAAGTAAAAGCAACTAAGACTTAATCATGTTTTTAATATTTTCCACGGCACCGCGCCAAAATATCTTTATGATAACTTCCACAGGGTGTCTTATATTCATAACCGCATACGGTTTAGTGAAAGTACTTTTATAGTTCCGCATGCTAAGAGTTTCGATTCGGGCACCTTTTATTGCAATGCAATTGCTGACTGGAATAATTTACCTTACGATATGAAGAAATTAACCAATAAGCAAACTTTTAAACGTGAAATTAAAAAAAACATTTATGTAGCTCCTCGCAGGCTAAAGAAAATTTGAATATTTAATTTTTAAGTATATGTTGAAAACATTTCTTGTATTGTGAACCACTTATATGTATTATTCAGTTATTCATGGTATAAGATAATTCAATGTTTTTTTGTATTGTTACATTTTAACAAGTTTATATCAAATGTCTTCATTCTTAAGATTTCATCTATATCATATATTTTTTAAATTTTAAAAAAAAATCACAATTTTAAGGGAAGGAACCCCGTTGGAAATACGCATGTTTGTTGCTTTAATGGGTTGTCCCAGGTTATAAGATCTTTATTTTTAGATGATTACTATAATTATTTATTTCACTTATTTATTTTTCTTGATTTATTACTGCTGTTTTATTATCATAATATATATGTTGTATAATTGATCTTATATACCTGAATAAATTTGAATTGAATTGAATTGAAAAGGACATGAGAATATATTGTTCATGCCGAGACGCAAGTCGATTTCGTAAAGGAATGAGCACAACTGGAATTGATTTTATTCAATTGATTTGATTATGTTGTTGGATATGTTATTAAAACTTATTTTCAGGGTAAAGTCAGAGTTTGGGGTTTTAACAGCGGTTTACAAGTTAAAGGGTCTAATTTCAGAGTTTCCAAATGAAAGTGTTAGGTGTTAAACATCGGCTTTAACGGTCACCCGATTATCAGAAAAACATCCATATAAGTAAATTCAGTCATAAGAAAAAAGGTTTTTGTAAATTTCTCTTCTATAGATTTAGTAAAGTAGTCTCGACCCCCAAGACCAAACCGTGAAAACATGGGACATGAAATTCACAATTGTTATTAAGGACCCATATATCTTCATAACCATGCTCATCATTTGTTTCCCAGTGCTTCCTATATTGAGGAGAAGATTTTCAAAGTTTACCTTGAAATTGAATGTTTTGGCCTCGCCCAAGGTCCCAGGGGCATGGGGACCATGCAATTCACAATTTTGATTCATCATTAGGTTCCAAAGCTACATACAACATTGCATTTTGATTGAGCTCACGCTGTTTGAGAAGAAGTAAAAGAAGTGATGTGCCGTTTTGTGGAGGGACTACCAGCACAGCTTGCATTCTTTGTACGTGCTGGTCGCGTTTCTACATTGCGAAAAGCCTTGCATTTGGCAAAAATTGCTGAGGCCCATGGCTACCGACAAGTAGATTTATTAAATGTAGCCGCTGCTGTGTTTCAGCCACGACAGAAGAATGTTCAACAGACTAAACGTGATCATTTGTACAATACTTCAACAACGTCCAGACAACCTCGTGTTTGTTTTAAATGCAATGGGCCATATCATATTAATTCAAAATGTAACTGGACTGGTGTTGGAACCAAACAACTTAATACAGTGTGCCAACTTTGTGATCAATATGGACACACTGTCATGGATTGTGTAACTAATCCAAAAAACAAATCGTCAGCTAATTCAACTTCTGTACGTCAGTTGTGCGGAGAATCTTCCCACACAGCGAAAAGCTGTCCGCAGTTAAACAACAACGGCCTGGGAACATCGCGCACCTCTCAGGCCAACTAAATGGAAACACAACGACATATGATGATGAAGATGCAGAGACAAGCGCACAGTCTGCTATTACTTTTGATAAAGATTTTATGTATCTTAATGTTTTAGTTTGTAATACCAATATAACGGCACTCCTGGATACTGGTAGTAGCATTAATGTCTTGTCTCGGGATTTTTTTCAATTCCATTCCCAATTCTGAAAAGTCCAGCTTCCAACCATGTGATATTGTTTTGGCAAATAATCAGTATTGACATTTATGGCACTGCTGATATCTGGTTGCGCCAGTCTATGTCCAGTTCTCGACATACTGTTTCTGTTTATATTTTGAATGATGTTTCTCATCCATTAAAATTGGGTACACGTTATATGAAATTACATGGCATCACATTAGGTACTGCTCAAAATGTATCATTTGTTGGTATTAAGAGTTTGACAAAAGTCAGAAGTAAACATACTATTGAAATTGCACCAAATTTAGAATGCATTGTTGGTGGTAAGCTTGACAAAAGGCTTCAGCTTGGTATGCAAGGTGTATGTACTGGTCATTCAGAAATGACAAATAAAGGTTTACTTGTGGCTAAAGCTATTGTATCTTGTACACAGGATCATACAGTACCTGTTAAATTGTTAAATCCTGGTAACAGTCCAGTTTTTGTGAACAAAGGTGCTATTTTAGCAAATTTTAAATTGTGTGACAATAGTATTGACATTAAACCTGTGAATTCATGTGCACGTATGTCTGTCAAAAGCACAAGTTTTGTTGACAGAGACGTTACAACACATAACGTGTTGCGTACAAAGTCACCAAGTGTTGACACAGAACTTCCTCCAGAAATCCCTACACATGATGCTGAGTTCATGAAATTCAAGTCTTATGTTACACCCTCTGCTGATTTATCGGATGCAGAGAATGACAGATTGTACCAAACTTTGTATCAATATAAGAATGTTTTTACCACAGATGAAAACTCAGAGATTAGTTTCACAAATGTGTTGCAGCATCATATTCATTTAAAGCCTGATGCAGTCTCTAAACACCGGCGTCCATACAGGCTACCTCCAGATAAAAAGGAAGTTTTGCGTCATCAACTTGATGAACTCCTAGAACAGGGTATTATTTCTCCTGTTGATGAAAATGAGGACATTCCCATAACAAGTCCGATAGTTCTTGTAGCTAAACGGAATAAGTCTAAACTTGATCCTGCAAATATTACCAAGGAACACAGTCTCGCGGCATATCGGTTTTGTGTTGATTTCCGATATTTGAATACCCAGACTCAGGACTTTAGATATACTATTCCTGATCTACAAGAGCTGACGGAGTCGTTTGCGGAAAATACTCCCAATTACATATCATTAATTGACACGAGTTCTGGTTTCTTTCAAATCGGTATTTCACCGGAGTCTACAAAATATACAGCATTAAATTTTAATACATGCTTTGGTACTTACAAGTTTTTGCGTTTGCCCATGGGTTTACGGCAGTCTCCAAATTTTTTCCAATTGTTGATGGATAAGATTTTGAAAGGTTTGACTTTCTCATCAGTATTATGTTATCTTGATGATATATGTATTTGTTCGCCAACATTTGAGCAACATTTACAAGATATTAATGAAGTTTTGACCAGATTAGGTAAAGCTGGTTTGAAACTGGGACCTAAAAAGTGTCAATTTGGTGTTAAACAAGGTGTACTTCTCGGACATGAGATATCTAGTCAGGGTATTACGCCCTCTTCTGCTAAGTTAGAGGTTATTAAACAATATCCTGTGCCAAAGACAAGGAAAGAACTAGAACGTACACTAGGCTTGTTTAACTGGTTCCGTAAATACATAAAAATTTCAGTGCAACAGCGAGTCCTTTGTACAGACTCCTGAAACAAGGTTCTGCGTTCTGTTGGACTAATGAATGTCAGTCTAGTTTTGAAAAACTGAAAGAGTGTCTTGTAAATTCAGAAGCTTTAGCATTTCCACAATTTGACCTTGAAATTAGACTAGCAGCAGACACATGCAGTAAAGGTATTGGGTATATGTTGTATCAAATACACAAAAATGGTGTTAAGCGTGTTGTGAGATTTGGGTCAAAAGGACTTTCGAAATGGCAACAGTCCTATGGACCAACCAAATAAGATTTACTGGGCATGGTTACAAGTATTTTGGATTGTGTTTCATATCTACGTGGCAGACATTTTGTAGTGGAATGCGACCATCAGGCGTTGAAACCTTTATTTCAGAAACAGTTAAAAGGTGCCATATATGAACGTTGGCTGGCGATTATGCAACAATTTGATTTTGATATTTTGTATAAACCAGCATCTCAAATGATGGTTGCAGATAGTCTGTCGCGCAACCCTTGCTATCCTGATACGTTATTATTAAGCCCAGAGGAAGATGATATATTCTTTCCATACGTACCTGAACATCAGTCTAAAATCAGACTGATTGATGAGACTGGGGTGTCAAGACAATTTTTCGTAAACAAAGTTGACTTCGTGTATAACCACAATGACCTCTATCATGCTGACACAGAAGACAATATTGATAATGTACATTGTAAGAACACGTTGGTGCAGAAACGATTAAGACGTCAATATAGCACAAACAATTCACGAAAATTGACAAAAAAAAACACAGAGAAACCATATGTTGAAACAGGTTACAGTGACATTTCAAATCAAGCTGATTGTGATTCAAATACTATGTGTAAGGACAATGTGCCTTTAACTGCGTTAAGTGATAGAGTCACAAATGATACAAACAGTGCTCCTTTAAATAGTGACAAAATTCCTTTAAGTGACAATGATGGTTGTACAATTGTGCAGAATGATGAACAGATTTTTAATCCAGATAATTTGAAGTCTCAGAATTTAAGTTACCATAGTAACCAGATAGATACAAATGTTGAGGACAGTAATTTTGATTATGTCAGTGTAAATGATGCTGTGATTTTAGAAAATGTTGAAAGTAATGATGATGTTCAGCAGAATTCCGTGGATATGGTGACAGAACAGAGTTTTTCAGGGACACCGTATACTCAGTCTGAAACAACGGACACTTTTGATGAGAATGAACAGCATATTGCTTTCAATCAATTGAGCATGGATAATTCTAGTATTCGACGTTGCCAGCAAGCGGATCCTGAGTTGAAACTAATTATTGAAAATTTATCCTCGGGAATTTTACCCAAGTCGCAAAGAAATGTAGAAAAGTATTACTACAACAATCAGATTATGTACTGTTAGATAACGTATTATTTCACAGTCGGGTTGCGAGGGCAAAATGAACAAAGTTACAGTCACAGTACCAATTAGTAGTACCGCAATCACTTATTCCTACTATTTTGAAATTGTACCAAGATACACCATTAAGTGGTCATGGAGGAATACAAGATACTATTGACCGAATCAGGGAACATTACTACTTTGAACGTCTTACGGCAGTTGTCAGTGACTTTGTCACCAGTGTCAAAGTCGCAAAATTACAAATACATGTAGCAAGAATTCCAGCGTTTCATATCCAACACCAAGGGAACCGTTCTCAGTATGGGAAATTGATCTCTACGGGCCTTTGCTCTGTTCAGCGAGAGGACATTGCTACCTTTTCACAGCTGTGGACATGTTTTCAAAGTTTCTTTTCACTAAACCGCTAGCCAGTAAGGATGCTGCAACTGTGTCTGAAGCTTTACTTGATCACTCAATATGGTACATGTGACACATTGATCAGCGACCAGGGCACAGAGTTTACTGCAAAAGTGACATCGGAATTGTGCAAAATGCTTAATATACCTCAACAGTTCACACCAAGCTTTGTGCATCATTGTCTTGGAGCATGCGAGCGTACACATAGAACTTTAGCAATCAAATTAACACCGTATATGAATAAACAGTGTAACAACTGGGATACTATGATTCCTTCAATAGTTTTCTCTATGAACAATGCAGTTAATTTTAGTATGGGTTACTCGCAATTTGAAATTTTGTATGCACAAAGACCAAAATTTCCATTATCAACCCATGTTCCAGATATGAAATCAATACCGAGGGATAATCATACATTTATGCGCCAAAAGCAGAACATTCTTCAATTAATCAGAGAGGACGTAAAGCAACATCTTACTAAATCCAAAATGGAAATGTTGGATCGTGTCAATGTTACAGCCACAAGTTTAGAATTGTCTCCTGGCGATTATGTATACATGACGGATGAGAGGACTGTAACTGCGAAGAAACTTAAAAACTGCTACTGTGGTCCATATGTCGTGGAAAGTGTTCCCAGTCCTCATACTGCTACATTAGTTGATCCAAACACGAAGATAGCACTTCCCCAGCCTGTTCATATTGATCGACTGAAGCCTGCACATATTCGCCAACCGACACCATCACATTATTTCACAGTAGTAAATAAAGTTCTCAAACCTACATTTATATACATGGCAACTCAAACTGACCAGGTTACTATCAACAGAGAACTTTCCCAGCTTGAAAATCAGCTTATTCCCACAAATATTGCGACACGACAATCTAAGAGAGTTATCAGAAAACCTCGTAGATTTTGTGAGTCGGATCATGTTGATCCAAACGATAGTGATAAATTCTCAGTTTCATCCGATTCTGGCGGCTGTCACAAAATTAAACGTGTTCTAGCTCAGCGTCCAACTGCTGATGGCACTGAGTATCTTGTTCACATTATAGGAGAACCGGCTCAAATGCTATATGGGTTCCAGGTTCTCGTCTTAATGCTAAGGCACACAGAAATGTTGAAAATCGACCCCCTCCTGTGGTCTAAAAACCAAATTTAAGTTCAGTTCACGTGTTTTAAATAGTTTTACATGTATTTCCAGTTGTGGGCTTTTATGACAAGAAGTTTGTTGTAGTAGACCTTAATTAAGATAGAACTGAGATGAACAGTTGTGTTCATACTACTACTGTAATTTTCAATATTTGCATTTAATGTGTGTATTTTTTGTGTTGTTGATACGTTCACGATGTCTCTAGGGATATTTATATTTTTTGTGTGCTAAGTCCTGGTGGACAAAACAACTGAGATTGATGAAGAATATATTTTCTTGTCTTGCATTGTTTGGATGTCAAAAAAAAAAAAAAAAAAAGAAAAAAAAAGGACAACATTTTAGTGCAATATACTTGCTAGTGATAATATCTTGGTCTGATTGAAAAACTGTGTTTTCATCTGATCAGTGTTTATAATTGTTAGGACAAGATGTAATTGTCTGGAAGCTTAGTGGTTGATCTGTGTTTTGTCACAAAATGTACATTTACCATGTTTCCTTTTGTTTGTTCATATTTGTAGTTTTCTATTATGTTAAATGACTTTTACTGTAACTGGACACAGACTGTACAGTCCAAAGTTTCATACTGTCGGAGAATAGTTGCTGTCTCCATTTATATTTACATTTGACGCCCTTCTTAATTAAACTTGTTCATTGCATACAAGGTACAGTAAGATCTCAGTATTTTTAAGATGCTAAGTTCTCAAATTGAAAATCACATTGTAAATTTAACCTTACCACTCCAAATTTATTTTATTAGCCAGTTTAGTCACCCAAGGTCTTTAAATTATTTCATACTTTTCTAATATTTTGTTTTTGTGCCACATTCATGTTTCTTTATATACTTTACCTTATACTTAGTGTAACATTTTTGTTTCTAGTCAATTCTAATGTACTTAGTGTGTAGATGAGTATTTCAGTATATAGTTTTTGTTTTTTTGTTTGTTATTTTTAAGTCATAGTTAGTTCCAGTACGGAACATGTTTCAGTGGACACGCATTGTCCAGATTGGATAACATTGTTCATGATGGTACTTTCCAGACACAGCAATATGTTTGTATGTCAAATTAAATAAGCATATATGTCATAATTGATATTATAAATTGTCTGCAATGTGAGTTACATAGTGGTAACTAGTAACAATGTTTGCATTAAGTTAACCAATGCAGTGATTGAGCTCAAAGTTTGGTTTGCGACCGAAACCATGTTAACGTAAAGTCTTGCAGTTTTGGTATGTTTCATTTACCTTGAAATACTTTCTTATGTTTTATTCAGTATGAGAGATTACTGTATATTCAGGTTTCATGTTTAACTGTTAATCTTGTGTGAAAGATGAATGTTTGCTTTTATCTGCCTGATCAACAGATAAATAGTTTGTTAGTGAGTGCGAATCAGGATGGTTGTCTAATTTCACTGATATGGTATATGGTATCTTACCACATATTGTTTTAGCACATGCAAAGTGAAGTTCAGTTAAATTTGATGTTGTGCCATAAATATATTCTTAGTGTTACTATTGCGGATATGAATCATTCAAGTGTTTGTCCAAAATCGGACTTTATTTGAAACAATATAATTCAAACCGGGAACGAGACAAGAAAGAATAATTGTCGAATTACTCGTTATGGGTCATTGGTCAACATAAAATGTGCACGTAGACGTAAACAGCAACGGTCAAAACAAATTAGACATCAACACTAGGACATTGAGTATAAGGTTAATGCTTTATCATAACATATACCAATGTATCACAAAAATACTAATTTAATATATGATATCTGGATATAACCATAATATGATTTAAATGGCGAGCGAATGCGTAGATATTCACATTATACAAATACAATACATAATGTGGGATAATAATCAACATATGTTTACTACGTGCTGACAATACACCACACCGACAAAACCTCTGTGTAGAAGAAAATATTGCTTGTCAATTTGTCAAACACGTCAAAAAGTTGTGAAGCACAGTAAAAACGCTAGAACAAAAGTCACATTGGCCTAATATATTTATGAATGGATGTATAAAAATAGTATAAAAGTTAATGGATTTTTATGAGTATTTTTAGTAAGTACCATGCAACAATTTATCTATTGCTGATCCACCCTGTGATAAATGTGGTTTGTATGAGGATGACGAAGGTGAAAGGTAGTCGATTTGCAAATACATCTATGCGTGTCGGTAGATTTCCGGGCATTTCGTTCTAGCAAATGCGGACGATCCGACCGCGCAGCATGTGTTTTTTATGTGAC
Organism: Panopea generosa; assembly: GCA_029582155.1. Taxonomy (NCBI): domain Eukaryota; kingdom Metazoa; phylum Mollusca; class Bivalvia; order Adapedonta; family Hiatellidae; genus Panopea; species Panopea generosa. The sequence continues at coordinate 89,086,601 of CM055896.1, forward strand.
CTTAACGCCTCCGCTGAGATCGCTTCAGTAAAACTATATAATATAACTTGTCATGCATATGTAGAGTGCATACAACTGTCAAACGTTTACATATCACATAAAATATGGGAATAAATAGTGTTTTGTTTTGTTTTGCCAAAATGGTCACCTCACTGTTATTATTGGAGGGAAACACTTGAAATGAATATACTTTCAAATTCATTGTGTGTCGATCGCTCAATGTGCAACCGATTTTTAATCAACACGGGAAGAACAACTGTTAAAGGTATGGTGTCTGTTTTATTTTATTCATTGAACAAAAAAGAATAATGACGTTTTCAATGAAACTAGGGCGAATTATTTTATGTCAAAACTGCTTAAAAATAATTATAGATTGATAAAGAATCTGCAATAAAATCAAATATTTTTTTTTATTATTTTAAATACTTTATAGCCACTGTTTCAATCCAAACAGATGCCATGCTGTGAAAACGTAGTTGCAGTGGCTTCAGTTAAGGAAAACAAAAATGAGAAACCTTATTTTAGTATTATTGCTTTTATAATTACAGATACATTAATGTTTATTAAGCAAAAATCAACATTTTTCAATCAGTCACGGTCATAAACGATTATAGTTGGCCATCGTGCTCTTATTTGAAATAATCATAAACTTCCCAACCAGTAGTGGTAATAGTATCCTGAATGTCACCGGTAACGGTATCCTGAAAAGCAATATAAATATATTAAATAAGTAAATATTTAATTTATTAATATTTTATTGCAAATTTTACATGTTCCAAACATCAATTTGTAGCACAAATTACAAATAAAAAGCAAAAATGTCGGGCTATACGTTTTAATAGTATTAGTTACAGCCCTTCCCAATGCGTCAAAATGCACAAATTAAAGTGACGATATATTTGAAATACAAACAAACACATATACTTTCGAATTATCATATCAATCTCTACCACACGCATACAAGCACGCTCACTCGCACTTGTGCGCGCGAGTCCGCGCGTATGCAAAGAAAAAGTAGTAGATAGACTGCTTGAATTTAAGTGATTATAATAATGTTTTAAAGAAAAAAAGAAAGTATATAAAGTAAATATGTTATGTGCAAATAAGAATATGGCGAGTGCGCCTATCTACAATACAAAACAGAGACAAAATATCAAGGCATCGGTCAAACCAATTAATTTTGTGTCAACCATGACTTATATACTATGGTTTTACATGCAACGCATCTGGACTGTACGGACAATTTACATACATCAATTGATAGCTTTATATCTGTAGGATCCAATTTAGGATTCATGACTACTCATATGCTATATAAAGGGCATATTTAGAAATCTGTAAGTTCATGAAGATAAAGTGAAATAATATGTATTTTATTTCATAAAGTAGGATAATTGTAATTATAACAACATATATATATCGTCCATGAAGTGTAGATCACATACTGAAATATTTATGCGAGGGGTGTTCGAAATGTATTGTGTATTTTATAAGATGCGCATAATTCACGTGAAATGTTACATCGATATTAATACGCATGGATAGATTTATTCAATATCTACACAGTGGTATATAGATGTATCTGCTGGAACACATGATAGCACATGATGAGGAATTCGGACTTCTATGAAAGGTCGAACTATACTCGGTTGTTCTCTTAAAATATTTTTTGAAGAAATCACACGGGTTTATGGTTTTGCGAAAATGTCCTAGGAGGCAGTTCGTAATGGAAATAGAGATTTGATTCCAATAAAGAATCTGTTAAACATTAAGCAAAATCTGGTCGACCAAAAACAGCAACATGAAACAAAATCGTGTCTAAAATTAGGGAAAGTGTTCGAAATGATGCGAGATATTATGTGCGTGATATAGCAAGCATTGCATGCGTTTCACTAACATTAGTTATTGTCGTTCTAAGAAATTTCATGTTAGGAAATGTTCTGCTAGTGATGACCTTTTTCTTGGCTGACGACCAAAAGAAGGCACGTATTAAAACTGCCAAAAACTTGCTTGATATAATCCTCCCTGAATATAACAAAAGGCAATTCGCAAATTGTGTCATTGGTGATGAACTTAAGTACAATATATCGAACAAGTGCGAAGGGTTGGGAACAAAATATGAGCCTCCAAACATGGTAGAATGCCAGTCATTGCCAAACGGACATTGAGTTTAAATTAGATCCTTTATGCAATGTTTTTCTCTGTTAGAGTTTTAGAAATTCAGGTACTGGGACACAAGGGTAAACGTGTAACTGGAAAGTAATATAGTGATGTGGTACTAAGGAAATGAAAAAGTATAACAACAAATGTCGCCGAGTCACTGGATTCAAACGTGTTCGGCTCTTGCATGACAATATCCCAGCGTACACCTCTGTCCTTGTAACGGATATTTTTAAGTCTGAGAAAGTACAGTGCTACCACACCCGCATACTCTCCAGACCTTGCTCAATGTGACTTCTTTCTCTTTCTCAAATTGAAAAACTTCCTTTCTGGTCGTAGATATAGGTTACGACAGGCTTTCGTAGTATACCCCAATCAGCCTACCGTGACGTATTCCGGAAATGGATCAACATGCTAAAATAATGTATTCCTATCCGGGAAGAGTACATTGAGGGTATGAAATAAAGGCATAAGCGGTTTAGTCAGCTAAATATGGTAAGAGGGTACACAATACATTTCGAACAAGCATCGTATATACTTCTTTGCTCGCCACGATAATGTAGCTGATGTTACTTACCACGATAATGTAGCTGATGTCACTAACCATGATAATATGGCAGATGTCACTAACCACGATAATGTAGACAGTGTTACTCACCACGATAATATTGCAAATACTACACTTTAATATAGCAAAGCTAACTACCAAGAATAATGTAACTGATGTTACTAACAACGATATGGTAGAAAATGTTACTAACCACGATATGGTAGCAAATGTAACCACGATATGCTTGCAAATGTTACTAACCACGATATGGTAGCAAATGTTAGAAACCATGATAATTTAGCAAATGCTACTAACCGCTATAATGTGGAAGATGTGTCTTACCACGATAATGTTGCAAGTGTTACTAGCTACGGTAATCTAGCTACTGGTATTAACCACGAAAATGTAGCAAATATTTCTAACCACGATATGGAGCAGATGTTATAAACCACGGTATTGAATTTAGACATTGATGCCAGTATTACGATCATGGCCCGGTTAAAGCAACACATATATTCCTTATACCACAATCTTATTCCCTTTTAGCCACAAACGGAATATATCTTGAATTTTATCAGTCAATATATTGCTAGATCATACTTGGATATAAACTAAATGTATGTATCAATATGGCTAGAATCAATGGCATCGATAATGATTCTGTAATCAAGATGACTGTGTTGCAGAAAAGAGGAAGTAAAATGAAATTACAGATCTATATTGCAAGTTGCTGCAAGTACATCTGACAATAAGTACCTGTAGACTTGTCAACTGTTCGTTTGTAAGGCGAATTCCAAAGGCCTGACCAGGAAATGAAGTCGCCGAAAGAACAAAGACAAAGAGGATATCCTTCCGTTTTAAGTTGCTACATTCGGGAGTCTTCAAATAATCTTGATTAGAATCATCAATGGCACAGTCGAATACCGCATCTGTTAATCTAAATAATATTGAAACTATCAATTACATTGTATACAACATTCCTGTATAGTATAGGTAGTTGTTGACCCGTGTCGGTAACTTTATTATTTAGATCGTTATTTCTTAGAACTTTAAAGAGTATGAGGATATTTAGGGAGAGAAAGACCAAGATCGATTATCTGTTTACTATCATTTGTAGTTTATTTAAACGAATATATCCCCTGATCTGTAGATCCCTTTAATCAGTAAAACATTATTTACAGCATTCTATGTATATGTATATTCGATGTTCAATATCAAACATGTTTACAAAGCCAATATATGAAGCCTATAATTGATAAACATAGGTATGCCATGCTTTACACAGAAACAAATGTCCGATTTATCTTATTATTACATGTATGTATATAAATGTTGAAATTTGTACAGTCAGGCCTAATAAGCTCAGCCGATAGCGCGTCTAACCATGACTCGTGAGTTCGAATCCTCAGCCAGTCATTATCAGTAATTTTCGGAGTTTAGTGTACTCGCATACTGTTAAACTTTAAATTATCCAAGAACATAGCGTTTGGGGTAACTAATTGTCTGCTAAATATATGAATAAAAAAAAATAAACATAACATTTGAACTATCAATATAATATATATTTTGTAATTATGTAGGCTATAAAATCATACAAAAAAAATATTTCCTCAACTACTCACCTACGTTTTAGGTTCAACCCTTCCTGCAGCGTTATGTGGACATCCCCGCGTGGCCAATTTAATTGGACCACGACCTGATGAGCACAGGCACCAAGCTCAATTCGCACATTGATTAAGCATTCCTTAGAAATAGCATTGGTGTTCGACCTAGCATCTAAAGTAATAAACACAATAAATAATTGAAACGATTTTATCAAATTAAATATAAGCATAATATACGATTACCTTCCATTTGTAAATATTAAATAATACTTGTATTGCTATTTCGCATGATTTTATTGTAGGAAAGCTGTGCATGACTTTAGAACGTCAAAAGGATCAGTGAAGTTGCGAAAATATGTCCAGTCAAACCTGTGTAACCTGTCACATCTATTAAGTAGCCGCCTGTCTTAAACAATCATAGTTTCTATATCCTGTTTCTATACTTTCAGAGTAAATTAACCTGTATTTAGCAACAATCTGGCTTTAATGGCCACATTCGCTCCTTCCTTTGACTAACTGCTAAAGACATGTTTGACTGTATGTATATACAACAAATGCATGATCAATCGTAACTTTAAACAAGCGATGCCAGAGAACAACGCTAACTCGATTAATCTGGCCTTGTCACAGAACAACATTTGTTGTGATCTTTGATATAAGAACAATCTTTTCATCTTTAATATCAGTAGAACAGTAAGTATATGTTTACATGTGTAAATAGGACTATCAGGGCAGAATATACATTATGTATATATCTTTGTCTGACTAGCTCAGTTGATTCTGAATCTCCAGTGGTCGTGAGTTCAAATCATCAACTGGTCACAGTCTCTGTAACGAATTGGTTATGTACATTGTTCTACAGCCATAAGTCTCTCACCAGTGATTTATGAGAAAGTAGTCAGAGACTTTCATAACAAGATATAACGTATTTCTGCTGTTTGTTAACGACCTAGCAGATCCCAGGAATGGTGGTAAGGTTGGTTGAAACTAATATAAGGCTATATCAAGGCACAAAACCACATTCAAACAAACAAAGCAACACACTATGCCTTCGAAAGTTGCCGGGAGAGTATTGCTGCAGAAATATGAAAATATGGGTAATTGAATGGGTGGATTAGGGTCTTGGGTAGCTAATAGAAGGTTTGAAAAATTTGATTGATATAAATCAAAATTAAAAAAATATTAAGTGTAGTGGTACGGATGGAGGTTGAGGTCATATGCCTAAAGAGGAATAAGTATTTTATAATAATACAAGATGAGGATCGGAGATGACGCAGAGAGAGGGTCTTGTGTGAGTTTAGGTGTGGGAGTCGTCTCGGGCATATACAAAAGTTTAAACAGATCTGGTAATTTTTAATACAGTATTCAAAGGCTGGATATACAAAAGTGGAGCCTTGGGCATATACCACAGTTTAAACAGATCTGAGTATTTAAATACAGTAATCGAAGGCTGAATAAGCAATGGTGAAGCCTTGGCCATATACAACAACTTTAACAGATCTGGATATATTAATACAGCATTCGAAGGCTGAATAAACAAGAGTGGAGCATTGGCCATATACAACCGTTATAACAGATCTGAGTATGTCAATACAGCAATCGAAGGCTGAATAAACAAGAGTGGAGCATTGGCCATATACAACCGTTTTAATAGATCTGAGTATGTCAATACAGCAATCGAAGCCTGAATACACAATAGTGGAGCATTGGCCATATACAACCGTTTTAACAGATCTGGGTATTTCAATACAGCAATCGCAGGCTGAATAAGCAATGGTGAAGCCTTGGTCATATACAACCGTTTTAACAGATCTGAGTATGTCAATACAGTAATCGAAGGCTGAATAAACAAGAGTGGAGTATTGGCCATATGCAACCGTTTTAACAGATCTGAGTATGTCAATACAGCAATCGAAGCCTGAATAAACAAGAGTGGAGCATTGGCCATATACAACCGTTTTAACAGATCTGAGTATGTCAATACAGCAATCGAAGGCTGAATAAACAAGAGTGGGGCATTGGCAATATACAACCGTTTTAACAGATCTGAGTATGTCAATACAGCAATCAATTTTGAATAAACAAGAATGGAGCATTGGCCATATACAACCGTTTTAACAGGTCTGAGTATGTCAATACAGCAATCGATGTCTGAATAAACAAGAGTGGAGCATTGGCCAAATACAACAGCTTTTACAAATCTGGATATATTAATACAGCAATTGAAGGCTGAATAAACAAGAGTGGAGCATTGGCCATATACAACCGTTTTAACATATCCGAATATTTCAATACAGCAATCAAAGGCTGAATAAACAAGAGTGGAGCATCGGCATCGGCCATATACAACCGTTTTAACAGATCTGGGTATTTTAATACGGTAATCGAAGGCTGAATAAGCAATGGTGAAACCTTGACCATATACAACCGTTTTAACAGATCTGGATATATAAATACAGCAATCGAAGGCTGAATAAACAAGAGTGGAGCATTGGTCATATACAACCGTTTTAACAGATCTGGGTATGTCAATACAGCAATCGTAGGCTGAATAAACAAGAGTGGAGCATTGGTCTTATACAAACGTTTTAACAGATCCGAGTATTTCAATACAGCAATCGAAGGCTGAATAAACAAGAGTGGAGCATTGGTCATATACAACCGTTTTAACAGATCTGAGTATGTCAATACAGCAATAGAAGGCTGAATAAACAAGAGTGGAGCACCGGCAATGTACAACCGTTTTAACATATCTGGGTATTTTAATACGGTTATCAAAGGCTGAACAAACAAATGTGCAACCTTGGGCAGGTATCAAAGTTTTAAAATGAAAAGTGAACTGATTAGTTTAATACAATAAAGATATGGATATAATACCAGAAAGTCTGATGATGCTGAAATTGGTGGGAACATTTAAGTTAGTACAAACAAACGGAATAGTGATGATGTTTTTTTTAGTGGAGTGTGTGTGTGTGTGTGGTGGGGGGGGGGGGGGGGGGGGCTTAGGAAAATACCAAATTTCAAAACTGCAGTTTAATTCGATGCAATATAAATATGAAGTATGGCGCATTTGGGCATGACAAGCTTGAAATGAAATACAAAACAATTGTCAAGAAATGGTTGGGTTTCAGTTGTGTTTGGGTTAGTATTCAAGTGGATGTGGGGCAATGATGCCGGACATATTCAATGATACAGGATATGGTTTATGAATAATTTAAATAAAAAACGTCCGTACTGTTACGCATGCCAATATTCACCAATCTAAATAAGAAACGTCCGTACTGTTACGCATGCCAAACTTCACCAATCTTAATTTACAACAATTTTATTAATACTCAATTACAGTTTCGAGCTACTGAAAGCTCAACAAAAGTTTCAATAAGTAAATATTTATTTAATGCAACATCAATGTTTATTATTATTCCACGGCCGTGTTTCTTTACAAAACGAAGTACAAGATGTATATGTAATAGATACAAATGCAAGACGATTTATAGCCTAAACGATAAATTTACATTCATTAAGATGCGTCACCTTGTCGAAACGAAATACAAGGATTCACTATTGAATTAATTAATATGTTTAGCTTAGAGTTTCTATCGTTTTGCTGTTTGCCATCATTCGCCTTTATTAAATAAGTTATTTATGAAAAAGGTCACGGGATAGATTGTACGAACAGGCGCTGATCTAAGAGGTAGCTAAATATCGGTTAATTCACAATTTCGTAATAAAAAACTTTTTTACTGAAGAGATTTTTTTTTTCAAGCTGTCTAGGTAAAGTGTCATTGGAAATGTATTAAAATGATGCAAAAATGTAAATATGTTGACTTCACGTAAAAATATAGTGAGTTTCTGAATTTTTGAGAGGATTTTTTTAATTGAAAACGTGGCATATTTCAAACATAATTTATAAGATATTTACACACTCTTGGCATGTGTTATTATTTATTTTCTGTACATGTATATGACTATGCGTATCAAACTTATCTATGTAATGTTAGATGTAGTTGCATGTACCTAAATGAGAATAGTTAAGCAAACTAATTAAAAGCAAACTAATTAAAAAGCTTCGTTTAATTTGTTTATTAATACGTCTAACTTTTGTGTGTTCTTTCATGTCATATATCAGATAAAAGCTCAAGAAAAGAAATTGTTTAGAATCCATATTATTAGTTACATAATAATCCGTTTGTTTACAAATACCACAAGAGCTGTATTATAGTTGATGTCTAGTTCATGTTTAGAGAAACGTTTATAAATGTATTCTTACATTCTACAATCCAACTAGCCGGTTCATTTCCTTCACAGAAGGTAAAACCACGTCTGTCCCAATTTGAAAGTATTGTTTCCTTGGAGACACAGTCGGAAAAAGCATTTTCCATACACGTTCGCTTCTCTTGTCTAGTCCTAACAACGATCAAAAGAGAAATTATTCCATAGAAAGTGTTAATATGTATATGTATAAATATATATGTATGTATAAATGTATAAATCAACCAACCGACACAAAAATATCAATCACATTAGGAAGAGCGTATGAATAGGTATCACACAATGTTCGGTATATGACTGGAATAAACCCATGAAATATGTTTGATATTAAATTGCTGAAGTCGCCGAATATATAAATGACGTCGATTAATCATGGATAAATGACATTATTTTGAGACGTTACGTCAAACGATGACTCACTGAAACTAATAAGCCCCATTATTTTTAGCTTCTTATGTGATCTATTAAATAATTCAATAATAATCAATAAGCATTCATGTAAGATGTAAAGCTGCCACTAATATGAGTTCTTTCATTTTATAAAACTACACCTAAATATTATACTTACGTGCATGTGAGATTGGCTATTGCTAGAACATCACTCGGTATTATTTCGTCTTGTTGAAATATAAACGTTGGTCTATTTCCAGCGCACTGCATAGCCTTCTGGGAAATCCTTCCGTACCTGGTACAGTTTTCTCCATCAGGGAATTGGAAAGGATCAGGAAATGCCTTCCCACCAATAGCGGCAGTACATATGAAAATTGCTAGAAAATTGAAGAGATAAAATAAAACTTTTTATAAAACAACATAGTAGGTCAAACATCAGCAAACATTTACTTCATTTATAGTCGAAAATGTCAAGATGGGCCTATATTCATTTTGATTAAAGAATGACCAAGTGTTGTATGGCTCTGTCGTTTAATGACCATTTACCTTTCACCGCTGAGGTTGAAGGTTAATCTTTATATGATAATGTTTGCTATGGAAGGACTTTTCTTCCAATCAAATTTATTCGGTCTTCCTCCACTAATAAAAGTGCAAATATTATTAAACTCATTAAAAAATAAACCTTTTTAAAGACGTTGTTTTGAACTTTACCATTATTTGAACTATCCATATGTTAGATATATCATCATTAGGCAATTCAGCATCCAAAAGATGCAGTCATCAGAAACAATAAACCTGGAATAATCACGGTAATGCTGAGACTTAGATAAAGTTCTTGTTTAAACTTTACAGTACCCCGTCATTACAAAGACCACATATATAAGGATCTGTTGAAAGTTCACGAGATGTGAATTTAAACGTAACGTAAGGAATTCACAAAAGAATGTTCACATATACTTTTCTTATAACTTGTTAGTTCATTTCGAGAAGCTATGCACCTGTTTTACTATTAAATGTGGTTCTAATGTATTATTCTTATGTATTATTATTTTACTTGTATATCTGATTTATTTAGCAAATGGATATTGCTCGGATGTTTTTCCGAAGATTGGAGCGAATTTCTTTTTATTCCAATTTTAGAATGGAGACCAATCAGAAGCAAGTAATTATAGCAGAATAATATCATATTTTAACAATCTTGGTAAATTATCTTTAGAACATTAAATAAATGTATAACTGTATAATGTACATGTATATTTCGAGAAACAAATAAGCATCATTGATAATGTTTTTACTCTTCACGAATCAACATCTAATTCAATTAGAAGAAGGACTATTTTGTAGTGTGTATTTATATATTATACTAATTTAAAAGCTTCTCATTTTGTTGTTAGAGTTGGTACAAACTAATAAAATTGGGAATGAGGAGAAGACTTTCAAAAACATAGTCAATTGTCAAATCAACGGTTACAAGTTAGTCATCTTCATTTAATCTTTTTTAAAACAATATATATATAAAAATATAAAATGTAAAAATGAAGTAATAATAAAATTGCAGACATAGATAATAAATGTGTATACTTCTTTTATGTTGCAATAAAATTGACTTAAAACGATATGAGAAAATGTATTAATCCGATTTTTAATCAACTTCATGTAATAAAGGGCAAACTATTAACTTACGCTGTTCATGTATTCGTCTATGGCTGAATTGCCAATAAGGACGAATGCCCTTGTGGAACTTTCGCTTTCAATATTAATATATATATATACATAAGTTCCACAAGGGGTTTATATATATATATATATATACATGTACTGAACGGAACAGGTAACCTGCTACTTTTGTATTTCCAATATCTTCGTCTAAAAATTGAGTAACGTACCCATATCTATGGTATGAACTTATTCTAATTAATGTCACATTTCGTTGTTATCAGGTTCTTTTTCATAAAAGTTTATTCAATTAGTATACATACTTTACAGATTAATCAGAAAACCAAACAAAAGATTGTGAACAAATGTATTTTTTCAACTGTTTATTTTATCACTGTCAAGTTCGAGGAATCAATACAGTAATAATATAAGCAGAATTTTGGCACATTTTCTCTGAATAAGTTATAGCTTTATTTAGAAGTGATATATTTATTTGTATTCACAGATTATCCATGTAGTTTTGAACTCGTCTTTCAATATGATTATATTTATTTTATGTTGTACTCGGAGAGCTTAGATAGTTCTTTAAATTCTTGACAGAATATTGAAAAACAATTGACATGCTTTATTTTTCGAATATCCTTTTAGTGCGAATATTCTATTTATATCAATATGTTCCTGATGATCTAATTGTAGCCGAGTATTATATTGTGTAACGATTTTACGTTTTTATTTATTTTGCAGTGTTTTGACAGGTGTTTTTTTTTCTTCCAAACTTTACTCAATGAACAAATGTAAATAAGTTTCGGTTTCATTGCAAATGTTACAAAACGGAGTTGAGCTTATTTTCCAAATGAATTTATTTCGATGGAATGATCTTGTGAATTAATTTAAGATTCAGTTGCTTTATACGACTGTTTCTAATTTGTGTATAGCTTTATACACATTTACCCAGTAATTATATTATCAAAGTATGTATTCCAGTACGTATGTATATAAGGAATAGAAACTATAGTAATTGTGTAGTTAGGTTTGTTGTGAATTTTGACTGTATAGAACAATGTGAATTTAAATTAGTTTTCCATGAAGTAGGTATTACTTGTATCAGATTTCTTAACTCCGTAATTCAGTTATGTTTGTTCTTTAACTTTTTGAAAATTATAGTTATCAATGATGTCATTAATAAAGGGAATTTTATTTTTTCGTTGTTATCCTAAATTTTCTTTACTATTCAAGTCCAAGTTTCAAGGAAATTAATGTGATACTTATTGAGAAATTACACGAAATGTCAGATGGCGTGTGCTGTTACGTTCAGTATATATTAGCAAAAAGAAAACTCAAAAGTTCCAACAAATATATTATTGAATGTACTACAACTACAAACAAATCTAATTTAAAAGAAAGTTTTTAAAAGAAACACACAATATTAATCTAAGAACATACCTGTTAATAAATCCATCATTATGACTTCAAGTTGGTAGATTCAAATACAATAGTAAGTGTGTGGTATCGGTCGTTTTATTCGTTAACTAGTGTCATATAAGCGAATGTACCGGTTTATAAGCTCTTCGTTCATAGCTTAGAAATTTCAATTGAAGTGTAAAATTGCCTACAAAATTGCTTACAAAATTACTTGTGATGAAGACCATGGAAATGTCAATGACATACCTCGGTGCCGTTTTACATCAAATTAACTGTTTAAGGGACAGGCAGTAATGTTCTGCTGTTGTTTTTTATATATTTTCAAATAATCTAATTTATCACCGATTTAACAACCTTGAAGATACATGTAGTACAATATTGATACTGAAAAACTAATAAATAAAAATTGGTAAGACATGTACAGTAATAGAAACAAACGAAAAAGTAAAAAGTAGAAAAACTCCCTTATTCATAGAATAATTCAGTAAAAATGATGTTTGAAAATAGAAAAACAGTCATCATAAGTTATAATCGTTAAAAATATCAAAACACATTTTGGTTATTTAAATTATTTACATGATATTACTATAAAAAGTTACCGATATTGTTTAATCAATGTTCGTATTTTTCGCCCATTCTCTGAAAGTAGAAAGATATCCCAGACATAGAATGATATAGACTTTGTATACATATGTATATTGTGATGAAAATGTTGTTTTATCACTAAATGTAAAAATTATAGTAATATATAAGAGGACTTCGGTTACACCGGGGACAATACAGACACAATATATCACAGGATTGGAACAGTATCTCAAGTATTGACTTGTTGACGGACTTTTAGGTCACGTGTTGGATACCCGTGCATTAACACTGTTATTGAACACTTCTAAAAGGAGGGTAAAGCTTTGACAACGTTCGCGATGATCAAACTCTCAAGAAATAGAAAAGGACATGAAATCCAGTGCACATATTCAAAAGCAAATCAGAGTTGTTCATTGTTAAATATATTTTCACCCCATCTGAGGATAAAAAACTTAAGATAACTCAGTCTCTAATTAGAGAAAGCGAACATTCCAAAATCAATTTCACTCATTTTTATGGAAAGGGTAATACAAGTATACCACAATTGGGAAAAGGTAAAACTAAATTATGAATGATATCTACGTCAATTAAAATTGGGCAAGTCTCAGATGCCTGGCGCAAAGCTTAGGCTGATCCAGTAGTTATAGGCCTTTCTAATTATAGGCCGCTCTCATTAACATGCATAAACTGTAAGGTTCTAGAATATATCTTTGTTAATCAAATATCAATTGAAGCACTTACAGACAAGCGACTTACTTGCTAATTCGCAGCACGGTTTCTTGTGAAATCCAGTTAGTTAATACATTCATGACATCACGCTAGATTTAGACAGAAGTTACAATAAAAAGTAAAAACAGACAGTGTTAAAATTCGGTTCTGCCATTATTATTGTGTACTCCGTAGACTGGTTTATCATCTGTGTCTTTAGTATATTCACTGGCTGATCTTTTATCACCAAAGCGTATGACAGTCTGTAAAAAGTCGACAAACAGGAGTGGTACTAAACCTCATCCAGATTCCCGCTGGTCCGGTCACACCCCGGCTGCAGGAAAAGACAAATGTGGTGTGTGTATATTGTGTTGCGCTCTGCATCTCCATTAACAAAATATACGGGGGGAAAAAGCATTGATTTAGGTCTTGAAGTTTATATCTTTTTTCGACAACTTTTAACGATTTTTAGCCGTTTTGGGTTTTGGCTGAGTGTATTTGCCATTTTAAAGTATATCATTGACAAATTACCATGGTTTAAACGAATTGTTCCAAATTTAAATTATGAAATTAACAACTATATCTTAATGATTTTGTTACTTTGTCTTTGTTATGGATTCAGCATATCATACATAATATTTACAGTTTCGACGACTGACAATTATGAAGTAATTATGATTCCATTTATATATTTTTTGACTACTTATTGAATGATTAAATATAGAATTTTAAAACAAAGGGATATTTTATCATATGTATGGCAATGTATGCGCATCATTTAAAATTAAGGTAATAATTTGGCATGCGCTTATTATACATACAGAATGACGACAAGGTTTTATGCGCTTATTTTTGGTGCACATTTATATTCAAGTATGTGCCTATTTTCAAAATTATTATATTCATAAAGATAACACATAAAATATACTTAATTTTCAACGTTATATTCAAACAATATAATAAATAATTCAATGATTTGGAATAAACGCTGTTTTTGAAATACGTAAAATGCGTTTGTTGAGGTACTATAGTGGTGTATATTTTTATAATGCAATACACACTATAACAAATTTCAAAAGCCTCTGCATTCTGTGTTTTTGCTATTCATCATAGTGTAATTGAAAAATTAATCCCTAGAGCTAGAAAATATCCTGGAGACCTAAGAAGTCTTCTTTTTTCTCTGCTTTCAAAGAAAGTGCTCGCAAATAAAACCGCGGTCCGATCTGAGAATTTCCGTCATGGCGTATTCAGACGTAGTGTTGTACGGGAGTAAGATTATCCGTTAAACACAAATATGAACATTTGACATAAATATGTTTGAGCATCAAAGTTAAACACAGACGATGAATGTTGTTGACAACGGTATTTCGCAATGGCAACGGAAAACTAACTTAATGTATCTTTTTCCTTGGAAGGAAGGACGCAAAATAAAAAAAAACAATGAAGTCGTGACGTCGGACTTTAGTAAGAAAATGAAAATTTAATATTTAGAGTAAATGTATGCAGTTGATGGCTAACAGACGATCAGTTAATCTAACCACTCATTCCTGGTATCACGGAAGATTAATCAGTACTCAAGAACATCAATATCTGCAAGTAACTGATAATGTTCCTACTTAAATGGGAGACGAAGACGCGAGAGTCGAACATCAATGAGAGGCAATGTCGTTAATCATTTATCATGGAGATTCGAACTCACGACCCCTGGATTTATTGTCAGACTGAGCTAAACTGTCCCAAACAAAGCATCAGATAAGTTCATACAAGTATTAATTAGGATTATTTATTTTGCAAAAAATATATCAATAATACATTCATTTTCCCATGTAATGCTTGGTTATTTAAAACAAACGAGCCGGGTCCTGTTTGAATATAACAATTCTTTCTCTTACACTTATATTAGATATTACCCAGACAATTGTCATTTAACATGACTAACTCGTGGACTGTCTTATATCATAGAATCAAATGGAAAAGATGTACCAATGTTGTTCAAATTTGCTACCTATGTATGTCTATGGCATTGTCAATATTAAGCTTGTATTTACGGTAGTTTATGTATGTCTATGGCATTGTCAATATTAAGCTTGTATTTACGGTAGTTTATGTATGTCTATGGCATTGTCAATATTAGGCTTGTATTTACGGTAGTTTATGTATGTCTATGGCATATTCAATATTAAGCTTGTATTTACGGTAGTTTATGTTTGTCTATGGCATTGTCAATATTAGGCTTGTATTTACGGTAGTTTATGTTTGTCTATGGCATTGTCGATATTAGGCTTGTATTTACGGTAGTTTATGTATGTCTATGGCATTGTCAATATTAGGCTTGTATTTACGGTAGTTTATGTATGTCTATGGCATTGTCAATATTAGGCTTGTATTTACGGTAGTTTATGTATGTCTATGGCATTGTCAATATTAAGCTTGTATTTACGGTAGTTTAAACTTGTTTCTTTTGCTTCGATTGTGAATCAAGTTCTTCAAGTTATTCTGGATATAACGAATATTACGCACGTGCGGATAAAGTGTCGTGTTTAAGCACAACACGCATAGTCTGGGCGAATCCACGACCCTCTGGTGTTGGATCCGATTTGCTGCTACTAGAATATGCACTTTCTTCAAATCCGCTGTCTGTAACAGATAGAACAATCGTAGTATAATTCAGATATATGTTCTGTTCTAAATATCATACACAAGAGAAACTGGCCAACAGCAGCTTGACAATCGAACAATCATGCGCGCATGGCAGGCACGGACTCGTAACCATGCAATGTGCGAAAGGACGAGTACGAGCACGAACATACACACATTTGGGCAATAACCGTAATCGTATATCCACACACACAGACAGACAGACAGACACACACACACACAGAGACACATAAAATGCAAATTCTTTATGATATAACTAACAAATGTCTAAGTAATTTTGATGTCTTTATAAAAGTAAACGTTGTAACAATCTTGAGTTGTACTCACTTTGTATGTATCCTTCACAAAGGCAAAACAATATAAATGCAAAATGGAACATTATTAGAATTTTCTTGAGTTAATTATTATATTTCTCTTTCTCTTTTCTGTTTGAGAGCAGCAGATTGGTTAATAACTACCACTCTTCATATGTGTTATCATTTCATTAAATATTTTTATTTTTCTCTGTTAATCGTTTAAATGAAAAACTCCTATTATATGTGTATCTTCTTATTATACTTCATTAGTAAATATCTCGTTATATAAATATACCGTTGTGGATTTTGAAATAAATAATAATAAAAACGAAAACACATACGTGGAAAACTTTTAAATGTCCTTCCCTTTCACAGATTACTTGCCACTTACAAATTTGACAATTGTCCCTTATCGAACATCCTGTTCGTGACAAAATATGTAATTTATAAAATAGATTTAAAATGTCAACCTCTTTCGGCTACCAGTCGCCCATTACACAACATCCTGTGGTTGAACATATTTATCATATTTATAATTAACGGTACAATTTGGCATCGTTTCATCCTCCGCAGCACTGCATAATAAAAAGATAAGAGACAATACAACCAGAGTTATATAGATATATTATAAAATTGTCTGCAATGTTCAAATGTTAGTGCATTTTGTGTCAAGTTTCGTAGGTGGGTATGGGTGTGTGGGGGTGGGTGAGGGGGCGGGATATCGGACTTTTTTAACACATTTCAGGTAATATATGGCGTATCCAGTTTTATTGGTGGAGAAGGAATAAATCAACTGTCCTTTCGAAAGTTACTTGCATCCTTTCTCGCATCCAATTTTAGAGCGAACGGGACTCGAACCTACGACCATGGCGGTGCGAGTTAAGTGATTTTGTCACACTAACGTTTCTCAAACATAATACATTAACTTGTGTTCACTCTTTTGTTATTAGTTTTCTAAGCTATTTCTAAGTTTCAAAACGTCTATAGTTTAAAATTCCAAAATATACAATGAGCGCTTCCTGTCAAAGTACAGAATCAACAGTTATCCTTGATATAGACATCCCAACATCTATACTAAAACTCGGTAATAGTATGTATCTATCAATTAACTTGTATTCGACGTCCATGCTTAGACAAAAAGTGTTGGTAATTTAACATAGAACAGAATATAAATGTTAATAAACTTAAACATAACAGCTCATGGTCATACATATATACAAAATCAATACATAAGTTGAAATAGGTGGTATATAGATATCGTTTATTTGAAATTTTTGTGAGAGTGATATCTTGGTATTTAGAAACAATCAATAATAATTATTCAAAGCATAAACTCAATACAATTTAAATTACAAAACACCGTTTCTACTTTAAACTGATTTAACGAGACTCTCTAAGTTTGAAACTCTTAATTGATTTTTTGACAAATTTATAAAATTATAAATGGGCAAATAAGTATGAAATGGTACTCGTCTTCAATGTCATGTAAACATTTTATTTGATATCTTGCAATATTTTGATTTAGCCCTGTTTTTATAGTATGTATATATATATATGTGTGTGTGTGTGTGTGTGGCTATACCTTCACGCAAATTTGCAATGTACATATTTCTAAACCTAGCTCGTAACAAAGGTATGCAAAAGTTAATATCGACTGATTCCGGAAACAGCCAAACGTCTGCATATCCTGCGTTATGTAAAATAGATCAAATTTTGAAGACATAATTGTCTGAACATTGACTTTGTATAGTTTACCGCTGTATTCAGTTCTCTTGCTTACCCATTGTAGTTTAATGAGGTATTTAGAAATTCTCAGATATCTTCCTATATATATATAGTGGCAATCGGCCTAATTCGGAATATAGAGATAAAGAACTTGTAGATAATGTTACACTAAGGAGGCATTTGCAAAACATTGTATTAACACGTTCAATGTTGTCTGCTTTTGTGAAACCCCATACTTCACAACTATGGTTTAAAACTGATAAAACATATGCATCAATTAGATTAAACATTATATGGTATGAAACTTTCCGTCAAAACCTGATTTGGTCACTTTTAACCACAAGCTATTACGATTAAGTAACTCGCATGCTTTGAAATAATCCACGATGCAACAGTTTAAATTCTTCTTATCACATAAATTGTTTTCAGTGAGTGAGTTCAATACAAATATTGCACCCGCAGTACTATAATTAGGTTTAACTCAAAACTGAGAGTCCGTCAGAAGGTCATTTTGTGAAGACCCTTTTTTAAACGCACATTTAATATAACGGTATAAAGCTTTGCTAAGCAGCCTATCAAATAATGTAATTCCCTTGTAATAACTTTGGTCCGATGATTATCCTCGTTTATAAAGTGGTATAATAACGCCCGTAGACCACGGAAATAGACTTGAACTATTTGAGTTACTGTATTTAAAATACGATTAAATAGTCTTCTCGAAAGAATGCGTTATGGCATGAAAATTTTCCATCAAATTTTCATATAAAATATTATTAAATGAACAAGCTTTATTAGTGGTTATTTCTTAAATAGAATTTGAAATATCTAATTTATTTAAAGTACTATCACCCCCAGTATTGACTTGAAAAAAATGTTTCGAAAATATGTACCTTCCTCGTTATCTTCCAACTTTGAATTTTATACTAAATTTTTCAAATTTGAGAAAAAAAACATTTTTTTGAATATTTTCGCCCTTAGTTTGTGAAGGTTTTGTTAAATCAAGCGCGCTTTTTCTGCTCATATCATTCATGTTTTACTTAAACCCCTATAGCATGATGTTTTACTTAAATCCCTATAGCATTATGTTTTACTTAAATCCCTACAGCATTATGTTTTACTTAAATCCCTATATCATTCATGTTTGACTTAAATCCCTATAGCATTATGTTTTACTTAAATCCTTATAGCGCTATGTTTAATTTAAATCCCTATAGCATAATGTTTAACTTAAATCCCTATATCATTCATGTTTGACTTAAATTCCTATAGCATTATGTTTTACTTAAATCGCTATAGTATTATGTTTTACTTAAATCGCTATAGTATTATGTTTTACTTAAATCCCTATAGCATTATGTTTTACTTAAATCCCTATAGCATTCATGTTTGACTTAAATCCCTTTAGTATTATGTTTAACTTAAATCCATATAGCATTATGTTTTTTACTTCAATCCATATAGCATTATGTTTAATTTAAATCCCTATAGCATTATGTTTGACTTAAGTCCCTATCACATTGTTTTACTTAAATCCATATAGCATTATGTTTAAGTTAAATACCTATAGCATGATGTTATACTTAAATCCCTATAGCATTCATGTTGGTCTTCAATCCCTATAGCATTATGTTTACTTAAATTGCTATATTATGTTTTACTTAAATCCCTATAGCATAATGTTTTACTTAAATCCCTATAGCATAATGTTTTACTTAAATCCCTATAGCATTCATGTTTGACTTAAATCCCTATAGCATTATGTTTGACTTAAATCCCTATAACATTGTTTTACTTCAATCCATATAGCATTATGTTTAACTTAAATCCCTATAGCATGATATTTTAATTAAATCCCTATAGCATAATGTTTTACTTAAATCCCTATATAATTCATTTTTGACTTAAATCCCTATAGCATTATGTTTTACTTAAATTACTATATTATGTTTTACTTAAATCCCTATAGCATTATGTTTTACTTAAATCCCAATAGCATTCATGTTTGACTTAAATCCCTATAGTATTATGTTTTATTTCAATCCATATAGCATTATGATTAATTTAAATCCCTATAGCATTATGTTTGACTTAAATCCCTATAGCATTATGTTTTACTTAAATGTCTATAGCATTATGTTTTACTTAAACCCCTTGATCATTTATGTTAAACTTCAATCCATATAGCATTATGATTTACTTAAATCCCTATATCATTATGTTTGACTTAAATCCCTATAGCATTATGTTTTACTTAAATGTCTATAGCATTATGTTTTACTTCAATCCCTATATCATTCATGTTAGACTTAAATCCCTATAGCATTATGTTTAACTTAAATCCCTATAGCATTTTGTTTAACTTAAATCCCTATAGCATGATGTTTTACCTAAATCCCTATAGCATAATGTTTTACTTAAATCCCTATATCATTCATGTTTGACTTCAATCCTTATAGCATAATGTTTTACTTAAATCCCTATATCATTTATGTTTTAATTAAATCGCTATAGTATTATGTTTTACTTAAATCCCTATAGCATTATGTTTTACTTAAATCCCTATAGCATTTATGTTTGACTTAAATCCCTATAGTATTATGTTTTACTTAAATCCATATAGCATTATGTTTTACTTCAATCCATATAGCATTATGTTAAATTTAAATCCCTATAGCATTATGTTTTACTTAAATCCCTATAGCATTATGTTTTACTCAAATCCATATAGCATTATGCTTCACTTAAATCCCTATACTATTCATGTTTAAATTAAATCTCTATAGCATTATGTTTTACTTAAATCCCTATATTTTTATGTTAAACTTAAATCCATATAGCATTATGCTTTACTTAAATCCCTATATCATTCATGTTTAACTTAAATCTCTATAGCATTATGTTTTACTTAAATCCCTATATCATTCATGTTAAACTTAAATCCCTATAGCATAACGTTTAACTTAAATCCCTATAGCATTATGTTTTACTTAAATCCTTATAGCATTATGTTTTACTTAAATGCCTATAGCATTATGTTTTACTTAAACCCCTTGATCATTTATGTTAAACTTAAATCCATATAGCATTATGCTTTACTTAAATCCCTATATCATTCATGTTTAACTTAAATCTCTATAGCATTATGTTTTACTTAAATCCCTATATCATTCATGTTTAACTTAAATCCCTGTAGCATTATGTTTTACTTAAATGCCTATAGCATTATGTTTTACTTAAAACAATAAAGCATTATGTTTAACTTAAATCCCTATATCTTTCATGTTTTACTTAAATCCCTATAGCATTATGATTTACTTAAATGCCTAAAGTATTAGGTTTTACTTAAATCCCTATAGCATAATGTTTTACTTAAATCCCTATAGCATTCATGTTTGATTTAAATCCCTATAGCATTCATGTTTGACTTAAATCCCTATAGCATTATGTTTTACTTAAATCCATAAAGCATTATGTTTTACATAAATCCCTATAGTATTTTGTTTTACCTAAATCCATATAGCATTATGTTTTACTTCAATCTCTATAGCATTATGTTTTACTTAAATCCCTATATCATTCATGTTTTACTTAAATCCCTATAGCATTATGTTTTACTTAAATTTCTATAGCATTATGTTTTACTTCAATTCCTATAGCATTATGTTTTACTTAAATCCCTATAGCATTATGTTTTAACTAAATCCATATATCATTCATGTTTTACTTAAATCCCTATAGCATTATGTTTTACTTAAATCCCTTGCGTATTATGTTTTACATCAATCCATACAGCATTATGTTTTACTTAAATCCCTATAGCATTCATGTTTGACCTAAATCCCTATAGCATTATGTTTTACTTAAATCCTTATAACATTATGTTTTACTTAAATCCCTATATCATTCATGTTTGACATCAATCCCAATAACATTCAAGTTTTATTTAAATCCCTATAGTATTATGTTTGACTTAAATCCCTATAGTATTCATGTTTGACTTAACTTATTATAGCATTATGTTTGATTTAAATCCCTATAGCATTATGTTTTACTTAAATCCCTATAGCATTCTGTTTTACTTTAATCCATATAGCATTATGTTTTACTTAAATGCCTATATCAATATGTTTAAATTAAATCCCTATAGCATTATGTTTAATTTAAATCCCTATAGCATTATGTTTGACTTAAATTCCTATAGCATTATGTTTTACTTAAATCCCTATAGCATTATGTTTTAATTCAATCCATATAGCATTATGCTTTACTTAAATCCCTATATCATTCATGTTAACTTAAATCCCTATAGCATTATGTTTTACTTAAATCCCTATATCATTCATGTTAAACTTAAATCTCTATAGCATTATGTTTAACTTAAATCCCTATAGCATTATGTTTGACTTAAATCCCTATAGCATTTATGTTTTACTTAAATCCTTATAGCATTATGTTTTATTTAAATGCCTATAGCATTATGTTTTACTTAAATTCCTATAGCATTATGTTTCACTTAAATGCCTATAGCAATATCTTTAACTTAAATCCCTATATCATTCATGTTTTACTTAAATCCCTATATCATTCATGTTTTACATTAATTCCCTAAATCATTATGTTTTACTTAAATCCCTAAAGCATTATGTTTGACTTAAATCCTTATAGCATTATGTTTTACTTAAAATTTTATAGCATTATGTTTTACATCAATCCATACAGCATTATGTTTTACTTAAATCCCTATAGCATTCATGTTTGACCTAAATCCCTATAGCATTATGTTTTACTTAAATCCTTATAACATTATGTTTTACTTAAATCCCTATATCATTCATGTTTGACATCAATCCCAATAACATTCAAGTTTTATTTAAATCCCTATAGTATTATGTTTGACTTAAATCCCTATAGTATTCATGTTTGACTTAACTTATTATAGCATTATGTTTGATTTAAATCCCTATAGCATTATGTTTTACTTAAATCCCTATAGCATTCTGTTTTACTTTAATCCATATAGCATTATGTTTTACTTAAATGCCTATATCAATATGTTTAAATTAAATCCCTATAGCATTATGTTTAATTTAAATCCCTATAGCATTATGTTTGACTTAAATTCCTATAGCATTATGTTTTACTTAAATCCCTATAGCATTATGTTTTAATTCAATCCATATAGCATTATGCTTTACTTAAATCCCTATATCATTCATGTTAACTTAAATCCCTATAGCATTATGTTTTACTTAAATCCCTATATCATTCATGTTAAACTTAAATCCCTATAGCATTATGTTTAACTTAAATCCCTATAGCATTATGTTTGACTTAAATCCCTATAGCATTTATGTTTTACTTAAATCCTTATAGCATTATGTTTTATTTAAATGCCTATAGCATTATGTTTTACTTAAATTCCTATAGCATTATGTTTCACTTAAATGCCTATAGCAATATCTTTAACTTAAATCCCTATATCATTCATGTTTTACTTAAATCCCTATATCATTCATGTTTTACATAATTCCCTAAATCATTATGTTTTACTTAAATCCCTAAAGCATTATGTTTGACTTAAATCCTTATAGCATTATGTTTTACTTAAAATTTTATAGCATTATAATTTACTTAAATCAATATAGCATTATGTTTAACTTAAATCCCTATATCTTTCATGTTTTACTTAAATCCCTATAGCATTATGTTTTACTTAAATCCCTATAGTATTATGTTTTACTTAAATCCCTATGGCATAATGTTTTACTTAAATCCCTATAGCATTCATGTTTTATTTAAATCCTTATAGCATTCATCTTTGACTTAAATCCCTATAGCATTATGTTTTACTTAAATCCATGAAGAATTATGTTTTACTTAAATCCCTATAGTATTTTGTTTTACCTAAATCCCTATAGCATAATGTTTTACTTAAATCCCAATATCATTCATGTTTGACTTCAATCCTTATAGCATAATGTTTTACTTAAATCCCTATATCATTTATGTTTGACTTAAATCCCTATAGTATGATGTTTTACTTAAATCCATATAGCATTATGTTTTACTTAAATCCCTATAGCATTGATGTTTGACTTAAATCCCTATAGTATGATGTTTTACTTCAATCCATATAGCATTATGTTTTACTTCAATCCATATAGCATTATGTTAAATTGAAATCCCTATAGAATTATGTTTGACTTAAATCCATATAGCATTATGTTTGACTTCAATCCATATAGCATTATGTTAAATTTAAATCCCTATAGCATTATGTTTTACTTAAATCACTATAGCATTATGTTTTACTCAAATCCATATAGCATTATGCTTCACTTAAATCCATATAGCATTATGTTTTACTTAAATCCATATAGCATTATGTTAAATTGAAATCCCTATAGAATTATGTTTGACTTAAATCCATATAGCATTATGTTTGACTTCAATCCATATAGCATTATGTTAAATTTAAATCCCTATAGCATTATGTTTTACTCAAATCCATATAGCATTATTCTTCACTTAAATCCCTATACTATTCATGTTTAATTAAATCTCTATAGCATTATGTTTTACTTAAATCCCTATATCTTTATGTTAAACTTAAATCCATATAGCATTATGCTTTACTTAAATCCCTATATCATTTATGTTAAACTTAAATCCATATAGCAGTATGCTTTACTTAAATCCCTATATCATTCATGTTTAACTTAAATCTCTATAGCATTATGTTTAACTTAAATCCCTATAGCATTATGTTTAACTTAAATCCCTATAGCATTATGTTTAACTTCAATCCCTATAGCATTATGTTTTACTTAAATCCCTATAGCATTTATGTTTTACTTAAATCCTTATAGCATTATATTTTACATAATGCCTTTAGCATTATGTTTTACTTAAATCCCTATAGCATTATGTTTTACTTAACATTTTATAGCATTATGTTTTACTAAAAACAAAAAAGCATTATGTTAACTTAAATCCCTATATCTTTCATGTTTTACTTCAATCCCTATAGCATTATGTTTTACTTAAATGCCTATAGTATTAGGTTTTACTTAAATCCCTATAGCATAATGTTTTACTTCAATCCCTATAGCATTCATGTTTGATTTAAATCCCTATAGCATTCATGTTTGATTTCAATCCCTATAGCATTATGTTTTACTTAAATCCATAAAGCATTATGTTTTACATAAATCCCTATATTATTTTCTTTTCCCTAAATCCATATAGCATTATGTTTTACTTAAATCTGTATAGCATTATGTTTTACTTAAATCCCTATATCATTCATGTTTTACTTAAATCCCTATAGCATTATGTTTTACTTAAATTACTATAGCATTATGTTTTACTTCAATTGCTATAGCATTATGTTTTACTTAAATCCCTAAAGCATTATGTTTTACTTAAATCCCTATATCATTTATGTTAAACTTAAATCCATATAGCAGTATGCTTTACTTAAATCCCTATATCATTCATGTTTAACTTAAATCTCTATAGCATTATGTTTTACTTAAATCCCTATATCATTCATGTTAAACTTAAATCCCAATAGCATTATGTTTAACTTAAATCCCTATAGCATTATGTTTAACTTCAGTCCCTATAGCATTATGTTTTACTTAAATCCCTATAGCATTTATGTTTTACTTAAATCCTTATAGCATTATATTTTACTTAAATGCCTTGAGCATTATGTTTTACTTAAATCCCTATAGCATTATGTTTTACTTAAATTCCTATAGCATTCATGTTTTACTTAAATCCCTATAGCATTCATGTTTTACTTAAATCCCTATATCATTCATGTTTTACTTAAATCCCTAAATCATTATGTTTTACTTAAATCCCTATAGGGTTATGTTTTACATAAATCCCTATAGAATTCATGTTTTTCTTAAATCCCTATAGCATTATGTTTTACTTAAATGCCTATAGCATTATGTTTTACTTAACATTTTATAGCATTATGTTTTACTAAAAACAATAAAGCATTATGTTTAACTTAAATCGCTATATCTTTCATGTTTTACTTAAATCCCTATAGCATTATGTTTTACTTAAATCCCTATAGCATTATATTTTACTTAAATCCCTATAGCATAATGTTTTACTTAAATCCCTATAGCATTCATGTTTGATTTAAATCCCTATAGCATTCATGTTTGACTTAAATCCCTATAGCATTATGTTTTACTTAAATCCATAAAGCATTATGTTTTACATAAATCCTTATATTATTTTGTTTTACCTAAATCCATATAGCATTATGTTTTACTTAAATCTGTATAGCATTATGTTTTACTTAAATCTGTATAGCATTATGTTTTACTTAAATCCTTATAACATTATGTTTTACTTAAATCCCTATAGCATTATGTTTTACTTAAATCCTTATAACATTATGTTTTACTTAAATCCCTATACCATTCATGTTTGACATAAATCCCAATAACATTCAAGTTTTATTTAAATCCCTATAGTATTATGTTTTACTTAAGTCCCTATAGCATTATGTTTTACTTAAATCCTTATAGCATTATGTTTTACTTATATGCCTATAGTATTATGTTTTACTTAAATCCTGATAGCCTTATGTTTTACTTAAATCCATAAAGCATTATGTTTTACATAAATCCTTATATTATTTTGTTTTACCTAAATCCATATAGCATTATGTTTTACTTAAATCTGTATAGCATTATGTTTTACTTAAATCTGTATAGCATTATGTTTTACTTAAATCCTTATAACATTATGTTTTACTTAAATCCCTATAGCATTATGTTTTACTTAAATCCTTATAACATTATGTTTTACTTAAATCCCTATACCATTCATGTTTGACATAAATCCCAATAACATTCAAGTTTTATTTAAATCCCTATAGTATTATGTTTTACTTAAGTCCCTATAGCATTATGTTTTACTTAAATCCTTATAGCATTATGTTTTACTTATATGCCTATAGTATTATGTTTTACTTAAATCCTGATAGCCTTATGTTTTACTTAAATGCCTATAGCATTATGTTTTACTTAAATCCCTATATCATTTATGTTAAACTTAAATCCATACAGCAGTATGCTTTACTTAAATCCCTATATCATTCATGTTTAACTTCAATCTCTATAGCATTATGTTTAACTTAAATCCCTATAGCATTATGTTTAACTTAAATCCCTATAGCATTATGTTTAACTTCAATCCCTATAGCATTATGTTTTACTTAAATCCCTATAGCATTTATGTTTTACTTAAATCCTTATAGCATTATATTTTACATAATGCCTTTAGCATTATGTTTTACTTAAATCCCTATAGCATTATGTTTTACTTAACATTTTATAGCATTATGTTTTACTAAAAACAAAAAAGCATTATGTTAACTTAAATCCCTATATCTTTCATGTTTTACTTCAGTCCCTATAGCATTATGTTTTACTTAAATGCCTATAGTATTAGGTTTTACTTAAATCCCTATAGCATAATGTTTTACTTCAATCCCTATAGCATTCATGTTTGATTTAAATCCCTATAGCATTCATGTTTGATTTCAATCCCTATAGCATTATGTTTTACTTAAATCCATAAAGCATTATGTTTTACATAAATCCCTATATTATTTTCTTTTCCCTAAATCCATATAGCATTATGTTTTACTTAAATCTGTATAGCATTATGTTTTACTGAAATCCCTATATCATTCATGTTTTACTTAAATCCCTATAGCATTATGTTTTTACTTAAATTCCTATAGCATTATGTTTTACTTCAATTCCTATAGCATTATGTTTTACTTAAATCCCTATAGCATTATGTTTTACTTAAATCCCTATATCATTTATGTTAAACTTAAATCCATATAGCAGTATGCTTTACTTAAATCCCTATATCATTCATGTTTAACTTAAATCTCTATAGCATTATGTTTTACTTAATTCCCTATATCATTCATGTTAAATTTAAATCCCAATAGCATGATGTTTAACTTAAATCCCTATAGCATTATGTTTAACTTCAGTCCCTATAGCATTATGTTTTACTTAAATCCCTATAGCATTTATGTTTTACTTAAATCCTTATAGCATTATATTTTACTTAAATGCCTTGAGCATTATGTTTTACTTAAATCCCTATAGCATTATGTTTTACTTAAATTCCTATAGCATTCATGTTTTACTTAAATCCCTATAGCATTCATGTTTTACTTAAATCCCTATATCATTCATGTTTTACTTAAATCCCTAAATCATTATGTTTTACTTAAATCCATATAGGGTTATGTTTTACATAAATCCCTATAGAATTCATGTTTTTCTTAAATCCCTATAGCATTATGTTTTACTTAAATGCCTATAGCATTATGTTTTACTTAACATTTTATAGCATTATGTTTTACTAAAAACAATAAAGCATTATGTTTAACTTAAATCGCTATATCATTCATGTTTTACTTAAATCCCTATAGCATTATGTTTTACTTAAATGCCTATAGCATTATGTTTTACTTAAATCCCTATAGCATAATGTTTTACTTAAATCCCTATAGCATTCATGTTTGATTTAAATCCCTATAGCATTCATGTTTGACTTAAATCCCTATAGCATTATGTTTTACTTAAATCCATAAAGCATTATGTTTTACATAAATCCTTATATTATTTTGTTTTACCTGAATCCATATAGCATTATGTTTTACTTAAATCTCTATAGCATTATGTTTTACTTAAATCCTTATAACATTATGTTGTACTTAAATCCCTATAGCATTATGTTTTACTTAAATCCTTATAACATTATGTTTTACTTAAATCCCTATACCATTCATGTTTGACATAAATCCCAATAACATTCAAGTTTTATTTAAATCCCTATAGTATTATGTTTTACTTAAATCCCTATAGTATTCATGTTTGACTTAACTTATTATAGCATTATGTTTGATTTAAATCCCTATAGCATGATGTTTTACTTAAATCCCTACAGCATTCTGTTTTACTTTAATCCATATAGCATTATGTTTTACTTAAATGCCTATATCATTATGTTTTACTTCAATCCCTATAGCATTATGTTTAATTTAAATCCCTATAGCATTATATTTGACTTAAATTCCTATAGCATTATGTTTTACTTAAATCCCTATAGCATTATGTTTTACTTAAATCCATATAGCATTATGTTTTACTTAAATCCCTTTATCATTCATGTTAACTTAAATCCCTATAGCATTATGTTTTACTTAAATCCCTATATCATTCATGTTAAACTTAAATCCCTATAGCATTATGTTTAACTTAAATCCCTATAGCATTATGTTTGACTTAAATCCCTATAGCATTTATGTTTTACTTAAATCCTTATAGCATTATGTTTTATTTAAATGCCTATAGCATTATGTTTTACTTAAATGCCTATAGCTATATCTATAACTTAAATCCCTATATCATTGATGTTTAACTCAAATCCCTATATCATTCATGTTTTACATAATTCCCTAAATCATTATGTTTTACTTAAATCCCTAAAGCATTATGTTTGACTTAAATCCCTATAGCATTATGTTTTACTTAAAATTTTATAGCATTATGTTTTACTTAAATCAATATACCATTATGTTTAACTTAAATCCCTATATCTTTCATGTTTTACTTAAATCCCTATAGCATTATGTTTTACTTAAATCCCTATAGTATTAGGTTTTACTTAAATCCCTATAGCATAATGTTTTACTTAAATCCCTATAGCATTCATGTTTTATTTAAATCCTTATAGCATTCATCTTTGACTTAAATCCCTACAGCATTATGTTTTACTTAAATCCCTATAGCATTGTGTTTTACTTAAATCCCTATAGCATTTATGTTTGACTGCACTTATTATAGCATTATGTTTGATTTAAATCCCTATAGCTTTATGTTTTACTTAAATCCCTATAGCATTCATGTTTGACTTAAATCCATATAGCATTATGTTTAATTTAAATCCCTATAGCATTATGTTTGACTTGAATTCCTATAGCATTATGTTTTACTTAAATCCCTATAGCATTATGTTTTACTTAAATCCATATAGCATTATGCTTTACTTAAATCCATATATCATTCATGTTAACTTCTATCCCTATAGCATTATGTTTTACTTAAATCCCTATATCAATTATGTTAAACTTAAATCCCTATAGCATTATGTTTAACTTAAATCCCTATAGCATTATGTTTGACTTAAATCCCTATAGCATTTATGTTTTACTTAAATCCTTATAGCATTTTGTTTTATTTAAATGCCTATAGCATTATGTTTTACTTAAATGCCTATAGCATTATCTTTAACTTAAATCCCTATATCATTCATGTTTTACTTAAATCCCTATATCATTCAGGTTTTACTTAATTCCCTAAATCATTATGTTTTACTTAAATCCCTATAGCATTATGTTTTACTGAAATCCCTATAGAATTCATGTTTTACTTAAATCCCTATAGCATTATGTTTTACTTAAATCCATAAAGCATTATATTTTACTTAAATGCTTATAGCACAATATTATGCTTAAATCCCTATAGCATTCATGTTTGACTTAAATCCCTATAGCATTATGTTTTACTTAAATCAATATACCATTATGTTTAACTTAAATCCCTATATCTTTCATGTTTTACTTAAATCCCTACAGCATTATGTTTAACTTAAATCCCTACAGTATTAGGTTTTACTTAAATCCCTATAGCATAATGTTTTACTTAAATCCCTATAGCATTCATGTTTGACTTAAATCCATATAGCATTATGTTTTACTTAAATCCCTGTAGTATTATGTTTTACCTCAATCCATATAGCATTATATTTTACTTAAATCTCTATAGCATTATGTTTTACTTAAATCCCTATATCATTCATGTTTTAATTAAATCCCTATAGCATTATGTTTTACTTAAATTCCTATAGCATAATGTTTTACTTAAATCCCTATAGCGTTATGTTTTACCTAAATCCATATATCATTCATGTTTTACTTAAATCCCTATAGCATTATGTTTTACTTAAATCCCTTTAGTATAATGTTTTACTTAAATCCATACAGCATTATGTTTTACTTAAATCCCTATAGCATTCATATTTGACCTTAATCCCTATAGCATTAAGTTTTACTTAAATCCCTATAGCATTATGTTTTACTTAAATCCCTATAGCATTCATGTTTGACTTAAATCCCTTTAGCATTATGTTTTACTTCAATCCATATATCATTCATGTTTGACATAAATCCCAATAACATTCAAGTTTTATTTAAATCCCTATAGTTTTATGTTTTGCTTAAATCCCTATAGTATTCATGTTTTACTTAAATTATTATAGCATTATGTTTGATTTAAATCCCTATAGCATTATGTTTTACTTAAATTCCTATAGCATTATGTTTTACTTAAATGCCTATATCATTCATGTTTGACTTAAATCCCTATAGCATTATGTTTTACTTAAATCCCTGTAGTATTATGTTTTACTTAAATCCTTATAGTATTCATGTTTGACTTAAATCAATAAAGCATTATGTTTTACTTAAATCTCTATAGCATTATGTTCGATTTTAATCCCTATAGCATTATGTTTTACTTGAATCCATATAGCATTATGTTTTACTTAAATCCCTATAGCATTATGTTTTACTTAAATCCCTATAAAATTATGTTTTGCCTTACAATAGCAATATGTATAATCCATTTCTGCTGCATAAATATTTATTCTATAAGTGTCAGTTTTATTTAAATTAAATTCGTAAACTGCGTTTCAAATGTCTATTATATAATCAACATTCTGAGTAATTGCATTTAAAAGTGCGAGTTTAGATATAGTTCTCGTCTAAAATTGCCCTAATAGTATCCGTCCATCTAAAACTGGGAAAAAACATAATCACTATATCCGTTACTACTGCTGAATTACTGCAATTTTAAAACTTAACGCTGCATTATTGGACCATTAACAAAATGGTTCAGTATAGAAGTTAGCAATAAATGTAATGTAATGTCATGTAATAATAAATAAGCAATTACACTTGATCCCGTATAATTAGCATAAATATAGGAACCAATTAATGGCCACCATCAAGTCTACCATTAGCAATATG
Source organism: Panopea generosa (assembly GCA_029582155.1). Taxonomy (NCBI): domain Eukaryota; kingdom Metazoa; phylum Mollusca; class Bivalvia; order Adapedonta; family Hiatellidae; genus Panopea; species Panopea generosa. Next base: position 89,118,779 of record CM055896.1, read on the forward strand.
TAAAAATCACGGCTGAGATGGAAACTACGACATTCCGCATGCGAGGCTGACGCTCTATCATTAGACTACTTCTGCGGTTTTCATTTCATTGAACTTACACCATCCCCAATTACCATCGACATACTTTGTACTGCGTTTTGTTTTGATTCTATTTGAAACGAACGTTGTAATTCCGCAACTGCGAACATATCGCCTACGTTGTAACGGAGATAAGCAACTGTGAGTCTAGCCAAACACTCCACTGAAAGGGTATGTTACACAACCGTTTATTTGATAATATACTAAGGAAATATATATTACCACGGAGATGTTTTATACTCACATACATTATGTTTAATATTTAATGAATGAAAACAGTTTATGTAATATATAGTTTAACATGACACAGGTCGTTGGAACATTTGTGAAACATGTTTGCACCACTTCAACTCATATTTATATTCACAATATAGTACAATATAAAACTACACTGCACTGAACTCAATACCACAATGTACTGATGTGTCCTACCGTTTCATAATGTTTCGTCTCTCTCTCTCTCTCTCTCTCTCTCTCTCTCTCTCTCTCTCTCTTCTAAATAAACATAAAATCCTTAATTAGCCTTCAGGCATAAAAACATATCGCAGTAAATGTATCACTAATAAAACTACCTAAAGTGACAGTTTGTTTCCTTAAACAGTTCATTGCTTTATAAGCTTTACGAACAATTATTAACAAAACTATTTCAAACTGATGTAACCTGCATAATATAATATAATTATTGTTAATAATTGACTTCGTGTGGTTAATCAGCCGTCCTTGACGGTAGTTAGATGTCATTGCGTTTAGTACACACATAGAAGATATCATGTTACCCTTACCTTCCATTTCCAACACAGAAACATCAACATGTTTAAGCAGTCGCATTTTCCATCATGAATGTGTTAACAAGTCTTATCCTATGTGGTAGTAGTTTATTCACGTACATAACTGTTTTCATGCCGAATAAACTTCGCACTTTGAAATATTTAACTTTCACGAGATCAAAAAATGAATTGTTTTATTGTTAACATACTGGGATGACACTTTTCTATCTCGAATGCCGTCGTTAGGCTTGTTTTCTTATGATACATTTATATTTCACACAGGAAAAAAATGTTTGCATGTGCGTTAATATATGTTTCTATATATTACATCGCAGTTTTAGATCTGCATTTGCATGACGGACGCGATGTTAGACGTGGAAGTCGTTTATTCATACATACAACAGTTTTCATTAGCTCCGCACTTTGGCATTTTCACCTTTAATGCTATCTTTAATATATGTTTTGTTGTTAACATACTGGAAAGGCACTATTTTCTCTCGAATGTCAGCGTTAGGCTGGTTTCTAGAAATCAACTGGTACCCATTATTTGTGGTTATATTTTAAAAGGTGTGCTTATTTTCAATCGCGGTTTGAGGAGTGCTTTTGAGTTTTTAGTTTGTATGTATATTGAATTATAGATACATATATTGGTTATTTGGATGCAGAATACAGAAGTCAATACTAACCTTGGTGTTGTTTAAGTATCATTGTACTCCACATTATATCGTATAACGAAGTACCTTTGTGCTCGAACTCACAGAGAAAATTAATTATTACATGTATTCCATTTACACAACACTACAAAACATCAATGTGATAAATGTTAATTATCAATAAGTTATTCTGATCATACTGAGTATGCAAGCGTATTGTTCATAAAATATTTGCAAGAATGAAGCCCGACATTTAGTGATAAAAAACGTTTGATAATGGACACAGGTTTCCAGAGTATGCCTTTGGTTTTTCCTGGGCGACAACGTTTTGAACATATACAGTATATTGAAATACTGTTCCTTAAATATATGCTTATTATGTTTTATGCATCTGTATAAAGTATATATGGCTTGTTAATGAAACTTTATAAATGCGTTCGACAAATCACAAAATCAAATTTAATTTTTGTATGAACAATAGATAGGACGTTTTGTTACCTTTAATCATGCATGTGCACATTTATGTTGTTGTTCGATATTGCTTTTTTGAATTTGGGTATCCAACTGCATCATCTTTGGGTGGGCTATTGGGAGTGGCGGATAGTTGCTCACCTTTTGCTATGGGAATGTTTGATTTAATTACAGAAATGTATAATTGAAATTTTCTAAATAGTCATGTTATGTAAGAATGTTAGTGAAATAATCATGTATATAACATTCTACGCACATTATTATATAAAGTAATCGATTATATATAACATTATAGTCATTTTATGGTACAATAAAATGACATGTTCTCATAACATGGTATTTGTGTATCCTTGGATTACCATTTGCAGAGCAAGCTGCATATTGATGTGGTTGGATACTCAAGAGAGCTGCATTAAGCAAGCACAAATATATAAGTATATATATATATATCTTTACTTACTTTCTCCAAATAATGCAAGAGAGCAAAATTAATATGTTCTTCATAGAGCCATTATGCGAAAAACAATTATACATTGCGAGCTTGAGATTCAAATAGTGCTGAGTGTTCAATAGTGCGGAGTGTTCAATAGTGCAGTGTTTAAGATCTTTGTACGACGACAATTGTGCATAAATCAATATCAAACAAAAAAACTATAAAATGGAATATAACTGCAAACTGGGAAATGACAACATTAACTAAATACTTATAACATGGACATAAACGTATAGCATTATCAGAACATATAGGGGTATACGAATGTGTAAACAGATATGATCAATGTTTAACCAATTAAAAATGTATAGGACACAAACCATGTAGCAATATGCACAAATACACTTCAAACTTATGATTTTAATAAAGTTACACTAAGGGTCAATGATTAGTAAAAAGATGAAACACCGAATTATTTCTATTTTAAACCTTGAAACAAGAATAACTCTCTTCAAAATCATTAGACAGGATCCCATGACAACATGCTACTAGATTTCATATGTCATAGTACAACATTTCATCAAAATCGATTGAGTGTGAATATGAAACAAAGACAATATTTATTCAAAACTCTGAAAGGGGAATAACAATCCGATTAGAAAACCACGACGACATGCATAACTAGAATATATACTGATATAGTTTACAAATGTTCATCCAGAAACCGAAAATCAGGATTAAACTCAAACAATCAGTGGCGTTTATCTGTAGCTGACCGTTCCAAGGCGCTCACTCCACTGTATTATGTGTTGTAACTTATTGTCTCAGTATTCCTTATTTTTACCGTGTCCATCTGGTTATGGTGGTTGTACCGTTTCAAATTTACGTCTCCCGTTGGTTATATTTTTTTCTTATTTTTAACAGGAAAAATGACTCAGCGCAATAGATCACAATGAAAATAAAAAAGTGAAAATAACTCACAATAAATATCAAATTACACATTTAGTTACTATGCAAACTTAATAAATGAATTAATGATTGTAGAGACGACAAAATTGTTTCAAAATACTTTTAAAATTACATTCAAAGCTATTTACGAATAAATAAAGAACTAGTTAAAAGCTAGAAAACATGTCATTGTTTATTTATGAAATTAATATTATCAGATTTCATGTGATATTAACTGTTTGAATACAACTACCCGACAATGATACTGTGATTCAACCTACTGCCAACGTGTACAGTGTTTTATAAAACAGGTTATGACAGTTTATAAATTTGACAATTAATTTCATACACATGAGTCAACATTTTGAAAACATATAAACTATGAATGATGTTTATTTTCTTTCAATGTCTAAAAGGTTTGAGACTTTTTTTCTATAACAAAATTTAAACAATAAAACATGGAAGAAAATTCAAATTAATGACCAAAACTGCCAAGCATGTCAATGATTTGATATGGAATTAATATTAGCACTGATTCCACGTAATATGTGTGTAACTATTTGAATACAGCTAACTTACAATTGGCAAATGAAATTTAATTACAAAAATGAGTTAGATAGAATCACATTGACCACATTGTTTCGCTGACTCTAGTATGGTTGTGGCTGATCCGCATCTGTCCTCTTCCTGGAGCCTCCGAATATTACAGCCGCAAACATAGATAACACAGCTACTCCCGCAGCAAAGAAGATGAAGCCTTCAGACTGAAATAATTATGTATAAATACAGTTTGAATGGCAATATATTTTAGATAGGCACAATAGAATACATTTAATAGCCAAGAAGATTGGGAAGAAATTGATCTATGGAATTCAGTGCAGATAAATCTGAAGTCCTAAGAATAACAAAATAGAAAAATACCATCATATTCCCCTGTAAATTACACAATACAGAACTTAAAACGACAACAAATGCAAAATACCTAAGTGTCACACCCAGCCACGGTTTTAATTTTTCAACCCATATAGACAACATAACATCAAAAGCTATAGTACGACAGATACAGCACTGAACCTTGCATGGAAGTGTAAAGTATAATTCTTGGTGATTATGCTAGTCTATGCATATATAGCTTATGAAAATTAAGCTTGATGACATCTTGTCATCATTGAGCATTTTGAAATATTTAAGATGGCTGCCAACATTGGCGCAAATAAATTGAAAATTATGTTTTCCGCACATTTTGGTTTTAAAAGTGCAAAAAAAAATGTTTCAAATTGATTGATTTAATTTAGTAAATATGTCACTACCAACTCAAATATAAAACTAACACAAATGGCAATAAATGCGAATAAAATATTCTTAAATAATGTCGGACATTTTCCACATTTTCCACTACAACGATATAGGTATATATACAGCTGTTGTAATACCTTGGTGCAGTCTGTCTCTGTTTTGTTTTACTACTCTTGTCAAACTACATAATTTGTAAGTAGTATTTAAATTTCACATGGAATAGAAAACAGGTATACGCAATGTTTATGTTAAGGATAAGTAGACAGTTGTCGTCATAATAAACATGCTATTATTTGGTGGGGTAGCGAACATGTTGGATGAAACAGGTTCCCTGAGAATGTCATATCATTATTTAAGAAGTGGCGTTGTTTATTCAGAACATTTTAATTTTAAGAGTTGGAAACTGATCTAAACAATTTCGCTGAGAGAAGTAAAACAACGAAATAATGGGTAGATGATGTTATAAAACCTTATTAATAATGAGCTGAGAGAATATCTGACTGACCTTTGTATTTGGTAACTGTTAAGCTTTATGGTGCAATATTTACTTCGCAGCTAGCCATATAAATTATGCACGGTATGGAATCCACAACGTCAGGTTCATAGAAAATACTTTCATAGTTTTATGAAGAGTGATATGCTTATTGAAACAACGTTCGTGAGATATGGCAAGATGGGAATACTTGGAATTATTCTGAAGTCAGAATGACTGGAAATATGGGGATTGAGTTTGCATGTTTGCAGTAGAGTTAAAGATATTTTGTCAAGTATGAATACCAATGATGATTGATGCAAAGACCAAGCACGAGTATAAACATGTATTAAACAACGCAACTAAACACCCATATTCTGTTAATATCGCCAGTGGTAAAATAGCTCCACAGAAGTAAATGCTGATAAAGTAGTTGAACATGGTAGTAATCGTATATGAAAGAAATTTGCCTAACAGCAGTTACCATCAAAATATTTCATAAACTGTTGAGACATAGGCTGTGCCAAAGAGACAAAAACAGGCAGAAGATGCTAAATTATTTTAGATGACTCTGGTATACTCAAGAGTAATAGGATTGCAGACAAGTTCACCTGATATAGATATTGCAAACCTTCTGTCTCATCAACTAGCTTCAGTACCGACATCATTGTTTTCTGATACAGGAGATCACAGAATCGCGAAAAATCAACGACATTATTGCAGAAAGAAGTATAGGTGCGGTATAACTCATATCATCTAACATACAACTAAGCATATTCATATTAAACAAGTCTGCTGTTCTGTAATGGTCAATAAATGGTACTTGGAAAGATTAATTTTGAGAACTTTTAGGTCTAATACGTAGAAACTAAGAAGTTTATCTAGTTGACAACCGATATTCGCCATTCAACACAAGAGCTCTAGTAGAGAAAACACAGGACACACCAACTCAACCTTAATATATCAATTCCAGCACAGAAAATAGTTTTAGCAGTTACAGAAAAAAGCCAATTTATAGCAATCACGTAGAAAAGCATACACACGCTCATGAACGTGTTGTTACATGTACCGGAGAAGATGACATACCTGTTGAGATGAATACATACATGTATATTGTTATTAAAAGGGATGACATTAAAATCCCACACGAATAGGCAGATAATATCCTAGAACAAATTATCGTAGCAACATATAAACTTAACAGGGGCAATTTCAAATGATATTGATGTATTTGAATTTTAACTTTATCATTATCTTCAGGTAACCCAAACACATCTGTGTTAAGGGAATCACTTGTTAAGGAATTGTAGACATAAATATAACGACCATGGGTTGTCTGGTTGAGATAACGTGGCAATGTATTATGACCTCGGAAAAAGGAATAGTCTTTTAAAATATTAGGCTTCAGTAGCCACTAAAGTTGGTAGGCGATGATAAGTGTAAAACAATGAATGCACTAAATACTTTACCACTAACGAAATATTCTGAAGCCTTGTTGGAAATGCACAAAAAATCACAAACAGGCACTTACGTATATGGAAACATATACTGGATTCTTACCCATCAAGCATTGATACCCAAGCACTTTCCAAAGACAGTTCAAACAGAACTAGCATTTTCTCTTGCAGAATGTTTGAAGATGATTAAATGTTAGCAACCGATGTAAAGGCATCAAATTAATATTCAAACAAATCAAACTTGTTTGGAAAAATGGCGGTCGTATTATAGGCCATATCCTTTTAATTGCAAATGTGTTTGTCACCTAAACACCAAACACATCAAACGTATTAGTAGTTTTATACTTGATAGTAATTTTCATCTTAATATTGCATTTCTGGCAAATTGGCGGCCATTTTGGATGCCGCACCCATCTTGTTTATTTCAAAATGTTCAATGACAAAACGATTTCCCAGTCTGTCAAAAAAAATTCTTTTTATATCTTATACAAATTTTACTCAGAATATCGCTTTTCGAGCAAACTGACGACCATTTTGAACGACAACTTGTTTATTCTAAAATACTCAATGATGACAAAATGTCACCCAACATAAAATCAAAGAACTATATATAAACTATCATTTTAGCAATATTACTATACACTCTCATATGTGAATAATTTTATATTTAATAGTAATTCCCATTTAAATATTGCATTTCGAGTAAATTGGCGGCCATATTGGACGCCATATTGTCTATTTAAAACTGCTCAATGATGACAAATGTCATCCGACATGTATATATGTCATGTCATCCCTTGACACATCATTGACTCACAATGCACATATGCCATGTCACCACCTGTCACATCATCGATTCACAATATATATATGCAATGCCGTCACCTGACACAACATCGTCTCACAAAGTATATATGTCATGCCGTTGAATGACACATGATCGACTCACAATATATATATGTCATACCGTCACCTGACACATCATCGACTCACAATGTATATATGCCATGCCATAACCTGACACATCATCGACTCACAATGTATATATGTCATGCCGTTGAATGACACATTATCGACTCACAATATATATATGTCATACCGTCACCTGACACATCATCGACTCACAATGTATATATGCCATACCATAACCTGACACATCATCGACTCACAATGTATATATGTCATGCCATCACCTGACGAATCATCGACTCACAATGTATATATGTCATGCCATCACCTGACACATCATGGACTCAAAATGTATATATGTCATGCCATCACCTGATACATCACCGACTCACAATGTATATATGTCGTGCCATCATCTGACACATCATTGACTCACAATGTATATATAACATGTCATCACCTGACACATCATCGATTCACAATGTATATATGCCATGCCTTCACCTGGCACATCATAGACTCACAATGTATATATGCCATGCCATCCCCTGACACATCATAGACTCACAATGCATTTTTGCCATGTCAACACCACACACATCATCGACTCACAATGTACATATGTCATGTCGTCACATGACACATCATCGACTCACAATGTTTATATGTCATGACATCACCTGACACATCATCGACTCACAATGTACATATGTCATGGCATCACCTGACACATCATCGACTCGCAATGTGTATGTGTCATGCCGTCGACTGACACATCATCGACTCACAATGTATATATGTCATGCCATCACCTGACACATCATGGATTCACAATGTATATAAGCCATGCCATCACCTTACACATCATCGATTCACAATGGATATATGCCATGCTGTCTACTGACACATCATCGATTCACAATGTATATATATCATGACGTCATATGACACATCATCGACTCACAATGTATATATGTCATGCCGTCAACTGACACATCATCGACGTACAATGTATATATGCCATACCGTCACCTGACACATCATCGACTCACAATGTATATATGTCATACCGTCACCTGACACATCATCAACTCACAATGTATATATGCCATGTCATCACCTGACACATCATCGACTCACAATGTATATATGTCATGGCATCACCTGACATATCATCGACTCACAATGAATATATGTCATGCCATCATCTATCACATCAACGACTCACAATGTAAATATGACATATCATCATCTGACACATCATCGACTAACCATATAAATGTTTCATGCCATCACTCGAAACATGATTGACTCACAATGTATATATATCATGCCGTCAACTGACACATCATCGGCGTAAAATGTATATATGTCATACCGTCACCTGACACATCATCGACTCACAATTTATATATGTCATACCGTCACCTGACACATCATCGACTCACAAAATATATATGCCGTGTCATCACCTGACACATCATCGACTCACAATGTATATATGTCATGGCATCACCTGACATATCATCGACTCACAATGAATATATGTCATGCCATCATCTGACACATCATCGACTCACAATGTATATAAGTCATGCCATCATCTGACACATCATCGACTCACAATGTATATATGACATATCACCATCTGACACATCATCGACTAACCATATACATGTTTCATGCCATCACTCGAAACATGATTGACTCACTATGTATATATGCCATGCCATCACCTGACACATCGTCGACTAACAATGTATATATGACATGGCATCACCTGACACACCATCGACTAACAATGTATATATGCCACGACATCAAGTGACACATCATCGGCTCACAATTTATATATGCCATGTCATCACCGGACATATCATCGACTCACAATGTATGTATATCATAACATCATCTGACACATCATCGACTCATAATGTATATATGCTATGTCATCACAATGTATATATGCAAAAACATAAAATAACCATTTCTCGATATACCATGTACGTGACAACTGACATCCATAACTTCGATACTTCTTTGACACACAATATCCATATGATATTCACTCACTTGATAATGATTTAAAACTGTCACCTTCTCAGCCATGGTCAGCTGTAAGTCTATTACGATTTATTATTTAATATTTACAACGGCCATTGTTAATATTGGTTAACAACACAATATAAACTACATGTTCCTTATAAAATGTTGACTTCATAATTCACAACTCATGTCTAAAATTTACCACTGTTATCGCTGCAATTTTATTTAATCTATATAAATGGCATGGAATCTGTTTAATCTAGATGTTAACGCTATCTAGATCAATGGGAAACATACTTTTTCCCATATTAATAAAATACATAGCTTAGCAGATTCTTGATAGGTCTCTAATTAATGCCCCTGAGGTATTTAAAACGGTATGTACGGTAAACATAGAAAATAAATTGTTCTTCTGCAAGATAAATGCACACTTACTTATTTAAAATGTTAAATGAAGCTTTGATTGAATGCTAAATTGACGCCATGATAGTAAGTCAAGCATGTCTCAAAACAATGGCCATTGAGATTCCAGAATAATAATGAGTTGTGTTTGAATAATACATACTGTTATATTTTCAAGAAGGAAAATGATTAATTACAACAAGGATTTATAGCACCAAAAGGTCCGTCTGTGTTAAAAAGATGGTGTAACAACTGAAGATATATGAAAAACAGACGTCTGTAGGGTTTTACCTGTTCACTTTTCTCTTTGCCATATCTACAGTAGCTGGCAAAATGTTCACAGTTAGACCAGAGGACATTGTAGTTTATCATACCAAGCATAGATTTGGCTCGGCTTACGATGACGTCACGCCTATCAGGTCTGTTGATGAAGAAGAAGAAGAATATTTTATTAACTTAAACTGTTACAGTTTCTCGTTACAAAAACATATACATTTATATATATATAACATATTCACATGCCAGTTATCAGAATATAAATAACATGTATAATATTATTTCAGATTGTATATTTTTGTATGTTATTAGATGTATTAAATATACTGAGGATGAACTTCAAACTATGATATACTAAATCATCAATGAGTGTTAAAATATTTCCTAGTCGCCAGAAAAATAAAATATATTGGTATTTTATTATATGTTTATATTATTAGTAATGCCACGTCTAATAGCAAATGCTTCCACAATTAATTTACTTAACTTAACAAGTTCAAATTTATTTATTGTCTGCAGCAGTGCTAGAAATTTAAATATACTTGGATGACGTATATAAAAACTGCAAACAAAATTTGGCTCTTATGACATTATATGCAGAACAAATTAGAATAAAACGAAATTCGTCTTTTATATCACCAGAATTACATATTTGACAAAAACGTTCATGTCTCTCTACTCGTGTTCTTCCGTATCTGCCGGTTTCAATCCTTAAGCTATGTGATGACAACCGTAACCTAAAAAATGCAATACGAACACGTCTTGTACTAAATAAATTAAGATAGTTTGCGTAACCAAACTGTATCTTAACTTCTTTATATAAAATTAGTACTCTGTTACTATGAAGGTCAGCCATCCAATTTTAAGTAAATTCGTCCACCAAGTGTTGTCTGAACAAAGACAAAAATGCACCGTGATTGTTGATATTTAACGGTTCATTCCATATGTACATAAAACCATGTGTGTTCAACAAATATTTAATAACTGTCACCCAATTTTTTAATCCCTTTTCACTTTCTGCAAGAGTGCGTTCGTAAACAGTCCTCAAAATGATATTGTCAGTGTTAATTATTTTCAGCCAATAGTTAATAATCCTAACAAATCTGCCAATATATAATGGGTATCGTCCTAATTCTCCGTAAACACCTGCATTACTTGTAGTTGTTTTTACCCCCAGGATGTGTTTGCAAAAGTGTAAGTGGGTTCTTTCTATTTCTTTAGATTTAGTTACACCCCACATTTCGCAACCATAATTAAGAATTGAGGCTACAAAAGCGTCAAACAATTGAAGCGATGATTTAGGGCTTAACTCATATTTTTTTAATATTGGAAATTAATACATTCATCCTTTAAGAACTTTGTCACACATAGCCTGCTGGTTTAGACAAAAATACCCCGTATAATTAAAACTAATACCCAAATAATTAAAGTCATCAACTACTTCAAGTAAGTAATCATTATAATACCATTTCTCATTGTCATTTACTTTACCCCTTTTTCTAAAAACGAAAACTTTAGTTTTATATGTATTCACCTCTAGACCCCATTCTTCACAGTAATTATTGACATAATTTAAAAAATTAAAAGAAATGAAATTGTAAGCTGTCTGGACTCGAACCTACAAGAACCATATCATCGGCAAAAAGTAAAAGGATAAGAGTTATATCATTTAATATTAACACATTTTCTGAACTATTTTGCAAATAAAGCTCCCGGTCTTCAATAAATAGTGCAAACATTATCGGCGAGATTATCTCCCCTTGTTTAAGGCCAATCGCAATATCAAATATGTTTGAGAACCTTCCACAGTGTTTGACACAAGATTTCACTATGTTGTACATTGCTCGAATAATTCTTAACATTTTACCATTGATACCCATCATATATAACTTTAACCATAAAGCATTTCTATTAAATGAATCAAAAGCTTTTTTTAAGTCTATAAATGCACAATACAAACGTTTTTTATCATTTATAAATTGTTCCACGATATTTTGCAGTATAAAGGCAGCGTCAACTTTTGATTTTCCTTTTCTGAACGTAAACTGAGCATCAGAAATAATATTGTTGCGTTCGCACCAATTATTGAGACGCTTATTTACCACACTCGTAAAAAGTTTCCCCAAGCTGCTTACAAGAGTAATTCCCCTATAATTGTCAACGTTATCCTTATCGCCCTTTTTATGTAATGGTATAATTACCCCATTGGTCCAATCCTCTGGAAAAATTCCTGAATTAAAAATTATATTAAAAATGTCTGTAATATGTGCAGATAATATGTCACATGACGAAATAAAATATTCATTTAATATATCATCATCATCATATTATTAAAGGTACTATACGTAATGTTACTATCCATTATTGCTGCTTAAAAAAGAAAAAAGAAAAAGTAGATGAAACTAAAATTATCGGAGAAATAGACAGATTAGAAATAAAACTAGTAAATGAGCCACTAAATGAAGATATTGTAAAGCAAATAAAAAATAAAAAAGAAGAGCTTGAAGACATCACTCTAAAACGCGCTCAAGGATATTATATACGATCAAAAGCTAAATTCATTGATGGAATAGATAAAAATACTAAATACTTCTCAAATCTAGAAAAGAAAAATAGTGAAAAAAAACTTATATCTAGGTTATTAATCAATGATCGTGAAATTACCAAATCAGATGAAATTTTAAAAGAAACAAAACAATTTTATGAAAATTTATACACTAAGCAAACTTTAGAGGAATCAACCTTTAACTTTTTTCCTGAAAATAATATTGTTTTAAATGATATTCAAAAGCTATCATGCGAAGGTACTTTAACAGAAACAGAATGTGTAAACGCTTTATTTAGAATGCAAAATAATAAAAGTCCTGGGTCAGATGGCTTAACAACAGATTTTTACAAGATATTTTGGTCAGACATAAAAAGCTTTTATGTAAAATCTATCAACTATTCTTATGAAAAAGGTAACCTCACTCAAATGCAAAAGCAAGGCGTTATAAATTTAATTCCGAAAAAAGATAAAGATTTAACATCATTAAACAACTGGAGGCCTATCTCACTTTTAAATACCGATTATAAAATAGCTACAAAAGTAATTGCGAATAGAATAAAAAATGTACTACCAATTTTAATTGATAAGGCACAAACTGGTTTTATTAGAAACCGTTACATCGGTGAAAATATAAGACTTATATATGATGTATTAGATTATGTAAATGAAAACGACCACCCTAGTCTATTATTCTTTGCAGATTTTGAAAAAGCATTCGACAGTGTAGATCACAATTTCATTTATAAAACTTTCGATTATTTTAACTTTGGAGAATCAATTAAAAAATGGATTAATGTTTTTTACAACGACATGCAAGGCTGTGTTTTTAATAATGGTTACATGTCTGATTTTTTTAAAATAGGACGTGGTGTACGTCAAGGATGCCCTCTCTCTCCATATTTATTTATTATATCGATAGAAATTTTATCATTAGCTGTTAGTAACAATAAAGATATAAAAGGTATCAAACTTAATGAAAAAGAAATTAAAAAAAGCCTGTTTGCTGATGACGCAACATTTGTTACTGATGGGTCATAAAAAACTTTCAATACTCTTATTAAAACTATAGACGAATTTAGTAAAATATCTGGCCTTAAATTGAACCTAAATAAATCCACAGTATTAAGAGCAGGATCCCTAAAAAATACAGACAAAATTTATTGCAAAATGAAAAAATTTACATGGACATCTAATCAAGCAGCCACTTTAGGAATCATCTTCACAAATAATAAAGCCAAACGAGTAGAAATCAATCTTAATACTAAAATAAACCAAATGTATTCATGTCTTACAAAATGGAAGAAACATAACTTATCATTATTAGGAAAAATAACAGTCATAAAAACATTTGCCCTGCCAAAAATAACATACCCATTGACAGTACTAGAAAACCCACCGGATCACACAATAACTGAAATCACTAAACAACTTTATTCATTCTTATGGGACAATAAACCAGATAAAATAGCAAGACACACAATTAAAAAAGACTATAAAGATGGGGGATTAAAAATGATAGATTTGAATGCATATCTATACTCAATAAAAGCAAGCTGGATCAAAAGAATTTTTAACGATGAAAATACCGGAATCTGGAAAGATAATTATATGAATGAAATTAACAAATTTGGTGGGAAATTATTATTACAGTCAAACATAACATATAAAGATATAACCAATAAATTCAAAAATATTTTCTTAAGGGATGTTTTACAAAGTTGGGCAAAGGTAAACTTTAATTCGGAAATAACAAACATCACAGATGAAATCATATGGAATAACTCATTTATACAAAATAACAATAAAACAATATTTTATAGAGTATGGCTGGATAAAGGAATAAAATATATTAAACAACTTTATGATTACAAAAATAAGAACTTTTATAATTTTAATACGATCAAACAACTTTACAATCTAGACAATTCAGATTTCTTAAAATATCACTCAATAATTGCTTCCATACCGAACTCTTGGAAAGAAAAACTTAAACATGAAACATACAACAACAACGACAGAACTTTTTTCATTGGCAGGATTTTAAAGATACTGAAACCAAATAAAATTATATATGAGACATATATATCGAAAACAACTACCAATATTACAAATAAAGCTCAACAAAAATGGAATGACTCCTATGACAATCTGAACTGGAAAAAAATCTTTTTATCACCGATTACATGTACTATTTATTCGAGATTGAGGTTATTTCAATATAAATATTTATATAGAATTATACCCACAAATAAATTCTTACACAAATGCCATTTCGTAAATTCAAGTTTATGTCAATTCTGCAATATGCATGTAGAAACAGTACAACATTTATTTTGGGACTGTGCTCATGTACAACATTTTTGGACAAAAACAAATGATTTCTTATCACAAAACGGCATTAATGTAGCTTTTAATTTTAAAAATATATCATTGGGCATCCATGACGACAACACAAAACAAAAAACAATAATAAATTTTGTTATTTTTTTAGCAAAATATTTCATTTTTAAATGTAAAATGCAAAGCGATATACCATGCTTTGACAACTATTTTAGATATTTAAAAGAATGTAAAAATATAGAACAAATCTTAGCCCAAGCGAGATCCAAACTGGAAACGCATAATAGAAAATGGCACTCAATAAAATTTGAATAATCTAATATAGCAACCTTATATAATTAACATCAATATGTATTGATCTTATAATGAACATGATTAATCATCATCATCTCTCTCTCTCTCTCTCTCTCTCTCTCTCTCACACACACACACACACATTTTCACAACACTGCTTATAGTACTCATGTTTATAAATGTGTATTGTTATATAATAACTTGATAATGTGAAAATGAAAAAATAAACGGGCTGCCATTTGGTAACTCAAAAAAAAAAAAAAAAAAAAAAAAATATATCATCAGATGTAGCCTTATTTCTACTCAATAATTTAATGGCGGATTCCACTTCTGATATAGATATTTTTCTATCTAGTTCCTCAAAACGTGGATCATTATCATTAAAATCATGAGTATCATTAAAAATGTTCGCTTCATTATGGTCGTTAGTTTTTATATCCTTGAATAAGTTATCAAAACAAGAACGAAAATCGTCTAATTTTATGTCTGGTGAATTATACTTTTTGGAAGAAAAGCGTTTCCAAAAATCACGTGGTTTTAAATGTCGCATATTTTCCAATTCTTTCATTTGTTTACATTTATACATGCGTTTCCTTTTTTTTACCAATGACTTAAATCTTGCTTTTGTATCTGCGAGTAAAGTTCGAATCTCGTCTGATTTATTTCTATTAAAATTAAACAATGCGTCCCGATTCACATGTTTTGCTTGTTGACATGAAGTGTCAAACCATTTATACATATCCGCATTATACGATGAAAAGCCGCGTTTTACAGTACATTGTTTATTAAACAAAGGGTCACCCGCATCACGCATGGTTTTCGTAAATTGTGATATAACATTGTTCATCGAGTCACGATCACTTCGATCATAGTATTCTAAAATGTTATTAAATACAGGTAATTTACCTATTAAATTGGTTCTGAATGACTCCTTCTTAATGTCGTCCCATTTTACCTTATCAAAGTTATTTGTATCAATATGAGTCTCGTGCCGTTTACCCGATATGGTAAATACTAACGGTGCGTGGTCACTGAATTCAGTAAATTGGCATACTTTAAAGTAACTCACTATTTCAAAATCGCTTTCTTTTAATATAAGATAATCAATAACGCTGCAAGCGCTTCTATTCACATAGGTATATTCGCCAATACCACAATCTTGACCGAGCCTACCGTTTGCTATTCTCAATGACGTTGCCTTACAAAGGTCTAATAGTTTACCCCCTGCGACGTTAAAAACACTATCCCGTGATATTCGCTCTAACGGTTTATCTGGTATATAATCATTCGCATTGATTTAGTCAATGAATCTATCAAATAGTATGTGATCACTTTTTACAGAAGTCCGTGCATTACAGTCGCCTGCTATCAAAACCCGACCTAAAGACTCAAAGTAGTTAAAATCGTCCTGTTATAACATAAACAAGTCCGCATCAATTGCATTCGAGGCAGGCTAATCATCACTCCATAAATACACACCAAATATATATATATCATAATCGTTCTGGAAAAAGAGTCTGTCTAATTTCAGCCATATCATAGTGTCATGGTTATTTTTAGCTACAGATATGCCATTTTTAATACAGTTTTTACATAAATAACAATACCACCACTGTTTCTTTTTGCACGTCTGTGCCTAAATTTACGGAAATAATTAAAACAACTATACCCAGGTAAATCAAGGTCGCTATTTTCACATGTCCATGTTTCTGTCAAAATAATAATATCATTTTCCATAAACATTTTACCAAAATCACAGTTTTCTTTTTTACTTTCTGTCAGTCCATTACAGTTCCATACCAAAACACTCGGTCCACCCTCGGATCTTTCCTATGGTTTCACTAGTTTCCCGTCTATGTTTCAATAATTCGCTTTAAATATATATTTTCCCTGACCATGTTTTTGAAGGGATGAACTACGTCATAAATATAAACATTGAGGCTATTATTTCTGACGTAACGCTTACAAATCACTTTTTCACAGTTTCCTACAACAAAATCAAGTTTTATAATATTTCCGTTGGCGTGAAAATATGAATATATATGGTTACGATTTGAGAATAAGGAAATATATTTCAAAAAGTGATTTAATTCCATATTGCTGTAATGCCACGGGAGAAAGCTGTCACGTGACAGAGAAGAAAGGAAAATATGTATCTCCATGAGCAGTAATGGGAGAAAATTATGTGTAAGCAAACTTACGTCATTTGTTTGTCCTTTCCATTGTTCTTGTAGGCCTTGCATCCTTGAGTCACATCCCAAAAGTCCTCCAAGTCTACAACTGCCTTATTGAATTTTTTGCCACAAATGGTGAAACATAAATCTGCACGAACATTTTTCATGCCACCATTATCGTCTCCTCTCAAATGGATCACTTTGCTTTCACCTGGAAATATAGTTATTAAAAAAATATATTACACTGTACTAAAAGAAGAAGACAACTTACCAATCGATATTGAATTTACAAGTACAATGACCCTAATTGAAAACTGAACACTTGAATATTTGAATATTTCTTTTGTTAGATGGCTAACAGGATTTAATTGCAGATAATAATTATGCATTTATTTTAAAATTTCCGACCTATTCATGCGTCAAAGCACCAAAAAAAATGTTTTCTTTACTTTTCACGTGTGCAACATCTGTTTTTTCACTTATATGTTTTACACCGACAAGTAACCATTTGTTGTTTGGATATGTTAGAGATCGTGTCAGACCCGGTCGCGTACGTGCAACAACGTTACGTACGAGATGAGTCCAAAAAGTTTGTGGAATACAGTTATTATGGTGATACATACATTGCCGGATTCGGACATTTTTTCTCGTCATATAGGCAACAAATTATCAATTTATAATGAAAATGAATGATTTTGTATATACTTATATACAACGACTAGCCACTTAACGGTCCAGGTCAGAAATGACCGTATATCAACACCCATACTAACATTTTATAATGCTTATGTTTTGACGCAAAACAAAATGTCGGCTTACAGCTTTGCACATCAGATGGAACGTTATGCCGACGTCATATTATACAAATTTTAACGTAATTGGTAATTATGTTTATATTAAACACGGGTTTTTTAAACACACCTGCAAAAACAGAAAAACGCCTACAGAGACAGGGACATTCATTCAAACAACCACGGGTATAGAGCTATCGCCAATGACGCACTCACGAGTTTGAAGTATTATCCCGCCTGACGAAAGTACTCGTATTGAAACGAAGAACGGCATAATCCGACCATCATGTAGTAAATCATTTGAGTATATTTGTTACTCGATATTTTATAAATAAGTCCGCAGGCATGAGAATATATTACACAATTAGTATGTTACTTTGAGAAATTTTGAGATGTATTGAGACTTACACCACGACGTCGTGGCGATGCCGTGACATTCAGTATCATTATAAATTGATAAATTATTGCCCTTTTGCCGAGATAAGATGTCCAATAACGGCAACGTATATAATCATTCTGATAGTTGTGTTTGTTTGTTTTTAAACAAATGTGTCCACGAACTTTTTAAACACACCTCATACTCATCGCATTATTACGTTGATTCACCTAGAGATAACCGTCATTTGCAATACACGCGAAACCAGTGACAATGCCTCTGTATTCGCGAGCCTGAACCCGATTGAACACGTATGGAATAAATTGGATCGGATGGTCAGGTCCAATCATCAAATTGTTATCATAAACGACCTCCAAAATGCACTTCTTTTGGAATGGCAACGTATTCAAAACACGCCCATCCAACGTCACATAAGTTCATAGAGATTCAAGAATGCATTCGTAAAAACGGAGACCACACTGATTTATGGTGTTTAAAAAATCGGTTATTGCACTCAGTCAACACTGTCTTTTTTTTCAAATGTCACGTTTTCATTATTCTGGAATTTTCATTTTGACGTCGCATTTTTTTTTTTCTAAGCAATTAAGTGAAGAAGACTTAATTGCTTAGAAAAAAATGCGACGTCTGATATTGTCCCAGTAAATTACACAGAAACATTAATATAACCATAAAGCTTCGATGCAAACTTTTTTTTAATTCTGAATATACATTTATCAACAGAGAACTTGATGTAAAGTTTTCATTTTCGGTCAGCAGTGTTGTTTTCAAAATTAATAACTAATATGATTGACGTTGTTATGTATGTGTGCTAGTACTTTATGATATTAGTGTGCAATGTATTGAATAATGTAGATATCAATAAAGATATAAAGAGTTCCTTTCGGAACATGGCTCAGCAGAATACATGTCCTGTAATGGTTGTTTAGCACTCTCAGTTTGTTACTCACCTATGTAGACGGCCCAGTGAAAGTAGATTCCTCTATCAAATTCCACCATATCTCCCATTTCTAAATCTGCCAGCACTGTTTCATTATAGCGTTGTACGATTGTAGCAGATGACATGTTGCTAAAAATGTCCTTGTCAAAATCAACTGGCAAATAAAGACGCTTGATATCTCGTCTGGTTTAGAACTGTAAGAAAAAAATATATTTCCTAAAAGTGGACACTACTTCTTTTTTACTTTAAATGGGGACACAGGTTCTGGTAGACACTACATTAAATGGAGACACAGATCCCCATTGACACTACATTTATTGGAGACATAGATCCCCGTAAACACAATATTTATTTGAGACAAAAATCTCAATGAACACTACATTTAGTGGATACACAGATCCCCATGAACACTACTTTAAGCGGAGACACAGATCCCCATAAACATTACTTTTAATCGAGACACCGATCCCCATGAACACTACTTTAAGTTCAGACACAGATACACATGGACACTACTTTTAGCGAAGACACAGATACCCATGGACACTACTTTTCGTGGAGGCACATATCCCCCATGAACACTACTTTTAGTGGAGACACATATCCCCATGGACACTACTTTTAATGGAGGCACAGATCCCCGTGAATACCACTTTTAGTGGAGACACATATACACATGGACACTACTTTAAGTTGAGACACAGATACTCAAGGACAATACTTTAAGTTGAGACACAGATACTCAAGGACAATACTTTTAGTGGAGACACAGATATCCATGGACACTACTTTTCGTAGAGGCACATATCCCCATGAACACTTCTTTTAGTGGAGACACATATCCCCGTGGACACTACTTTTAATGGAGGCACAGATCCCCGTGAATACCACTTTTAGTGTAGACACAGATACACATGGACACTACTTTAAGTTGAGACACAGATACTCAAGAACACTACTTTAAGTTGAGACACTGATACACACGGACACTACTATAAGTTGAGACACAGATACTCAAGGACACTAATTTAGGTAAGGACACATATCCCATAAGACACTACTTTTAGTTGTGACACAAATCCATTATCACTAAAATATTTTAAAGGAACATGCAGAAATTTGAATCAAACTTAAAAAACATAAACAAATGTATATTTTTTGGACATGTTTTTATTGAATGCAGACGACACCAGATTCGGACGGTTAAATCTATACAGGCATGTGTTGTTTGGCTATAAATGAGCTTATATAGACAACTCTTCATGTCACTGTAGATGTCTACAGACATCTATTTCATATAGAAAAGAAGTTCCACTCAAAATGCCTATGTATGGAATCCCATATCAGTCATCGTTTTGAAGAATGAATACCATTGACAGTTATCGATATATTGTTGCTTTTTTATTAACATTCACTTTCAGATATTCATTGCATTACTTAGTCTTGTTTCTTTCCTCGTTGCGTAATATTTTTCATAATGATACACGTACCTATTCAAGGGTGACGTCTTCAAGAATCCGTTATGTGTAGCAGGCTAGGAAAGAATAAACAACATGATATAAGGAAGTAAACGAAGACAGTATGACCTATACAGAAATGCCTAACAATGGTGTAAGTCAGATTCTTTTTATGATAGTTGAATATCATAAAAAAGTCAAGCTTCAACCAAATTACTAAACTAATATCGATAAGCTTTATTACACACAGCCATAATAATGAAATGTTCAAAAACACAACAACTATTTATACACTGAATGGTAGACAAAGTCCTACTGACTGAATGATAGACAAAGTCCTAATGACTGAATGATGAACACAATCCTACTGACTGAATGATGAACACAGTCCTACTGACTGAATGATGAACACAGTCCTACTGACTGAATGATGAACACAGTCCTACTGACTGAATGATGAACACAGTCCTACTGACTGAATGATAAACACAGTCCTACTGACTGAATGATGAACACAGTCCTACTGACTGAATGATGAACACAGTCCTAACGACTGAATGATGAACACAGTCCTACTGACTGAATGATGAACACAGTCCTACTGTCTGAATGGTAAACACAGTCCTACTGACTGAATGATGAAAACAGTCCTACTGACTGAATGATGAACACAGTCCTACTGACTGAATGATGAACACAGTCCTACTGACTGAATGATAGACACAGTCCTACTGACTGAATGATGAACTCAGTCCTACTGACTGAATAATAAACACAGTCCTACTGAATGAATGATAAACACAGTCCTACTGACTGAATGATAAACACAGTCCTACTGACTGAATGTTAGACACAGTCCTACTGACTGAATGATGAACACAGTCCTACTGACTGAATGATGAAAACAGTCCTACTGACTGAATTATGAACACAGTCCTACTGACTGAATGATGAACACAGTCCAACTGACTGAATGATGAACACAGTCCTACTGACTGAATGATAAAAACAGTCCTACTGACTGAATGATGAACACAGTCCTACTGACTGAATGATGAACACAGTCCTACTGACTGAATGATAAAACAGTCCTACTGACTGAATGATGAACACAGTCCTATTGACTGAATGATGAACACGGTCCTACTGACTGAATGATAAACACGGTCCTAGTGACTGAATGATGAACACGGTCCTAGTGACTGAATGATGAACACAGTCCTACTGACTGAATGATGAACACAGTCCTACTGACTGAATGATAAAAACAGTCCTACTGACTGAATGTTAGACACAGTCTTACTGACTGAATGATGAACACAGTCCTACTGACTGAATGATGAACACAGTCCTACTGACTGAATGATGAACACAGTCCAACTGATTGAATAATGAACACAGTCCTACTGACTGAATGATAAACACGGTCCTACTGACCGAATGATAAACACGGTCCTAATGACCGAATGATGAACACAGTCCTACTGACTGAATGATGAACACAGTCCTACTGATTGAATGATAGACACAGTCCTACTGACTGAATGATGAACTCAGTCCTACTGACTGAATAATTAACACAGTCCTACTGAATGAATGATAAACCCAGTCCTACTGACTAAATGATGAACACAGTCCTACTGATTGAATGATGAACACAGTCCTACTGACTGAATGATAAAGACAGTCCTACTGACTGAATGATAAACACAGTCCTACTGACTGAATGTTAGACACAGTCTTACTGACTGAATGATGAACACAGTCCTACTGACTGAATGATGAACACAGTCCTACTGACTGAATTATGATCACAGTCTTACTGACTGAATGATGAACACAGTCCAACTGACTGAATGATGAACACAGTCCTACTGACTGAATGATAAAAACAGTCCTACTGACTGAATGATGAACACAGTCCTACTGACTGAATGATGAACACAGTCCTACTGACTGAATGATAAAACAGTCCTACTGACTGAATGATGAACACAGTCCTATTGACTGAATGATGAACACGGTCCTACTGACTGAATGATAAACACAGTCCTTATGACTGAATGATAAACACAGTTCTACTGACTGAATGAAGTCCTACTGACTGAATGATTAACACAGTCCTAGTGACTGAATGATAAAAATAATCCTAGTTACGACATACTCAATATGTCCTTTATATGCGTAAATGAATTATACCCTAAAACAGGCAATTTTGTAAAACATCACACATTCCCTATAATTCGTCATTAGACTAAACTTCATGGCGTCTTCTCGTTTTAATGTTTGTCAGTTAATAGGTTTCTTGGTGATTCTCTCTCTCTCTCTCTCTCTCTCTCTCTCTCTCTCTCTCTCTCTCTTAATTCTTACAACTTCACAGATGCTATCAATAACACAGTTCTAACATTATTTAAGTTTGCGTCTCAACTTGTCTCCAAATGAAACCATTTAAAGTTTTCTTTAAGTTTAACACAAGCTTTCCAAAGTCACATCTCACATTATGTTATTGTATTCTCAACTTTTCTCAATTATTTGTAATATTTTAGGGTGAGGATCGTTACTAATGTTGTAAAAACTTGTGATCCAACCCATTGCTGTAAATAAGATAGATAAAGAATATGATTAAACCATTGTTTTTGTTTGTATTTTGTCAGTTTAGACAATACAATATAGTCCAAATTTAGAAGTTATCTCACTTGAGCTCTTGAATCCTTTTAAAGAAAATGAAAACAAATGTGAAGTTTCAATGGCGTATGATTATCAGAACTTACTATGCGACATGAGCATGCCTGGAACTGTTAAACAATGTTCTAAGTATAAAAGGAGTCATATTCCTGCCTAATAACTAGTTATCTCACTTAGACTTTTGAGTCCTCTTTATGACTTGAAATATCATTTAATATATAAGCAGTGCTTAAAAACTTAAGATGACTTAGTGTTCTAAGTAAACATAGGATCTTAATTTTACCTCTTATCAAAATGGATTGATCCCACACGGTCGTTTTTGTGCCCGTTATGATAGTGAATACAAACCTGAAGTTTTATTGATATATTGGCAGTGGTTACTAAAATATTTCAGCATCCCTAAATCTTGAATCAAGATTTCTCAAATTATAAAAGGGGGAATAAGTTTGCTTAAAATTAAAATGTTATTCGTCTACTTGGCCCCTTGAATATCCTTTATGGTAATGAGCACACCCATAAAATTTCATTGGTGTAAAAAAAGGGTAACTGATATATGAATAAGCCTCAAAAATAAAAAAAAGCCAACGCGGGACGCGTACAAAAGCTCCCCTGTTTTCCAAAAAGGCGGACTGATTACTGCAATTGGATATTAAAAGGTTATTTTACAGTTTTTCGTACAATATGGGTATATATTGTAGGAGCGTGTATTGTGGTGAAAACCATATTGGGTGAGACACCGTAGGCGTGATCTTTTTATTCTATACCTCAATCTGAAAAACAATTATCAAATGAATAAAGAAAAATCAAGATAAAACCGGCAGACGAAGGAAGTTGCATTCAGATTTTTCTCAACGTCATCATCATGCGGAACGTTTGTCGGATGTTTGGTTTTTATCGTTGAAATTTCTATAAATTTATTTCCTTTTTTTTTTTAAACATTTTAACTCATGCCTGGTAATTTCCTAAACCATCACATAAATGTGATACAATAAAATATTCGGTAGCATTTCCGGTGATGGTCCGGTAACAAACACAAGATAAATACAGAAACATTGGAGACGACTCACCTTTGTTGTTAATATGTCTGGCTCATGGTCAAGGTCACACATAGGCAGACGAAATCGACGTTAGCTATTGACATGCCAAAGTAGAATATACTGGTAAATTAGTAAAATGCTGACCAGTTGGAAAACGCAGATAGAGTCAATTAAAAGACAGTCAATTAAATACTTATAAATTGTAAAGAAACATCTATTTTTATTAATCTCCCAATCCACCACATAAATGTGATGCAATAAAATATTCGGTAGCATTTCCGGTGATGGTCCGGTAACAAACACAAGATAAATACAGAAACATTGGAGACGACTCACCTTTGTTGTTAATATGTCTGGTGACCGGACCATCACCGGAAATGCTACCGAACATTTTATTGCATCACATTTATGTGGTGGATTGGGAGATTAATAAAAATCATGAGTAAGACATATCGGGTCATAGGTTAGCTCATGGTCAAGGTCACACATAGGCAGACGAAATCGACGTTAGCTATTGACATGCCAAAGTAGAATATACTGGTAAATTAGTAAAATGCTGACCAGTTGGAAAACGCAGATAGAGTCAATTAAAAGACAGTCAATTAAATACTTATAAATTGTAAAGAAACATCTATTAAACTGTTTTCATATTTCACATTGTGACTCAGCTGTTTATCTTTTTAAATATTACAGAAATACCGCAAGATTAAAAATGAAAGTAAAGTATTTACAAGTACCTTAAAACATTCCCCGTAAAAATACAGGATGTTATTATATTCATAATAATGTCTCTAAAACTGGTGAACGCTACCTGTTTGTGTCTCTGTCTGTATCTACAAAGGTTTCTATAATTCTTTCACGCATAATCCTTTAAATTCTCACTATTGATTTCCTATTTGATTTTCAATAAAATTCAGACCAAGTTTGACCCAACAGGCTTTTACCAGACAAGTTTCGCTACAGGACCACCTTTCCTTGAGGCTTGGCAAGGATTCAAACATTGCTTTAACACATTTTAAAATCTTATTATTTATTAGTTTTTGGCGATGATTGTGTATTGTTGTTAGTGTATGGTGTTTTGGTGTTGTTTTCGAAAAATTTCTGTCATATTGCAACAGTGTCTACTTTAGACAGTAATCCAGTTACATTATGCCAATACTGGGCCGACCAAACCTACAACAATCCTCTTAATGCTGAACAACAAGCAATGAAGAACTAGTACAATTGTTCAAGTATTTTGTATGATCCGCCTGGGGATAGAACCATGACTTTTCACATGCGAGGGGCAAAACCCACTAGATCACTGCTGGGGTTACACAAAAATATTGCTTAATACAAGGACTTATATATAGAAGGCAAAGCAACTGAATTGGATGATATGAACGCTCGCGCAATCCAGTATTTCATTTACAAGTTTCCATGTACAAGTCCCAGGACTCGCTGTACTACAAATCTATGAGCCACAATATGAAATTTTGATTTTCAGTGTCGATATATGAATAAAAACAAAAATGAGGGGCTTGAAATTAGGGGGGAATTCTAAATAAAAAAACAGGGGGTTTGTATATTCTAAGCAAAATTATGTAATTTTTTCATTACTTCATTTACTGTAAGTACACAACATTAATTATGTTGATGTATATATATATATATATATATCGCTTGTGTACAATTGTTTCAAATACAAAATGCAAGAAGACCGGGAAAATTCCGATGACCAGGAAATATTCTGAATACCCAAAAAAGTCTGATTTTTAAACTGGCATTAGAAAGCTGTGCAAGTGCGTCTCGATATCTTATAAAGTAAGAATACAAACGATTTCGCAAGGAATTATTTAGAAGAGGAAAGGTAACTGATTGAGATTTTATGAACGCTTGCGTATTAACACAAAATCTCGCAATATCTCGTTTTCAATTATTTTAACTTCCATTCTTCTCAGGAACACAAATTAAAATTCTTACATTGCAGAATGAAATACTAATCAAAACAACACCATTCCCAGAACTTTTTAAAAAATGTTGAAGTACTTTTGATTGCAAAATTTGTATACTGCAGCTAAAATAACGACAAATTACGAGAAAATTTCCTTCAAACCTCAATATCTTTAATTCAAGATCACTTTGCGTGATCGAAACATGTTTAAACAACTAACATTATATACAACTTACAGTTTATGTACACAATTAATCAGTTTCCTGTGAATTATGAACGATTAATTTGCCAAATCATGAAATGATTAATTCTACCTGTGCTATTTTATCAACATTTAGTCTGGAGATACAAGTTGCCTATCCTTCTATACAAGTCCTTGATTTTGGTAACGACCTTGCACAGTTTTTAGATTGTTTATTTTTAGACCTAGGCCAAAACAATTTCATGTGCCTGGAACATCAACTCCCATTTGCTAAAACAGGCTCACATTTTATGAGTGAGCCAGTACTTTTTTCGAATCATGGAATCTATAGAATAGTAGATATTGAGAACAACAGACATCAAAGGGGACTTTTTTTCATTACAATTCGAGATCATTGTGATGCATCGACTAGAATCATTCTGCGTCCAGTGGATGCACATCTTTCAGATTGGTGCGTTTATCGCCAGCTTTGTGTGTCTAGGACAGAAGGTAAACGAAACACTGGTATTTATGCTAAACCTCATCTCAGAAATACAAATAAAAAATTCTTTCTTTGCAAAATGGAATTTTCTACAAAATGATATCATTCCCATCAAATTGTATTTTAAATTTCTTGAATTGTAATTACAAAATATGTAAACTACAACTAAAAAAGCAAGGAAAAAACTGAAGATCATATTGCATGTTTAAATAAAACAGTATAAAACATCTAAGGTTACATATACCTTACATTTTATGTAAAAGAAATCAGTGGCCTGTGATGATTGATTTGCCAAACTTTTTCTCTTCGCATGCCGTTTTATAAACATTTAGAGTTGCTATCCTTCTATACAGGACCTTCGTTAACACAAACTAGTTTATACACTTGTAGTAAGAACCCGCATACCGGTAGAAAGGTTAATGTGCGAAACTATTGTCATATATTTGTGTTGGAATGTTTGCTTTCCCACTGAATCTGACAGCGGTGAAAGATGACGCAATGACGCATTGTCATATATTTATCATCACAGACACTGAGGCTGGGCAGTGATTGAAAATGACCCGGATTGATACAATGATAGTCAGGACGATACCGCATGGTGTGAATTATGTATATTGTGTTTTAAATCATATACCTTATAGAAATAATGTAGGTATATGGAAAACAATATTCTCTATAAATAGCAATTATTGTTGGGTTCAAGCATATAAATAAAATTTTATAATGGAAGAAAGAAAAGATAAATAAATGGCGACGATACCATCTGTAGCGTGGTAGTGTGCTCTGAACATTTTGAGAGATATATGGTGCGTTAAAATAAATTGATGGATAAAAATTATATCAGTAGAACCATGAACGTTGAGTGCTATTGCTTGTGAATTTGAAAGTTGGAAAAAGTGACTTTGTAATTCATAATTTGCGATCTAAAAATGAGATTTTGGATATAGAGTAACAAAGAAATTCGTGGTTCCCGTGCAGCTCTTGTCCACACAAGCGGTGGAGCGATAATTGACGTGTCATTAAACTGTATACACGCAAGGTGAGTGTAAATACCGAATTCAAAATGTCTACCGCGAATAGCGATACTGATTATGAAGAGGCCATGGAGTCCACTCAAGCAGACTTTTGTTTAACTCCAGCTAAAGCAACTAAACGAAAAGCCTCGCCGCTGTACAAGACTTCCTTGAAGAAACATGCCGTCCGGCAATCCGCTACACAGCAGTCTAAGAAAAGCATGTCCTTCAACGATATGTTGTTGGTAACTTTCAACGATTCCACGTTCATGAAAGCTGTTGCCCCTATTATTAGTAAAATAATTTCTCCTGTAATAGATGCAACAATAGACAAGGCCGTTCAATCCGCAGTAGACAATATGAAAACGTCTGTACTGGACACAGTTTTGGAGTCCAATACCAATCTTCAAGAAACTGTGCTAAAATAGGTTGAAATTATTGAAAAACAAAAGGAAAGTATTGAAAAACATTCAAAAGAATTGGCCAATAAATCTGGGAAAATTGATCAGCTTGAAAACAATATAGAATTATTAGCAAATGAGTTACAGTCTGTGAAGTTATCCACAAATGACCTAGAGCAGTACGGACGAAGGAATTCTATCAGAATTTCCAACTTTAAATTTGACCCCAAGTTTACAGAAACGACGCTCACTAGTCAAACAGTAAGATTTATAAACTCTAAAGTTCTCACTGGAGAGTCAAAGATAACAGAAGCGGACATCGAACGTTGTCATCCGATTGGGCGTCCAAACTCCAGCGGAAAATCCCAGCTGCTCGTCAAGTTTAGTCGGTACCATGCTAAACATATGGTGTACACTTCAAAATCGAATCTGAAGAGGAACGATGACAAAATTTTCATAGCTGAGGATCTGACCAGGACAAACCACAACATTATCAAGACTCTGCTCCCATTGAAGAAATCTGCTTCTATAAACAATTTCTGGACCACGAACGGCACTGTTCTTGTAAAAATACGTGCCGACAGTAAACCAGTCAGAATTTCAAAACCTGAGAACATCGCAGTCAAGCTTGGGATACACTAACTTTTAATTTAGTGTCAATTTTAACAAGACATTTTCTCTATCTGTTGTCAATAAGAATGGACGTGTTCGTGTCATACTTTTCTTCTTTTTTGTCACTGTTTAGGATTACATAAAAACAATCACTATCTTCAGACACTGAACTGTCAAAACTGTTATCCGCTAAAGGTTTGTTTTCTTTTCTACATTGTCACATGTTATTGCTTGTTTACATGGAAATCCCAGCCATCGATCTCAATATAACGCAAGTGATTGGCCAGTTAAAAAAATCAATACGTAATGAACTATATATATAGCCGTTTTTAGATAAAAATAGACCTAAGTTACATGTTCAGTAAATTTCCACACCTGTCTTACTGAAAGTCAACCTTGTCTGATAGAGTACATTTATAAAGCGGTATCCTCAACAAACCAGTGTTTAACTTTGCTATAGATTAAAGTGTGTCTTTAGTCAATACTACGTTTGTATGCCGGAACATCATTATCAAATGTACATTTTGAATGTTATGTTTCGGTTTATGAAACCATAAATAACATTCATTTCAACCTTTGAAATTGCTGAAGTCCACAGTTGATTGTATTAAGTTTGTAAACTGTAATGACGAGAGTCAACTGTAGTGACGGGATCGATCATACGTTGGTCTTGTGTTTTATTTTTCAGTGTACGCTCTCAATGATATTTAATGTTAGAGACGGGACCGACCATATGTGAGTCTTGTGTTATTTATTTTTTTCAATGTTCGCTCTCAATGATATTAAACTTTAGTGACGGAACCTATCATATGTGTGATGACGGAACCGTCCATATGTGGGTCTTGTGTTATTTATTTTTTCAATGTACGTTCTCAATGATATTTAATGTTAGAGACGGGACCGACCATATGTGAGTCTTGTGTTATTTATTTTTTTTCAATGTACGTTCTCAATGATATTTAATGTTAGAGACGGGACCGACCATATGTGAGTCTTGTGTTATTTATTTTTACAATGTACGTTCTCAATGATATTTAACGTTAGAGACGGGACCGACCATATGTGAGTCTTGTATTATTTATTTTTACAATGTACGCTCTCAATGATATTTAACGTTAGAGACGGGACCGACCATATGTGAGTCTTGTGTTATTTATTTTTTCAATGTACGTTCTCAATGATATTTAACGTTAGAGACGGGACCGACCATATGTGAGTCTTGTGTTATTTATTTTTACAATGTACGCTCTCAATGATATTTAATGTTAGAGACGGGACCAGACCATATGTGAGTCTTGTGTTATTTATTTTTACAATGTACACTCTCAATGATATTTAACGTTAGAGACGGGACCGACCATATGTGAGTCTTGTGTTATTTCTTTTTTTTTTTTTTTTTCAATGTACGCTCTCAATGATATTTAATGTTAGCTGAAGTGACGGGATCGATCATGCATGGTACTCTCTCTTATATATATAAACATAGTCGTGTACCTGTTTATTGTATTACGACTGCTTTAAAACTGCCAAAACAAATGCTCTGACTTATATAACCCAATGCGCTGTTGTAGGGATGCGCAGTTCTGTTTTTGGATGGAACCTTCCATATGAGGGATGTTTTGTAGTTATCTGTTACATAAATTATACAATACAATATATTCTAGATTAATTTGTTACCTGTTACGGACGAGTCTAACTACAAATGGGATGGCGTAGTTTCGCAGTGGCGTATCGGGTTTATGTATATGATAAAACATCTGAACCACTGGCATGCGCTGAACGGGTGCATGATTTTAGAATGACCCGGTGTATATATTCGTGTAATAAGACTATTCATGAGTACATTTATAACGTTTGATTTCAATATTCTATTATGCACTTCGTATCTCCACTAAGAGGATTTAAAAGGATGCATGCATGTAAAGATGCGAGCTTGATTGCGTGAGTGCATGCGGGTGTATGTATTGGTCTCTCTATGGGAGTACGTGCGTGCGTGTGTACATGTGTGCGTGCTCGCATACGCACGTGTTTACAGACATGCCTGCTGTAAATACAGGCGAAAGTTAGACAATGGGTATTTGTAGTTTGGTGTTTATGTACATAATGTGTGTGTGTGTGTGTGTGCGTGTGTGCGTACGTGCGTGCGTGCGTGTATATATATGCATGTATGTGTATATATGTATGTATTTGTGTATGTATGTATGTGTGTATAAATTTATTGGTTTGGCAGAGGCCTTGATATTGTATCTATGGTTTGCATTGTAGCTAGGCGCACTCGCCGTAGTCTGGTCTGTACATTTATGTCTTGGTTATTCACAACTAATTATCTCCATATATATATCATGCATTGTGAATGAGCATCTGAAAAGATCCCAAAAATCGTAAATTCCGTTGTTGTGAATTTAATTATCTCCCTTTATGAAATTAAATATATATGATTTCACTGTATCTATATCATCCAACGGGTTTATAAATCTGTCCTTTATATAGCATGTGAGTAGTCATGAATCCTTAACTGGATCCTACTCATATAAAGCTATCATTTCATGTATGTAAATTTGTCCACCCTGTCCAGATGTGCTGTATGTAATTCCATAGTATATAAGTCATGGTCGACACCAAATTTATTGGTTTGGCAGAGGCCTTGATATTGTATCTATGGTTTGCATTGTAGCTAGGCGCACTCGCCGTAGTCTGGTCTGTACATTTATGTCTTGGTTATTCACAAATAATTATCTCCATATATATATATATATATATATATGTATATATATATATTTATATATATATGTATGTGTGTATGTGTATATGCGTATATATATGTATATGTGTATGTGTATGTATAATATGCATAGTTGACCCAAGTGTGTATAATGTTCGTATAATATGCGTGTTTACATGGACTATACCTTTACTGGAGATACAGATCTCCGTAGAAACTACATTTAATGGAGACACATATCCCTATGGACACTACATTTAATGGAGACACAGATCCCCCATGGACACTACCTTTAATGGAGACACAGATATCCCCATGGACACTACATTGAATGGAGATACAGATCCCCATGGGCACTACTTTTAGTGACGACACAGATCCCCCTTGACACTACATTTATTGGAGACACAGATCCGCATGGACATTACCTAACTGGAGACAAAGAACCCCATGGACACTACATTTATTAGAGACACAGATCCTCATGGACACTACCTTTATTGGAGACAGAGATCCGCATGGACACTACATATTTTGGAGACAAAAGTCTTAATGGTAACTACATTTATTTAAGACATAGGCCCGCTTGAACACAACATGTATTTAAGACAAAAATCCCCATGGACACTTCATTTAGTGGATACACATATCCCCGTGGACACTACTTTTAGTGGAGACACAGATACCCATGGTAATTTCTTTTAGTGGAGACACAGGTACCCATGGACACTACATTTTGCGGATGTACAGATCCCCATGAACACTACATTTAGTGGAGACACATATCCCCGTGGACACTACTTTCAGTGGAGACAGAGATACCCATGGTAATTTCTTTTAGTGGAGACACAGGTACCTAAGGACACTACTTTTCGTGGAGGCACAGATCCCCATGAACACTTCTTTTAGTGGAGACACATATCCCCATAGACACTACATTTCGTGGAGGCACAGA
The DNA here is from genome assembly GCA_029582155.1 of Panopea generosa. Lineage (NCBI taxonomy): Eukaryota > Metazoa > Mollusca > Bivalvia > Adapedonta > Hiatellidae > Panopea > Panopea generosa. Next base: position 89,151,966 of record CM055896.1, read on the forward strand.
TCCCCATGAACACTACTTTCAGTGGAGACACATATCCCCATGAACACTACTTTTAGTGGAGACACAGATCCTCATGGACACTACTTTTAATGGAGGCACATATCCCCCCATGAATACCACTTTTAGTGTAGACACATATACACATGGACACTACTTTAAGTTGAGACACAGATACTCAAGGACAATACTTTAAGTTGAGACACAGATACTCAAGGACACTACTTTAAGTTGAGACACAGATACACATGGAAATTACTTTAAGTTGAGACACAGAGACTCAAGGACAATACTTTAAGTTTAAACACAAGATACTCAAGGACACTACTTTAAGTTGAGACACAGATACACATGGACACTACTTTAAGTTGAGACACAGATACACATGGACACTACTTTAAGTTGAGACACAGATACACATGGAAATTACTTTAAGTGTAGACACTGATACACATGGACACAACTTTTAATTTAGACACAGATTCACATGGACACTACTTTTAGTTAAGACACAGATACACATGGACACTACTTTTAATTGAGACACAGATACTCAAGGACACTACTTTTAGGGGAGATACAGATACCCATGGACATTACTTTTAGTGGAGACACAGATCCCCATGAACACTACTTTAAGTTGAGACACATATCTCATAAGACATTACTTTTAGAGGAGACACAAATCCATTATCACTAAAATATTTTAAAGGATTATGCAGCAATTTGAATAAAACTTAAAAAAACCATAAAATATATAAATTTTTGGACATGTCTTTGTTGAATGCAGAGACACTACATTCGGACGGTTAAATTTATAGAGGCATGTGTTGTTTGGCTATAATGAGCTAATGTAGACAATTCCTCATGTCTACAGGCATCTATTTATTCAATTTAGCAAATATAGAAAAGAAGTTCTGCTCAAAAATGCCTATGTATTGAAGCCCATATCAGTCATCCTTTTGCAGAATGAATACCATTGACGGTTATTGATATATTGTTGCTTTTTTTTTTATTAACAATCACTTTTAGATATCCGTTGCATTACTAAGTCTTGTTTCTTCCTCGTTGCGTAATATTTTTCAGAATGACACACATACCTATTCAAGTGTGACGTCTTCAAGAAACCGTTATATGTAGCAGGTCCGGAAAGAATAAACAACATGATATAATGAAGTAAACGAAAACAGTATGACCTATACAGAAATGTCACACAAATGTGTAAGTCAGATTCTTTTTATGATAGTTAAATATCATAAAAAAATGAAGCTTCAACCAAATTACTAATGTCGATAAGTTTTATTACACACAGCCATAATAATGAAATGTTAAAAAACACACACAATTTATACACTGAATGATAAACACAGACCTAGTAACTGAATGATAAACACAGTCCTAGTGACTGAATGATAAAAACAGTCATAGTAACTGAATGATGAACACAGTCCTACTGACTGAATGACAAACACAGCCCTAGTGACTGAATGATAAACAAAGTCCTACTGACTTAATGATGAACACAGCCCTAGTGACTGAATGATAAACACAGTCCTAGTAACTGAATGATAAACACAGCTCTAGTGATTGAATGATAAACACAGCCCTAGTGACTGAATGATAAAAACAGTCCTAGTGACTGAATGATAAACACAGTCCTACTGACTGAATGATAAACACAGTCCTAGTGACTGAATGATAAACACAGTCCTACTGACTGAATGATAAACACAGCCCTAGTGATTGAATGATAAACAAAGTCCTACTGACTGAATGATAAACACAGCCCTAGTGACTGAATGATAAACACAGCCGTAGTGACTACATGATAAAAACAGTCCTAGTGACTGAATGATAAACACAGTCCTAATGACCGAATGATAAACACAGCCCTAGTGACTGAATGATAAACACAGTCCTACTGACTGAATGATAAACACATCCCTAGTGACTGAATGATAAACACAGTCCTAGTGACTGAATGATAAACACAGTCCTACTGAATGAATGATAAACACAGCCCTACTGACTGAATGATAAACACAGCCCTAGTGACTGAATGATAAACACAACCCTAGTGGCTGAATGATAAACACAACCCTAGTGGCTGAATGATAAACACAGCCCTAGTGACTGAATGATCAACACAGTCCTAGTGACTGAATGATAAAAACAGTCCTAGTGACGAAATATTCAATATGTCCTTTATAGTCGTAAATGAATTAAACTCTAAAACGGGCAGTTGGTAAACATCACACATTCCCTATAATTCGTCATTAGACTAAACTTCATGGCGTCTTCTCGCTTTAATGTTTCTCGGTTAATAGGTTTCTTGGTGAATACTCTCTATAGCTCTCTCTCTCTCTCTCTCTCTCTCTCTCTGTATATATATATATATATATATATATATATATATATGTATATATATAGCATAAGGGTTATTGGAGCAGCAGCAGCAAATGAATACTCTCTATAGCTCGCTCTCTCTATATGTAGCATAAGGGTTATTTGAGCAGCAGCAGCAGATGAATACTCTCTATAGCTCGCTCTCTCTATATATAGCATAAGGGTTATTGGAGCAGCAGCAGCAGATGACGCACAGTAGAAACCAGTCTCGTTTCTGAACGTAATGTAATGCTTGTATCAAGAATTATACAATACCAAAGTGAGTCAGATTTTCAAGATCATCATTTTCAAAGTGTTAAAATAGCATCTAATAAGATTTGGACTTGAATAGATTTATATGACATTTACATAAAGGAAAACCGTTTGTCCATACAGACAGAGAACATCTTAGACGACAACTGATTTCAAAACGTACAACTCATTCTGGTAGTGATCGTATTGTTAAAAGAATCGAGCGATGTGCAAGTAAAGTATGTTTTAGAGAATTTGTTCCACTGAAACTACAATTAGTAGAAATAGAAGGCGACGATGATATTCGCCTAAACAATGTCATCAAACTAATGGGAGCAGAAACATCATCAATACCGAAGATTACAGATTGATCTTAATTCTTACAACTTCACAGATGCTATCAATAACACAAGTCCAACTTTATTTAAGTTTGCGTCTCAACTTGTTTCCAAGTGAAACCATTTAAAGTTTTCTTTAAGTTTAGCACAAGCTATCCAAAGTCACATCTCACATTATATTATTTTCTCAACTTTTCTCAATTATTTGTAATTTTTTAGGGTGAGGGTCGTTACTAATGTTGTAAAAACTTGTGGCCCAACCCATTGCTGTAAATAAAATAGAAAAAAATATGATTAAACCATTGTTTTTGTTTGTATTTTGTCAGTTTAGACAATACAATATAGTCTAAATTTAGAATGGAGTTATCTCACTTGAGCTCTTGAATCCTTTTAAAGAAAATGAAAACAAATGTGAAGTTTCAATGGCGTATGATTATCAATTACTATGTGACATGAGCATGATTGGAACTGTAAAACAATGTTCTAAGTATAAAAGGAGTCATATTCCTGCGTAATAACTAGTTATCTCACTTAGACTTTTGAGTCCCCTTTATGACATGAAATATCATTGATATATATATAAGCAGTGCTTAAAAACTTTAGATGACTTAGTGTTCTAAGTATAAAACGGATCTTAATTTTACCTCTTATCAAAATGGATTGATCCCACACGGTCGTTTTTGTGCCCGTTATGATAATGAATACAAACCTGAGTTTTATTGATATATTGGCAGTGGTTACTGAGATATTTCAGCATCCCTAAAACTTTAATCAAGATTTCTCAAATTATAAAAGGGGGAATAAGTTTGCCTAAAATTAAAATGTTATTCGTCTACTTGGCCCCTTGAATATCCTTTATGGTAATGAGCACACCCATGAAATTTCATTGGCGTAAGAAAAAGGTAACTGAGATATGAATAAGCCTCAAAAATAAAAATAAAAAAGCCAACACGAGACGCGTACAAAAGCTCCCCTGTTTTCCAAAACGGCGGGCTAATTACTGCAATTGAATATTAATAGGTTATTTTACAGTGTTTCGTACAATATGGGTATATATTGTAGGAGCGTGTATTGTGGTGAAAACCATATTGGGTGAGACGCCGTAGGCGTGATCTCTTTATTCTATACCTCAATCTGAAAAACAATTATCAAATGAATAAAGAAAAATCAAGATTAAACCGGCAGACGAAGGAAGTTACATTCAGATTTACTCAACGTCATCGTCATGCGGTTGTTTGGTTTTGCAATAAAATATTCGGTAGCATTTCCGGTGATGGTCCGGTAACAAACACAAGAAAAATACAGAAACATTGGAGACGACTCACTTTTGTTGTCATTATTTCTGGTGACCGGACCATCACCGGAAATGCTACCGAACATTTTATTGCATCACATTTATGTGATGGTTTGGGAGAATACCAGGCGTGTAACTATACAATATAAAAGTTATTGGATCCAATAAACTTCTACATATTGTACGCTCACGTGGTAACATCTCGGGTAGGTGATTTGCTATACACTTACAGGTATAGAATATATACTATACAAGTGAAAAAGCTGTTGGTTTTTCATTGATTAAAAACATAACAAAACGTCTTATAAAAATCATGAGTAAGACATATCGGGTCATAGGTTAGCTCATGGTCAAGGTCACATATGGGCAGACCAAATCGACGTCAACTATTGACATGCCAAAGTAGAATCTACTGGTAAATGAGGAAAATGCTGACCAGTTGGAAAACGCAGATAAAGCCAATTAAAAGATAAAGTCAATTAAATACTTATAAATTGTAAAGAAACATCTATTAAACTGTGTTTTCATATTTCACATTGTGACTCAGCTATCTATCTTTTTAAATATTACAGGAATATCTCGTGATTAAAAATGAAAGTAAAGCATTTACAAGTAATAATAATGTCTCCAAAACTGGTGAACGTTACCTGTTTGTGTCTGTATGATTCCTAGTTACAACCTGACGAGTATATATCCATGTAATAGGATTGTCTGGACCAAATCGAAAATGAAACAAAACAGATAGGGTTTTTCCAAAACGTCATGTTTGTTGTTTCGTTTTGGCTTTTGTGTCTATTCGCCCAAACGAGAACTGATCGAATAATTATCGGTTTAATTGTATTTGCATAATCCATCACACGATACATGTCGTGGTGAATACGGTAGCAAATAACAAAATCAGAGTTGAAAAAATATTTATTTAAAGCCCCACTGAACTTCCTATTTTTTAATAATAACAAAAATGATTGAAATAAAGTATGCCTGTAATATTGTTAAAACAATTCCTATCAACCCCTTAATGACTTATTTGTAAAAACGTACACAATACATAACTGGAGCGGACCAAGGTAACAAACTATTTGTATACTTTTATCATTTTCGGCAATCCGCAAGACCGTCGGATCAGGAATCCATAAACAAGAGTAGTAACGGTATGACTTGTACGCATCGTTATTTAGTTTTCTTTTTTCTTTCTTCTTTGAAAAAAAAAACAAACAAATATTGATGTCAGCGATAACAATGTATAAATCATTGCTAAAAAGGACCGTTTAATTAAACCTTTAATTTCTAACAATCTAAAATTGAAAACATTTTTCTCAACGAATATACTACATGTACATTATGCAAGCCGGTCAAGTTAGCAGAATGGCAGAACAACAGAATAGCAGAATGAAAAATGATGTCTTTTTTCATCACTTATTTTAGTATATGTACGTGCATAATGCAGTCAGTCTTAAGAACAAGCCGGAAGGCTTAAGAAGAGTTTTATTACAAACAATCACTACCCGAAAGTTAAAGGGGAACTTTTGTTCATTTCATCGAATGGAAAATTCTCATTTTTTCACCGAATTTACGTTCAAACTAGCAGTTAAAAGCCAGATTCATCTCTCTGCACCTCTCCACCTTTTTGATCAGTGTCCTAAGCAAAATAGCAATATACTAAAAAAAAAAATTCAAATTTCCAGCAGAATGAAATATTTTCATTCTGCCAGCAGAACAGCAGAATACCAAAATGAAAATTGGACTAAAATGAAAGTTGTTTTTTATCACCTATTATAGTACAGTGACACACATGAACATACCGGAAGTCTTAAGAAATTTTTTTTTTTCAAGCAATCACTACTCGAAGGTTAAAGGGGAACTTTTTCTCATTTCACCAAAAGGAAAATACTCATTTTATCACCGAATTAACGTTCAAACTAACAATTATAAGCCGAGTTTAACTCCATGTACCAGTTTACACATTTTTTGTACATACTGTGTTCAGCTAAAATTACAAACGAAATTGTATACGTGCACAACCCGTTCCAGCAAAATGGAAATGAGATTTTTTTCATCATTTCACCTTGGATTCGCATTGTAAAACAATTTGCCTGACGTATTTAGCTAACCAAATACTTTATCTAACTTTTTTGTCCATTACTTGATCAGCGGATCAGCTTAAGAACTGCTAATTTCACCAAAAGGAAAATTCTCATTTTTCACCGAATTTACGTTCAAACTAACACTTATTAGCCGGGTCCACGTCTGTGAATCATTTAACACATTTTTTTTTCATACTGTCTCCAGCTTAATTTACAAATGAAAGTTGTATACGTGCACAATCCGTTGCAGCAACATAAAAATGTGATTTATTCATCCTTTCACAACGGATTCGCATTTTAAAACATTTGGTCCGACGTATTTATTAACTTATCATTGATCTAACCTTTTTGTTCATTATTTTATCGGTGGAAATAAACCGCTTTAAAGTTATTCACGAAAAACATTTCATTCCTTATTACAATTCTATAGTTAAAGACGCGACGCAAAATCAAATAATTATAATGATAATAATAATAATAAACCAGTGGAAAAAGTGTCATCCTTAAGGACACCACAAATAGCCATTGTTGAGGATTGAACCCATGACCCTCCAATCATTACTCTCCCGAAACATCGGTTGATAGTTAAATTCTCTTCCGCTGACCGATAATGGGTTTAATAAATGAATGGTGGTTTAACGCCATTTTCAGCACATTATATGTTTCATTTAGCATACCCACTTCAACTCGTGGAGCAAGACCTTAGAATTATTGATTGATTGGCTGAATGTTTAGCTTCATTATTTAGTTAAAGGTGATATTTTCTCATTTCATGAATAAAACAGTCAGTAAATATATGTTAAAACGAAGAGTGATGGACTTCGTTCATCTATTTTCATGATGATTATAATAATAATAATCACTTAAAACTTTACAAACAGAGATACAGGGTCAATTAAAAACAGAAATAACTAAAATCAAGTCAAAGATAACTGTTTGCCAGGAAAATGTCACCACTTTAGAAGCTACAGTTAATGAGCTTAGAAATAAAGTTTCAGACATGGAGACGACAATGGAATCTGTTGTGAAGCAAAATAAAACACTCACAGACAAAACTGTTTCCTTGGAGGACCAAGTGAAGCAAAGAGAATTTGTCATTAAGGCTCAAGGGAGACAAATGAATGCACTTGAGCAGTATACCAGGCGAAACTCGATTCGACTATATGGTCTACAAGACTCGAGTGCAACGGAATCTGCAGAAGAAACAACAGAAAAAGTAATTGCCTTCTTAAAAAATAAGTTGAATATGAAAATTGGAACCAACGACATAGACATTGCCCATAGGTTGGGTAAGTTCAGCTCCACAGCAAATAGACCGATCATCTGTAAATTCGTGTCCAGACTACTAAGTTGCAGGCGATCAGGCAACGAAAAACACTGAAAGGCACCAGAACTGTGATAAGAGAAGATCTAACATACATGAACGCTAAGCTACTGGAAGAAGTCAGTGCACTAGATACTGTAAAGTCGGCCTGGACAGATCAAGGAAAGATAATAGCTATACTTACAAGTGACAGGAAGATTGTTGTAGATCACAAGATGGATCTGTCAAAATTGCTATGCTTTAACTGTTTAAAAGTGTTTGCTACTGTTTCCTGTACACATGCATATGTGGGAAATGTGTTAAATAGTTATTCTCTTTATATCTTTCCTAAAACAAACATGTGTCAGTTTTACAATGATTCGATTCCATGTAAATTGTATTACCACTACTGCTAACATGTGCCTTTGTTTACAAACTGTACATGCTATAAATAGTAGGTAAAGAGTCTGGTCCCCGCGTCAGCTTTCTTATTCCCATTTGATAACCTCATGGCGCTATTTATAAATTATGCGTCTTACTCATTTAAACGCTTTATTGTTTGCCGTACGTCTAGTACGTATATATTAAAACTCGTTTGAATGACCGAGACTTCCTTTTAACACGAGAAAATAACAAAACAATTCGTTTTTACAAACTTATATAAATTTCACGAGTTTAAACAAAAATGCCTGAAAAGAATGGGAGATAAACCACAACGACTGTTTGTCCTGTCTACACTGTTCATGCAGGGATAAGTATATTTACCAATTTATACGTAGAGGGACCGTAATAATGAGTATGGTCTTTTAAACGTCCAAAAATAAGTTTAGTTTAAATGAGCATTGGTGTGTAGTCAGGTTTCTAAAAATAGATATCGCACACATTCAGCAATATTACACTGTTATGATCTATTTAACTGTGAAATATGTTACACCATATATTATTTTAATGATAAAATTCTCATTTTGTATTCACAATGTGTACTTAAAGTACTAGGAGAGAAATGTAAGTAATCGGTCTGGTTAGCTCAGTTGGTAGACCTTCCGCACAGTAAGCGAGGCCCAGGGACCAAGTCCTGGACTGGCTGCATATATTTCTCATCCTGTTACATGTATATGTTTGTTATTCTTGAACATGACTTTAAATATAAGTGGGATTTAACTTAATTATTGAAAGTAATATTGGTGTTTATTTACTCACATGTACTGTTTGATAGACTACACTTTATAACAATGATAGATTCTTTCAGCAAATGTAAATAGTATATATATGGTAATTAATATGAAACCTAATAACAGAATCTGTAGCTAACTTTTACAGATACAGTGTAGAGAACCATAGCAGTGTGTGTGTAATAAGAAAACAGAATCGTCAAATGGTTTTATATAAGTATAAAATTCTAATATTAGTTACAGACTATTTTTATGACTGAGTTTAAATGTTACAAGCTTTAATGGAAATAAAAAATTGTTTTGTTCAATGAATATGATCAGCATTTAAGGTCTAAGGAATTTAACTATATTTAGACTGTATGATTAATGTTAATTAAATTACTACCAGTTAATTTATTATTGACATTAGTTATTCTGACTTCTGTTAAATAAATATTCTATTTAAATAATAAACTTAACTTAGCATTGAATGGTAATTTATCTATTATAATAAATACATATGGGCTGTGTGATGTTTAACTGTGGCCAGTCTGAAACCATTATAGCCTAGTCAAGGCTATTCTTAGATTTAAATTGTTGAATACTCTTGACAGCTATTCTAAGATTTAAATTGTTGAATACTCCGTTATTTCTGTATATTCTGTTAATGACTAATTAATAGTATACATTGAACATATGATCCTAAATATTCCACTACTGTCATCAGATATTCTATGTATGTTCTATACAATGACAAGTATTCAGGCTTCTCCACAGGCCATTTAAGCGCAGGGGCATCCCAGCACTTGACTATCAGAAATCGTATTCCCCTAGTGCTTGAATTCTTAAACAACATTTTACAAAAGCATACTTTCCTCTAAATCATTATTTTTCTTTGCATATATCATCTCATTTTAATGCCTAAAAGGAAATATACTAATTATGATAACTTAAACTGATTAATACAAGTTTTATTAGTAAAATGTATTTGTTGCTTGAAAATTTGTTGAAGGGGTTTATGCGCTCTTACCCTGGCACTTGCATTCCTTTCTGTGGAGAACCCTGGTACTCCTATAGACTAGTATATCATGAATGATTTTTTGTTGTCAGATTGCTGATGTATATCTCTTTTGTTTTATTTTGTTTTTCTTAAAAATATTTACTATTTATGCAATTTTTGCAGACTTGGAAGTTGACAGTCTACCAAAATGTATGTTTGTAACAGATAATGAAAATGCAAAGCTGTAGGAGGTGAAAATGGGATATGAAAAGATAACACACCAACATGGTATATTTAATCGATCTTGTGAAACAGTGATCATCCCACAGAACAATCCTTCTGATCAGACATCTGTTGTAATATTGAAAATTGTAATATAGGGTGCTTTTTGTGTTTAATTTTGTGGTTATGTACACTGTTACTGTCTGTAAATCATTATTTAGGTTGTTTACATGCTATTACCTGTACATAAGTGGAAGTTACCACCATTTAAGTTGTGTACATGGAAAACCCATATAAATTTTATAGATACAAATAAAATCCTCTCTTCTCATAAATATTTTACTTTGCTGTTAAGTAAATGAGATTCAAAAAAAGCAAGCCATCACTGGAGGGAAATATTTTTTTAGTATTATACTGCCTATCTGTTGAAAAATTAAATGAAATGTCACAACAAATGAGGTATAAGGAGAATAAAGAGGTGATAAAGTCTGGAGTCTTTCTGATAGGAACAGTGGAGGTTTCCTTCCCTCTTAGTAGTCCATTTTATATAACATTATGACAAATAAAGTAACATTTGCATCTATGAATGTGCAAGGGCTTGGCGATAAAAACAAACGAAAAGACACTTTAGATTTTCTGAAAAGTAAAAATTATTCGGTATATTTTTTTACAAGATACCCATTTTACAGACAAAGAAGTTAATTATATACGTACTCAGTGGGGGTATGAATGCTATTTCAGCAACTATTCCAGTCAATCAAGAGGGGTAGCTATCCTTTTTGATAATAATTTTGAATTTAAAATTCATGCGGTAGAACCTGACAAAGATGGAAATAAATTAATCTACAATTTCAAATAAAGAAATTACACTTATTAATATTTATGGCCCAAATAGGGATGATCCAATGTTTTATACAACCCTTAAAAATGACATTTTAAATTATGATGGTTTGTTCATTATTGCAGGTGATTTTAATATGGTCTTAAACCCTGATCTAGATTGTTTTAACTATGTCAATATAAATAACCCAAACGCTCGAAATGTTCTTATTGATGTAATGGTTGAATGTAATTTAATTGATTGTTGGTGAGATCAAAATATGGAAAAAAAGGAATTTACTTGGTTTAAAAAAAATTCGTCAAAGAAAGCAAGACTTGATTATTTTTTTATTTCGGATTCACTTTTAACAGATATAGATACAGTAAAAATTAAGCCTGGATACAGAACAGATCACTCTTTATTAATTTTGACATTTGAATTTGGCAAATTCAAAAAGGGGAGATCATACTGGAAAATGAATAATTCATTGTTAAAAGACCAAAAATATGTCGATGAAATAAAACAAATAATAAACAGAATAAAACTACAATATTCAAAGAAAACGCAACATTTACACATTAACACAATCGAAAATAAAAATTTAGAATTAGAAATAAATGACCAATTGTTTTTTGAAGTATTGTTACTAGAGATTAGAGGAAAAACTATATCATACTCATCATTCAATAAAAAAGACAAGACAAAAAAGAACAATTACTTTATGAAGAAATAGATAAACTTGAAAAAGAACTTGTATGTGATCAAAATACTATTGAAATTAAGAGACAAGAATTAAATGATATAGGAGAAAAAAAATTAGAAGGTATGAAAATTAGATCAAGAGCAAAATGGATTCAAGAGGGGGAAACAATGTCTAGATACTTTTGTAATTTAGAAAACCAAAATTTTGTATCTAAATCAATGTTGAGTTTAAAACTTAATAATGAACAGACAATAAACGATCAAGATAAAATTATTAAGGAAACAGTAAAATTCTATAAAAAAATTATACTCCCAAAATGAAACTGTAGAAGTAGATTTAAATAATATATTTTCTGATATTAATGTTCCTAAACTAAATAATGATTCGAAAAAATCACTTGAAGGTCATATAACATATGAAGAAATATTAGGCTGTCTGAAGAATATGTCAAATTTTAAAAGTCCAGGATTTGATGGTTTTACAGTAGAGTTTTATAAGTTTTTTTGGAAAGACATTGGCCATTTTCTTGTACGTGCGATAAATGATGGGTTTGACAAAGATGAACTTTCAGTCACACAAAAACAAGTAGTAATCACTTGCTTACCTAAAGGAAATAAAGATAAACAGCTTTTAAAAAATGGCGCCCAATATCACTTTTAAATGTAGCATATAAACTAGCATCCGCAGCTATTGCACAACGAATTAGATGTGTTTTGCCATCTATTATAAATGAAGACCAGACAGGCTTTTTACCAGGAAGATATATAGGTGAAAACACCAGGTTACTATATGATATGATGTTTTACTTAGAAAAACAACATAAACCAGGATTATTACTTCTGATTGATTTTGAAAAAGCTTTTGACTCTGTAAGCTGGTCGTTTATCTTTAAAATTCTCAATTTCTTTAACTTTGGCCCTTCAATAACAAAATGGATAAAATTATTTTATACAAATATAGAATCATGTATTGTTATAAATGGACACCTATCTGAGTGGTTCTACTTAAACAGAGGTTGTAGACAAGGGGACCCTCTATCTCCTTATATATTCCTTTTATGTGCAGAAATCCTTGCTGTTCTGATCAGAAATAACCCAGGTATCAAAGGTATAGATATTGGTGAAAATAAATTTTTGATTTCACAATATGCAGATGACACCTCAATTGTTTTAGATGGTACAGAAAAATCATTGTTAAATACCCTTAAAGTTTTAAAATTCTATGCAGAAATCTCCGGCCTTAAAATGAATATTGAAAAATCTAAGACGGTGTGGCTAGGATCAAGAAAAAACTGTCAAGAAAAATTATGTGAGGAATGGCATCTTTCTTGGGTAAATAAATTCACAATATTAGGTTTAAAATTCTCTGTAAATTTAAATGAAATAATAAATATTAATTATAAAGAAAAAATTCAAGACATTAAAAAACTTCTTGCCAATTGGTCAAGGAGAATTTTAACTCCAATAGGCAAAATATTAGTTATAAAAAGTTTAGCATTATCAAAACTAAACCATCTAATTATGGCATTGCCAAGTCCAACTTGTGCAATGATCAAAGAACTAAAATCATTATTCTTTAAATTTTTATGGGACGGTAAACCAGAAAAAATAAAACGTGCAGTTATATACCAGTCATATGAAAAAGGTGGTTTAAAAATGTTTGACATTGATGTTTTCTTTGGCTCCTTGAAATTGACATGGATAAGACGGCTTTTTCAGTCAAACAAACCATATTTATCTATTTTTAAAACTATGTACCCCTATATTATAAACTTCTCTTCATTTGGAGCAGATTTCATTTCTCGACATGTTAATAGAATAGATAACCCTTTCTGGAACGATATATTTAATATTTATAAAAAGTTTTCAACAAATATCGTACCTAGAAACTGGAATAACTTCAGTCCACTCCATTATGGCACAACCCCCATATTAAGGTCGGAGGATCTAGTATTTTACTGAAACATTGGTTTAAAAAAGGAATATATTATATAAATGACCTCATGAATACAAATGGCAATTTCTTCACATACAGAGAATTCACTGAAAAATATAGTGTTAACACTAACTTTATCGAATTTGAAGGACTCGTAGCATCAGTCAGACACTACTTAGATAAGTTATCTTTTCAACATTTATCATGCATTTGCCTTAACCCTTTAATACCATATACAATGTCAACAATCTTGAAAGATAAAAAGGGCTGTAGAACAATTTACCAGCATTTCATGAATAAAGATTATATTCCAACTTCTAAAAAAAAATGGGAGAATGATTTAAATATTCGAATTAATCCGAGAGATAGTAAGTATTATGCTCTTCCTTTCAATGTCACTAAAGACACAAATTTACAATGGTTCCAATTTAGAATTAATCACAGAATTCTTGGAACAAACTCATTGCTTAAAAAAATGAAGATTAAAGAATCCGATGTATGTTCCTTTTGTCAAAGAGAAACCAAAACTATTAAACATATATTTATTGACTGCATAGTAACGCAACAATTTTTTCAAAGTTTTAAAAATTATCTGAATGAAAAGTGCAATACAATAAATACAGACTGGTCATCTTCAGACATAATCTTTGGCAGTATGAAATTCGCAACTGTTATGAATAGGCTGCTATATACTGCTAAACACTTCATATACTGTCAAAAAATGAAAAACAATATTCCTCTTTTTGAACCATTCAAACACTATATTAAAATGTTGTATGAAACAGAACAATGTATTGCCAAAAATAACATTGAGGTGGAAAAATTTGATTTGTTATGGAACCTATACATTCCCCTTATATCTTAAAAATAAAGACTATTAATTTTACATTTTTCAGATTTATGTATTATAAAACTTGCCCTCCAGGATGGCCTCTTTGCTTATTTTGTGTAGACAGTACTTTAGTGAAAATCTCCTGCTGCCTCGATTTTTTCTATTGTTGTTTTTGTTGTTTTTTTTTCTACTTATATATTGTTTTATAATAATCCAACTTCTGTTTTAATTTTCATTAAAAGAAAAGGAAAGTGTTTATATAACAATTTTACATCTGGTCATAGAACACATGTGTACTCTAACTAGAGTTTATCTTATTTGTGAAAGCAAATTTTGCAATAATATAAGATCTTTACTACTGTTTACATCAATAGTATAGCCTATATTTTTTGTGTCACAAATGGAATCATTATAATTATAAGGGACTATGTTAAACTATAAATATCTGCTTGGAAATAGTGTTTACACATGTACACTCTTAAATATGTTTCTTTCAAAACAATTGTATCATTTTATTATTTTTCAATATTTGATTTTTAAAAAAATCAACAACAAAAAAATCCTTACACTACACACCTGTCTCTCTTGAATTCACATATAAGTTTGTTACTTATTCTTTCTGTATATTTATATACATAATTGACATAATATTTTAGTTTGTATGTGAATCTGCTTAATTTTTCATGAAATATATGCAAATGAGAAATATTTTACACTAATATTCAACCAATCCAATAACTGAAAACACATGTTTTATAAAATTTAAGAAATAGGTGATTCTTTTGTGTTTACTGATTCTCAAATAAAGTTAAATATTACTAGAAAAATATAAAATGAACCGAGTTATTTTTGATATTTTTTTTAAAGTCTTCTCCTTGGCTTTCAATAAACACCATCAATTAACACACAAAAAATTGTGTTTATAAACCATTCCAATTATAGATACCTCTAATAAATATAAACACACAAAAACAACCCCAATATAATAAAATTCATGTAATTATTGCCATTTTATCTTTTCTATAAAAAGGGATACACCAAAATACATATTTAATATTTATTAAGGTCCTACACCAAGCCAGCCGTCATTAGACAACATAATTTTCTTATACTATCATCTGCTGTGTCAAACTATATTTTATTTCTGTTTGATTTTTGTTTTAGCTCGAGCTACAATCTATAATTTGTTTAGAATGGTGTGTCCCTTTAAGATTAATGTATATATGTGTATTCGGTGAAAGGAAAAAGAAAGTATACATACCTATAAACGTCGACAGGTCAAGGAACAAAAAATGTATTACATATAAATTTTGTATATTTGTTGAATCAAAAAACAAACATCTAATTCATTTCAAAGCAAAACAATAAGAAAAAATCAGGTTTTTTTTTTCATCACATGAATAAACTTAGTCAATAATGAAATAATTTCAAAAACCAAAATGTATGCTTTCTTTTTCCTTTCAGTGTATATATATGAATGTATGTTACAACTTGACTGATATATATATTTGTACGGTTTGTTGAGGGATGGCCCACCCCGACCCTCACAGACCTGTTACGGGGTGATTAAATGGATCACTTTTCAGTGATTGAAATTAAAAAAAAATAATAATAATAATAATTATACTACTACTAATAATAATAATATTAAATTAAATAAAATAATAATAAATAATAATAATAATGATAAAGTTATAACAATAATGACAATAATACTAGTAATAGTAATAGTAACGATGACGATGATGATGATTTTGTAGGATTTTTTGCGGCGAATTGATGCCTTTGTATCAATTGCTTTCTTGTTTTCGCGTGTGCAAGGTAATTCGGATAAAGTTAATGGTAATGAAATCGACACCAATGGTGATTTTATTGTTATTGATGTGGAAAAAGTGGTACATGTTGTACTAGTTCTCTAAATAGTCCTTATTTATATTGAAGTCAATATATCCAAACGAAGAGCTCTATGCGGGATTATGTGACATCCCGACGGCGGGGAGCTCTATGAGGTTTTATAATCGGAGCTTTATGCGGTCTCACCCGGCGCTTTAGACCACTCGGTCACGGACCAGTACTTAACTAAGTCACTGATCTAATATTTATCAATTTTATTCGCGAAAGTGGCGAATCATGAAGCGCCGATTATCGATTGGTTAGTTGTCCTTTAGCCTACATCTGGACGTTTGATTGACAGGTCGGATAAATCGCTGACCCTTGTAATATACACATACACACAATGCACTGCACCAGAACGTCGAAATATTCATTTAAGTTGTTTTGTCTGTAATTATTTCGCAACTATATTTTCTTCAAATTTCGTGATATTTGCAGAGTCAACGGTACTTTTTGTTTGTGTATAATATATATATATAATATATATAGATAGATATTTCTTTATTTAATTCTCATCATGGTTAATACACAGTATATACATTAAATTAAACATTATATTTAACAGTTAGCCATGCCATTATCTAAAGAATTATAAGATTAAGAGCCTATATTACATGTAAAACATATCTATACATATTTTAAACCAGTTTGTTGCAATTAATAATACTTGTTGTTTATATAGTTACTGATAACCTTACAGACTAGCAAACATACTTGCAGAATAGCACATATAACACACCACGTTTTAACATATATATACACCGTAAAAATGAGAGGACGGTGCTAATCTTGACATATTGTCTAAAATGTTATTAAATTTATATAAGATTACGATGTGAGGAGGAAAGGAAATGCAGATCAGATCTAGAATGAACTGATTAGCACCGACTTCTCACTTCAATGTTAAAATGCTTCATATGTCTAAATCAACTATTACATTATTTATATATAACTATATAAAATATTTCTTCTTCTCTCTAAAATCATAAAACAGGTTTTGGCACTTAGTTTCATAACACTTTGGTTCGATAGTATATAGCATAGTTTATCATTATCGCTACACGAATTAAATTCCTTAAAAACACTTACAATTTCTGTCAATAACTCTGATCGAATGGTATCATACAAAGGACAATATAGTAACACATGCATCTCATTTTCAACTTCATCTTTACAATGAAAGCACACAAGATCATTTACACTCAACTGTCTATATATGTAATATCTGGCAATGCGAAATTAAGTTACAACATATATGCATAAACATAAGCATATGCATCATCATTATTACTATCATTATCGTCATCGTCATCGTCATCATTATTATAATTATTATTATTATTATTATTATTATTATTATTATATAATATGGCAGCTAACACTATATGCTAGATATAGCAATGCAATATAATATTTTAGTTATTTCCTGGCAGCACAGTAAGTTAACGAGAAATAACGATGTACCACACTTTTCTTGTTTATATTATTTATGTATCACGAGTATAGCTATCATACGGTAACACAGTGTGCTAGAATTAGCAATGTACCAGATACAGTCATGTACAAAGTGTGTTAGATATAACAACATTTGACAGGACGATAAATATAGCAATAAAACACAGTATGCTAGACATATGAACGTTCATGTAATACAGTGTCCTTGATATAGCCATGCAGCAAAGTATGCTAGATATAACAATGTAACAGTGTACCAGATGTAATGCATTGTGCTAAATATAGCAATGTTACACAGAAAGCTTCAATAGCAAAGTAACACAATGTACTAGATATAACCATGTAACACAATGTGCTAGATAAAACAGTGAAACATACTGTATCATATGTAATACAATGTGCTGGATAAAGCTATGTAACACAGTTTGCTACAACTAGCAATGTAACACAGTATGCTACAATAGCAATGTAGCATGGTCTGATAGATATATTCGCGTAACACGGTGTGCCAGATATAGCTATGCAACACAGTGTTTTAGATATAACTAGTTATATATCCGTGTAACGCGGTGTCGCAGATATAGCAATGTACCACAGTGTGCTACTAATAGCAATATAACACCGTATGCTACAATAGCAATGTAACAATGTCTGCTGGATATATCCGCATAACACGGTGTGCCAGATATAGCTATGTAACACAGTCTTCTAGATATCACAATGTTACCTAGTATGCTACACTATCAATATAACGCAATGTACTAGATATATTCGTGTAACACGTTGTCGCAGATATAGCAATGTAACATAGCGAGCTAAGTATAACCATAAAATACAGTTTACTAGTTGCAACGATGTAACACAGTGTATCAGATGAATCCAATGTGCTAGTTATGGCAATGTAAATCAGTGAGCAAGATATATAAATGTAATACAATGATATATATATATAACAATGTAACACTGTATGCTCCATTAGTAATGTAACACCGTGTGCTAGATATAGAAAAGTAACATGGTGTTCCACACATAGAAATGTAACACAGTGTGTTACATAAACCAATGTAACACAGTATACTGCAATAACCATGTAACAATGTGTGCTGGAGTATAGCCATGTAACATAATTATACCAGTGACTTAATTACTTAATTGTTTATCTGTCTCTGGTGTGTTTTGTACTGCATACGTTTTGTCAAATGTTATCGTGTTAATTATTTTTGTAAATATAATACTCGTAAACAACCATACATCACGATTCGTAGACTTTATTTGATTTTGGGTCGCGTCTTTAACTATAGAATTGTAATAATTAATGAATTGTTTTTCGTGAATAACTTTTAAGCAGTTTTTTCCACTGATAAAATAATGAACAAAAAGGTTAGATCAATAATAAGTTAATAAATACGTCGGACCAAATGTTTTAAAATGCGAATACGTTGTGAAAGAATGAATAAATCACATTTTATGTTGCTGCAACGGATTGTGCACGTATACAACTTTCGTTTGTAAATTAAGCTGGAGACAGTATGAATAAAAATGTGTTAAATGATTCACAGACGTGGACCCGGCTAATAAGTGTTAGTTTGAACGTAAATTCGGTGAAAAATGAGAATTTTCCTTTTGGTGAAATTAGCAAAAGTTCCCCTTTAACTTCCAGGTAGCGATTGTTTGTAATAAAACAGTTCTTAAGCCTTTCTGCATGTTCATGCATGAAAGCGATCTAAAATCAATGATAAAATAAAAAATAAAAAAATCTTTCATTTTTTTCCCACTTTTCTGAGCAGTCTGGTAAAATTAATCGTTTTTCGTGAATAACTTGTAAGCGGATCATTTTCACTGATCAAGTAATGAACAAAAAAGTTAGATAAAGTAAGTGGTTAGCGAAATACGTCAGGCAAAATGTTTTACAATGCGAATCCAAGGTGACATTTCATTTTGCTGGAACGGGTTGTGCACGTGTACTAGTTTCGTTTGTCATTTTAGCTGAACACAGCATGAACAAAAAATGTATAAAATAGTACATGAAGTTGAACTCGGCTAATATTTGTTAGTTTGAATGTAATTTCGGTGATAAAATGAGTATTTTCCATTTGGTGAAATGAGAAAAAGTTCCCCTTTAACCTTCGGGTAGTGATTGTTTGTAAAAAAACACATCTTAAGACTTCCGGTATGTCCATGTGTGTAACAGCACTAAAATAAATTATAAAAACAACTTTCATTTTAGTCCAATTTTCATTCTGCTATTCTGCTGTTCTGCTGGAAATTCGAAAAAAAAATCTTTTTTAGTATATTGCTATTTTGCTTAAGACACTGATCAAAAAGGTGGACAATGGTGCAGAGAGATGCATCCGGCTTATAATTGCTAGTTTGAACGTAAATCCGGTGAAAAAATGAGAATTTTCAATTTGGTGAAATGAGATAAAGTTCCCCTTTAACTTCCGGGTAGTGATTGTTTGTAATAAAACTGTTCTTAAGCCTTCCTGCATGTTCATGCATGAAAGCGAACTAAAGTCAATAATAAAAAAGTTATATGAAATAATTCGTTAGCGAAATACGTCAGGCATGTTTTACAATGTGAATCCACGGTGAAACGATGAAAAAAATCACACTTTCATTTCACTGGAACATGGAGGTGAACCCGGCTAATAATTGTTAGTTTCAGCGTTAATTCGGTGAAAAAATGAGAATATTACTTTTGGTGAAATGAGAAAAACGGTTCCCCTTTAACTTCTGGGTGGTGATTGTTTGTAATAAAACGACTGACTGTGTGTTCATGTAGGCAATTGTACTAAAATAAGTGATAAAAACAACTTTAATTTCTGTCCAATTTTCATTCTGCTGTTAGGCTATTCTGCTGGCAGAAAGGAAACAACTCGTTCTGCTATTATGCTGGCAGAATGAAAAAAATCATTCTGACTTATTAGACGCGTTACGTGAGAGCCGATTCAAAGCTCTCAACTGTCTTTGCTTGCATGAAACTCTCATCCAGGTGGTTCCATTCAACGACTGTTCGAACAAAGAATGAGTTCTTATACTGTTTGCTTCTACAATTGCCTACTAAGTAACACTGTGAATTGTGTGTGACACTACATTCTGTTGGGTTTTTATATATATGGTCCTTGTATTGCCTAGCTCGGATATGACGTCTCATTCTTTGAGGTGTTAGGTAGTCATCGGTGGTGATTGCCGGTACCGCACCCCGGACGATCTTGAACATGTTATCTTGTCGTCTCTTATGCAGTGGCTGTGGTTCCAGCTGTTCCAGCATCTTTGTCACACAACCCTATTCTCGCGTACGATAATCATTTAAGATGAATCTTGCAGCTTGTCTTTCGATTTTCTCTATGGCTGTTATATCATTTTGGAGGTAAGGATCCCATACAACTGAACCGTATTCCAAAGTGGAACGGACAAGGGAGATGTAGGCTAGCCGTCTGTATTCAAATGAAAAGTTGTTTAGATTGCGACGAAGAAATCCTAGGGTGGAGTTGGCTTTTTTAAAGATATTTCTGATGTGGGTTTTCCAAGTTAAATCATTAGCTACTGTCAGTCCAAGATATGGGTTCGAGTCTACTGACTGTGATATAGTGTTGTCTAGTTGGTAGTAGTGTAATGACGAGTGTCTGGTGTTTCATTATGTAGCACTCTTTTGCGTTGAATCGCATACCCCATGTCGATGCCCATTTGTCTAGATCTTGTAGGTCTTTCTGAAGTATCGCATGGTCGTTGTGGCTTTTAATTTCCCAGTACAATAAGCAGTTGTCGGCAAATAAGCGAACCTGCGATTTTACCTGGAAGATCATTTATGTGGCATAAGAACATGAGGGGGCCTAGTACAGTATCCTGAGGGACGCCGGACTCAACATACACACTGTTTGAATATTCATCTTCTGCTACCACTTTCATATTCCTGTCTTTAGGAAAGATGACAGCCGCTTATGTATGTTCTCTCTGATTCCATCTTTATTCAAACTTCTCGGCCACTTGGCTTTTAACCAGAAATTAAAATAAGAATTGGAACTAATGTACATGGTGCTAATTTTACAGTAAATAGAGAACCAATGTTATTTAATAGGCGAGATTTTCAGCATTACCTAGAAGAGGACTCACTTTATACTGAATATTCCTAGCAGATTTGGAGAATAGTGAGAGTAAAAAAAACTGCTGAAACGAGCTAAACCACGCTCTAACTCAGAACTCATCACGGGAAAGTGAGTCTTACATCTGCAAGGTTAGAGGAGGTTGGCGTACCGACGGACGCATAAGTGTAACTATATACTAGTATGCATAAAAGTGTACTTTTACATTTTGTTTTAAGAAACCATTTATTTTGCGTTTTTCAAGCACATGCAATTGATGCTACGTTAAACAACCCACATGAAATGTCTAGGCCTATTCACCGTCTACAAAAACATCACAACGACAAGAACTCTAACTAGTGAATACTAAGATGAAGTGGTCTTTTATTTACTCAGATACTGCAAATCTCTTACTGTGCCAAACATAGCCGTTCTGGCATTGTAATAAATAATAATGGAAACAAACTATGTCACAAGTGGTTTTATTGATATCTATATAATGTATTATTGATACCCACACAATGTATTATTGATACCCACACAATGTATTATTGATACCCACACAATGTATTATAGATACCAACACAATGTATTATTGATATATACATGATGTATTATTGATACCCACACAATGTATTATTGATATATACATGATGTATTATTGATACCCACACAACATATTATTGATACCAATACAATGTATTATTGATACCCACACGACATATTATTGATACCCACACAATGTATTATCGATACCCACATGATGTATTATCGATACCCACATGATGTACTATTGATACCCACACGATGTACTATCGATAACCGCACAATCTACTATCAATCCCCACACAATCTACTATCATCCCCACACGATGTATTATCTATACCCACACGATGTTTTTACCGATACCCACACGCTGTATTATTGATACCCACACGATGTACTATCGATATCCACACGATGTACTATTGATACCCATATGATGTATTACCGATACCCACATGATGTATTATCGATACCCACATGATGTACTATTGATACCCACACGATGTACTATCGATAACCGCACAATCTACTATCAATCCCCACACAATCTACTATCATCCCCACACGATGTATTATCTATACCCACACGATGTTTTACCGATACCCACACGATGTATTATTGATACCCACACGATGTACTATCGATATCCACACGATGTACTATTGATACCCATATGATGTATAACCGATACCCACACAATGTATTATTGATACCCACACGATGTATTTTGATACCCACACGATGTACTATCGATACCAACATGATATACTATTGATACCCACACGATGTACTATTGATACCCACACGATGTACTATCGATACCAACACGATGTACTATTGATACCCACATGATGTATTATCTATACCCACATGCTGTACTCTTGATACCCACACGATGAAGTATCTATACCCATACCAACACGATGTACTATTGATACCCACACGATGTATTATCTATACCCACTGGCTGTACTATTGATACCCACACGATGTACTATTGATACTCACACGATGTAGTATCGTTACCCATACCAACACGATGTACTATTGATACCCACACGATGTATTACCGATACCCACACGATGTATTATTGATACCCACACAATGTATTATTGATACCCACACGATGTACTATGGATACCCACACGATGTATTATTGATACCCACATGATGTATTATGGATACCCACACGATGTATTATTGATACCCACACGATGTATTATTGATACCCACACGATGTATTATCGATACCTGCACGATGTATTATCAATACCCACACAATGTATTATTGATACCCACATGATTGTATTATTCAATGAATGATGATGAGTAGTTTCTGTGAAATACAGTTTAACAAATCAAAGATCTTAGGAACAATTGTAAAATATGTATATCAAAACTCTGAAAAATCAACAAAATACACTTACAATAGCTACACACTCAATACCACAAATATACTGGTGTGTATTAGTTTCAAAATAAAATCATGTTTGTTACTTTTATTCGAGATATATATATATATTAAATATGTATAAATATATGTTTTAAATATAAATGTCAAAACAATACAAGAAATACTTTTCAACGTCAAGTTCTTCAAGAAGAAGAAAAGGATAAAAACATTAAGAAAATATTTGAATTATTAATACTCTTTCATTGCCATATATATATATATATAAATTTTACATTAAACAATTAAAATGTTATTTCTTAATTTCAGAGACAATGTTTTATATATTGAGCAAATCCAACTGAAATATTTTTTTCATTTGATACATGGAAGGTCTTTGTAACATAAATAACTATCTACTTAAGGTCTTTATAAACATGTAGAATAGATATAACAGAGATGTACGACTTGTAAGGACCCTCAAAACGCATAGAATATGTACAACACAAAATTGAAAGGAGCTCAACTCTCTTAAAACTATCGGATCACAGCCCTTTAATGGGTAAATTTTCTCTTATTGCACATGTATATGCAAGTTGTATTGTTCATATATTTTAAAAAAGATCATGTACAAGAGGCGAAACTATACCTTGGACCAATAACAATCAAGTTAGTTTTCCACTTGTATCGCATTGAAAGACCAACCAGAAATCAAATGTTCCCGATATTGCATTGGTAGACCAGAATTAGATATTTTAGTCTTTTACTGTTAACAACAACATTAGTATAAATAAAATAATCACCAAATATTTTTCTGAAATAATTGAACACTTACATATTCTTTAAGTAAACTTGATATTTTAATCCATTTATAAGTGATCTGGCAAAGTTAATTCTGCTTCTGAGTGTGTGGCAGCCCTGAATTTAGTACAAGTGTGATTCTCTTGTTTATACAAGTTATCTCCCTTTGACCATACTATTGTGAATCGTCCAACTATAGATGAACTGAAGATGAACTGAAGTAACATTTGTTAGTGACCTTTCCTGCTACAATTCTGAAATTTTCATTGGTCTAGGCACTATTGTTCGACATTTCTGTCCATACTTTTATCAGTCTTTAGAAAGTTTTCAGAGGGGACAGATACATAGCTGCATCAGTGTATACATGAAGAGGACTGTATTTTAAAGAATAAGTTTATGTTTAGTATGAATTGTGCTTTATGTAATGGTTGACCCCATGGATGTTTATGGTTTAATTTATCTATTAAATTTTTGACTTTTGTCTGAATCTGAAGACAATTTCCTATTTTTTTTTCATAAGTGGAGTTCATGTTTTCAAAATGGCAGTTGATTTATATATCACCTTTCCCTTCTTTAGTTTGCACTGATAATATCTAATTATTTATAGAATACTAATAGAATCACGGAGTCGGTGCTGTGGTGTGATGCTAAACGAAATAGATGTTTGATTTGGTATATTTAAGTCCATAACTTGGTAAGCTATTGTGTGTCCATGCAGATTCTTATATTGTTATAAATGTTTGATGTATATGTTTACTATGTATGAGAGTAAATTGCCACTTCGCACAATTAAAGGTTTTAATTATTATTGTCTTTATTTGTATATGAAAAGAACTTGAAATCATATAACTCTTGTACATACAGATCGTTTCTAATTAATTGTTATTATGTATAATTTCAGGATGTATTTCATATCGGCGTATCACACATACTATTCTTACTCATACCAAACACAAGAAATATTAATGAAAGAACCTATGTACTAGTTTTAATTTCTATAATACCAGAGGATTTGTGTGTAAAAACTAGGAAGTAACATTTAGTATTAACTTGAGCATATATATTAACCCATTCACCATGAGATACAAATCACATAAAAATTTAAAAGTTACAAAGCATTGTGTACAAATCTATAAATGTTATCACAGTTATACAATGGAACATATGTATATGAATAAAAACTACCCACCACAAGAAAAGTTAAATGTAAATTGTGTTAAAGGCTTCTGCCATCATTTAAAGTGATTTACAAAACAACATTTTAATCAGTAGTATTCATGTCTGCTTCTAAATTGTCATTTCCATTGAATTTTGTCATTAATACCAGTCTAGCTTTGATCATATAGACAGTATGATATGACCATCCTAGTAGGGTTGAGGTTCATCCTTTTTCTTATCTTTCCTGGAGCTTGCAAAGGCAATACCGAACAACGTGGCGGCGGCAGCGCCCACAGCAGCCCATGTCAGGAATTTCTCAACCTGAAGTAAAGTATATTACATTAAAAACAGAAACAATGCGAAAGAAAATAACTGCAAAATATGTACTTGATGCCTGCTCCACTCACAATTGTCTATATGGCATGCATCACCTGGTACCTACTTGACTTATAAAGTCTACCTAATATGCTTAATATCTGTTTGATGCATAATATTCTCTAAAGGTTGAAATAAGCTGGGATTATGATTATTCAAACTAAATTATTACAAATATGCGATTTCAAAAGACAATATGACAGAATGGGGTCTAACACCATGTGTCAACACAATGTCAGTATAAAGTGACAGGGTGGGGTATAACACCATGTGTCAGTACAGTGTCAGTATAAAGTGACAGGGTGGGGTATAACACCATGTGTCAGCACAGTGTCAGTATAAAGTGACAGGGTGAGGTATAACACTTGTGTCAGCAGTGTCACTTTTAAGTGATGGGGTGGGGTATAACACATGTGTCAGCACAGTGTCAGTTTAAAGTGACAGGGTGGGGTTTAACACCATGTGTCAGCACAGTGTCAGTATAAAGTGACAGGGTTGGGTATAACACAAATGTCAGCACAGTGTCAGTATAAAGTTACAGGGTGGGTTATAACACCATGTGTCAGTATAAAGTGACAGGATGAGGTATAACATATGTGTCAGCTCAGTTTAAAGTGACAGGGTGAGGTATAACACCATGTGTCAGCACAGTGTCAGTATAAAGTGACAGGGTGGGGAATAACACCATGTGTCAGCACAGTGTCAGTATAAAGTGACAGGGTGACATACAACACATGTGTCAGCACAGTGTCAGTATACAGTGACAGGGTGAGGTTTAACACAATGTGTCAGCACAGTGTCAGTATGAAGTGACAGGATGAGGTATAACACATGTGTCAGCACAGTGTCAGTATCAAATGACACGGTGAGGTATAACACCATGTGTCAGCACAGTGTGTAGTATAAAGTGATAGGGTTGGGTATAACACCATGTGTCAGCACAGTGTCAGTATAAAGTGACAGGGTTGGGTATAACACCATGTGTCAGCACAGTGTGTAGTATAAAGTGATAGGGTGATGTATAACACCATGTGTCAGCAGTGTGTAGTATAAAGTGATAAGGTGGGGTATAACACCATGTGTCAGCACAGTGTCAGTATAAAGTGACAGGGTGCGATATAACACCATGAGTCAGCACAGTGTGTAGTATAAAGTGATAGGGTTGGGTATAACACCATGTGCCAGCACAGTGTGTAGTATAAAGTGACAGGTTGGGGTATAACACCATGTGTCAGCACAGTGTCAGTATAAAGTGACAGGGTTGGGTATAACACCATGTGTCAGCACAGTGTGTAGTATAAAGTGATAGGGTGATGTATAACACCATGTGTCAGCAGTGTGAAGTATAAAGTGACAAGGTGGGGTATAACACCATGTGTCAGCACAGTGTCAGTATAAAGTGACAGGGTGGGGTATAACACCATGAGTCAGCACAATGTGTAGTATAAAGTGATAGGGTTGGGTATAACACCATGTGTCAGCACAGTGTGTAGTATAAAGTGACAGGGTGGGGTATAACACCATGTGTCAGCACAGTGTGTAGTATAAAGTGATAGGGTTGGGTATAACACCATGTGTCAGCACAGTGTGTAGTATAAAGTGACAGGGTGGGGTATAACACCATCTGAAAGCACAGTGTAAGTTTAAAGTGACAGGGTGGGGTATAACACCATGTGTCAGCACAGTGTGTAGTATAAAGTGATAGGGTGGGGTATAACACCATGTGTCAGCAGTGTGTAGTATAAAGTGACAGGGTGGGGTATAACACCATGCGAAATCACAATGTGTAGTATAAAGTGACAGGGTGGGGTAATACCCATGTGTCAGCACAGGGTCAGTATAAAGTGACAGGGTGAAGTATAACACCATGTGTCAGCACAGTGTCAGTATAAAAAGACAGGGTTGGGTATAACACCATGTGTCAGCACAGTGTCAGTATAAAGTGACATTGTGAGGTATAACACATGTGTCAGCACAGTGTCAATATAAAGTGACAGGGTGGGGTAAAACACCAGGTGTTAGCACAGTGTCAGTATTAAGTGACAGGATGGGGTATAACACCATGTGTCAGCACAGCATCATATAAAGTGACAGGATGGGTTATAACACAATGTGTCAGCACAGTGTCAGTATAAAGTGACAGGGTGGGGTAAACCAGATGTCAATATAAAGTGACAGGGTGTGGTATTGTACCATGCATCAGCACAATGTCATTATAAAGGGACAGGAAGGGGTATAACAACATGTGTCACCACAGTGTCAGTTTAAAGTGACAGGGCGGGGTATAACACCACATGTCAGCATGCCAGTATAAAGTGACAGGGTGGGGTATAACACCACATGTCAGCACAGTGCCAGTATAAAGTTACAGGATATCACACCATGTGTCATCACAGTGTCAGTACAAGGTGACAGGGTGAGGTACAACACATGTTTCAGCACAGTGTCAGTTTAAAGTGACAGGGTGGGTATAACACCATGTGTCAGCACAGTGTCAGTATAAAGTGAAGGGTGAGGTATGACACATGTTTCAGCACAGTGTCAGTTTAAAGTGACAGGGTGGGTATAACACCAAGTGTCAGCACATTGTCAGTAAAAAGTGATAGGGTGAGGTATGACACATGTTTCAGCACTGTGTCAGTTTAAAGTGACAGGGTGGGGTATAACACTATGTGTCAGCACAGTGTCAGTATAAAGTGAAGTGTGAGGTATAACACCATGTGTCAGCACATTGTCAGTAAAAATGATAGGGTGAGGTATAACACATGTTTCAGCACAGTGTCAGTATAAAGTGACAGAGTGAGGTATAACACCATGTGCCAGTACAGTGTCAGTATACAGTGACAGGGTGAGGTATAACACCATGTGTTACCACAGTGTCAGTATGCAGTGACAGGGTGAGGCATAGCACATGTTTCAGCACAGTGTCAGTTTAAAGTGACAGGGTTGGGTATAACAACGTTTGTCAGTACAGTGTCAGTATAAAATTACAGGGTGAGGTATAACACCATGTGACAGCACAGAGTCAGTATAAAGTGACAGGGTGGGGTATAACACCACATGTCACCAAAGTGTCAGTATAAAGTGACAGGGTGAAATATAACACCATGTGTCACCACAGTGTCAGTATACAGTGACAGGGTGAGGTATAACACCATGTGTCACCACAGTGTCAGTATACAGTGACAGGGTGAGGCATAGCACATGTTTCAGCACAGTGTCAGTTTTAAGTGACAGGGTGGGGTATAACACCATGTGTCAGCACAGTGTCAGTATAAATTGATAGGATGAGGTATAAAATGTGTTTCAGCACAGTGTCAGTTTAAAGTGACAGGGTGGGGTATAACATCATGTGTCAGCACAGTGTCAGTATAAAGTGACAGGGTGAGGTATAACACCATATGTCACCACAGTTTCAGTATAAAGTGACAGGGTGAGGTATAACACCATGTGTCACCACAGTGTCAGTATACAGTGACAGGGTGTGGTATAGCACATGTTTCAGCACAGTGTCAGTTTAAAGTGACAGGATGGTGTATAACACCATGTGTCAGCACAGTGTCGGTATAAAGTGATAGGATGAGGTATAACACATGTTTCAGCACAGTGTCAGTTTAAAGTGACGGGGTGGGGTATAACACCATGTGCCAGTACAGTGTCAGTATACAGTGACAGGGTGAGGTATAACACCATGTGTTACCACAGTGTCAGTATGCAGTGACAGGGTGAGGCATAGCACATGTTTCAGAACAGTGTCAGTTTAAAGTGACAGGGTTGGGTATAACAACGTTTGTCAGTACAGTGTCAGTATAAAATTACAGGGTGAGGTATAGCACATGTTTCAGCACAGTGTCAGTTTAAAGTGACAGGGTTGGGTATAACAACGTGTGTCAGTACAGTGTCAGTATAAAGTAACAGGGTGAGGTATAGCACATGTTTCAGTACAGTGTCAGTTTAAAGTGACAGGGTGAGGTATATCACCATGTGTCACTGCAGTGGTAATATAGGAGGATGATCATACCATATGTTAGCCCAGTGTCAGTAGAAAGTGTTTTAATGTGGGATAATACAATATATCAGCCTAATGGCAGTTTAATGTGACTGAGTGGGGTATAATACCATGTGTCAGCACAGTGTCAGTATAAAGTGACAAGGTGGGGTATAAAGTGACAAGGTGATGTATAACACCACCTGTCAGAACAGTGTCAGTATAAAGTGTGGGATGGGTATAACACCATGTGTCACCACAGTGTCAGTATAAAGTAACAGGGTGAGATATAACATCATGTGTCAGCACAGTGTCAGTATAAAGTGACAGGGTGAGGTATAACACATGTTTCAGCAAAATTTCAGTTTAAAGTGACAGGGTGGGGTATAACACCATGTGTCAGTATAAAATGACAGGGTTGGGTATAACATCATGTGTCAGCACAGTAACAGTATAAAGTGACAGGGTGAGGTATAACACCATGTGTCAGCACAGTGTCAGTATAAAGTGACAGGGTGGGGTATAACACCATATGTCAGTTCAGTGTCAGTATAAAATGACAGGGTTGGGTATAACATCATGTGTCAGCACAGTAACAGTATAAAGTGACAGGGTGAGGCATAGCACATGTTTCAGCACAGTGTCAGTTTAAAGTGACAGGGTTGGGTATAACAACGTTTGTCAGTACAGTGTCAGTATAAAATTACAGGGTGAGGTATAACACCATGTGACAGCACAGAGTCAGTATAAAGTGACAGGGTGGGGTATAACACCACATGTCACCAAAGTGTCAGTATAAAGTGACAGGGTGAAATATAACACCATGTGTCACCACAGTGTCAGTATACAGTGACAGGGTGAGGTATAACACCATGTGTCACCACAGTGTCAGTATACAGTGACAGGGTGAGGCATAGCACATGTTTCAGCACAGTGTCAGTTTTAAGTGACAGGGTGGGGTATAACACCATGTGTCAGCACAGTGTCAGTATAAATTGATAGGATGAGGTATAAAATGTGTTTCAGCACAGTGTCAGTTTAAAGTGACAGGGTGGGGTATAACATCATGTGTCAGCACAGTGTCAGTATAAAGTGACAGGGTGAGGTATAACACCATATGTCACCACAGTTTCAGTATAAAGTGACAGGGTGAGGTATAACACCATGTGTCACCACAGTGTCAGTATACAGTGACAGGGTGTGGTATAGCACATGTTTCAGCACAGTGTCAGTTTAAAGTGACAGGATGGTGTATAACACCATGTGTCAGCACAGTGTCAGTATAAAGTGATAGGATGAGGTATAACACATGTTTCAGCACAGTGTCAGTTTAAAGTGACAGGGTGGGGTATAACACCATGTGCCAGTACAGTGTCAGTATACAGTGACAGGGTGAGGTATAACACCATGTGTTACCACAGTGTCAGTATGCAGTGACAGGGTGAGGCATAGCACATGTTTCAGAACAGTGTCAGTTTAAAGTGACAGGGTTGGGTATAACAACGTTTGTCAGTACAGTGTCAGTATAAAGTAACAGGGTGAGGTATAGCACATGTTTCAGTACAGTGTCAGTTTAAAGTGACAGGGTGAGGTATATCACCATGTGTCACTGCAGTGGTAATATAGGAGGATGATCATACCATATGTTAGCCCAGTGTCAGTAGAAAGTGTTTTAATGTGGGATAATACAATATATCAGCCTAATGGCAGTTTAATGTGACTGAGTGGGGTATAATACCATGTGTCAGCACAGTGTCAGTATAAAGTGACAAGGTGGGGTATAAAGTGACAAGGTGATGTATAACACCACCTGTCAGAACAGTGTCAGTATAAAGTGTGGGATGGGTATAACACCATGTGTCACCACAGTGTCAGTATAAAGTAACAGGGTGAGATATAACATCATGTGTCAGCACAGTGTCAGTATAAAGTGACAGGGTGAGGTATAACACATGTTTCAGCAAAATTTCAGTTTAAAGTGACAGGGTGGGGTATAACACCATGTGTCAGTATAAAATGACAGGGTTGGGTATAACATCATGTGTCAGCACAGTAACAGTATAAAGTGACAGGGTGAGGTATAACACCATGTGTCAGCACAGTGTCAGTATAAAGTGACAGGGTGGGGTATAACACCATATGTCAGTTCAGTGTCAGTATAAAGTGTGGGATGGGGTATAACATCATTTGTCACCACAGTATCAGTATAAAGTGACAGGGTGAGGTTTAACACCATGTGTCACCACAATGTCAGTATAAAGTGACAGGGTTGGGTATAGCACATGTTTCAGCACAGTGTCAGTTTAAAGTAACAGGGTGGGGTATATCACCTTGTGTCACGGCAGTGGCAGAATATGAGGGTGATCATACCATATGTTAGCCTAGTGTCAGTAGAAAGTGGTTGAATGTGGTAAAATACTATTTATCAGCCTAGCGTCAGTAGAAAGTGACTGAGTGGGGTATAATACCATGTGTCAGCCTAGTGTCAATATAATGTCACTTAGGGTGGGGGTAATACCATGTGTCAACCCAGTGTCAATATAATGTCACTAAGGGTGGGGGTAATACTGTGTGTCAGCCCAGTGTCAATATAATGTTACTTAGGGTGGGGGTAATACCATGTGTCAACCCAGTGTCAATATAATGTTACTTAGGGTGGGGGTAATACTGTGTGTCAGCCCAGTGTCAATATAATTTCACTTAGGGTGGGGGTAATACCATGTGTCAGCCCAGTGTCAATATAATGTTACTTAGGGTGGGGGTAATACTGTGTGTCAGCCCAGTGTCAATATAATGTCACTTAGGGTGGGGGTAATACCATGTGTCAGCCCAGTGTCAATATAATGTCACTTAGGGTTGCGGTAATACCATGTGTCAGCCCAGTGTCAATATAATGTCACTTGGGGTGGGGGTAATACCATGTGTCAGCCCAGTGTCAATATAATGTCACTTAGGGTTGCGGTAATACCATGTGTCAGCCCAGTGTCAATATAATGTCACTTGGGGTGGGGGTAATTCCATGTGTCAGCCCAGTGTCAATATAATAACACTTAGGGTTGGGTTTAGTATCATATGTTGGCCCAGTGTCAATATAATGTCACTTAGGGTGGGGTATAGTATCATATGTTGGCTCAGTGTCAATATAATAATACTTAGGGTGGGGTTTAGTATTATATGATAGCCCAGTGTCAATATAATAACACTTAGGGTGGGGTTTAGTATTATATGTTAGCCCAGTGTCAGTAATGTTTGCTGTACTCCGACCCAGTATTTTTCATGTGGGAAGGTAGGTAGCTAATTTTATTTTAAGTTAATTGGTTTGTGTTTTTTTTTGCCATGTTTAGGAGGCTTTGAAAGTTAAAATCATTAGTAATTAAAAAAGAGCACCGCAAGCGGGTGCAGATTCTAGTCTTTTTCAAAACCTATTACGAAGGTCAAAGTTAGTGAAGTAAACTTTTTATATGGGCGGGGATGGGGGGTGAGGGTCTTGGGGTCAGTAGCAAAGTTGAAATGGGACTGAGTATTTGATTTAATACAAAACAAATACAAAAAAAATGGGCAGCAGGGTGGGGGTCTTGGTTTAACTCGGGCAGGTAGTCAAGTAGATATGGGATAATGCACCTGGCAAATTCAAACAATGGTACAAAGTTTTTCCAATCTGTGATCTATTTATCAATCTGAATACATTTCATGTACAACAATTCATTTAAATAATCAATTTTAGTTGATAGTGATCAGCTTACAGAATTAATAGTATTACTGAAAAATAAAATTGATTTAAAAAAAAATATAAAAAAAATTCAAACCTGAGCTGAAGAAAAAACTTTAACCTTATGTTTTACAGCCCAAAGTATGGAAATTTAGGTAAGTTAGCTATATACATTGTTTGTATAACATGAATGTGCTTATGAAGTTTAGTCACCGTCACTTGAGTAATTTGTTCAGAAACTGAGAAAAACCCAAGATAATTTAAACATAAAACTTTGACCAGCAGAGACCGCGGCGTGGTCTAGTATTAGAGCGTCCGCCTCGCATGCGGAAAGTCTTGGGTTCGATACCGGCCGGGTCATACCAAAGACTTTAAAAATGGTACTAGAAGCTTCCTCACTTGACGCTCAGCATTTAGAGTAGAGTTCTAGGTCTAGTCGGCCTGGTGTCAGTATAATGTGACTGGGTATGGTATCATACCATGTGTCTGCGGCATGATACTCCAGTGTGACAGCGCTCAGAACACTGTCGCGATATGACTGAAAAATTGTTGAAAGCGACGCTAAACACCATACAACAACATTGACCAGAAAACGATGACAATGCCGACGCCGCCAGGATCATGACGAGCTCTTCATTTTTTTTCCAAAAAGGCGAGCTAAAAATGACTAGTTACAACAATGACTACAAACAACACTGACTAGTTACAACAATAATTAGTTACAACAGTGACAAGTTACAACAAATACTAGTTACAAAATAACTAGTTACATAAATGACTACCTACAATAATGACTAGTCACAAAGACAAGTTGCCAAAATGACAAGTTACAATAACAACTAGTTACAAATATAACAGTTACACAATATTTTGTTACAACAATGACTAGTTACAATAATGACTAATTACCATAATAACAAGTCACCATGACTAGTTGCCAAAATTACTAGTTGCCGGAATGACTAGATGTAACAATGACTAGTTACAAATTGACCAGTTACAACAATACCTTTCTACAACAATGACTAGTTACAACAAATACTAATTACAAAAATGACTAGTTACATAAATGACTACCTACGATATTGATTAGTCACAAAGACAAGTTGCCAAATTGACTAGTAACAATAACGACTAGTTACAAATATAACAGTTACCACAATATTTTGTTACAACAATGAATAGTTACCATAATAACTAATTACCATAATGACACGTCATCATGACTAGTTGCAGGAATGACTAGTTACAACAATGACTAAATGAAACAATGACTGGTTACAAATTGACCAGTTACAACAATACCTATCTACAACAATGACTAGTTACAGCAATCACTAGTTGTTGTACAACAATGAAAGTTAAACAAGAGCTGTTGGAGGGACAGCGCGAACGACTATTTTGATATTGTTCTAAAATAACAGCTTTTCAGAAAATAAGTACCAAATAGAAGACAATTAAAACTCAGGGGTGGTAAAATTAAACTATAATTATTGCTTATCTGTTGAAAATAAATAAGCAAAATAATTCACCAACACTATTCATTTTCATTATCAACAGTTATGTTTTTTGAAAACAATAAGGTGAATGGATCATGGCTCGTATTGCCTTAATATTTTTTTGATTCAGCATGACATATAGGCCTATGTACTAACTTCACCTCAAGAGGGCAATATATCAGTACCAATTCATGAAAATGGATCTATAGTTGAAATAATCTTGTACCAGCATGCACAGTTTATCACAGCTTGAAACCCTTTCATGAAAATGAAGAAAATAAATATATAAAAAAAAAAAAAAAAAAAAAAATGGATTAAACTTTACAAAAAAGAAAAAAAAAGATTAAATTTAAAAAATAAAATAAAAAGGAAATTGTTTACCCCTCAGACCAAAAACACGAGTTGTCAGAAGACAACAAAGCTCGCCTATGGGATAAAACTCACCACCCATGCAAAGATTGAGATTGGAGACAAACATCAATACTTAAATGCAACTAAACACAAAAATTTAACCTGGGTGTCTAAAGACTACGTTGACGATGCCGCCTGGGTAAAAAACAGAAGAAAAAATTTTTACCCCTTAGTGCTAGCCAATTATGCTCCCAGGGTAATGGTTTTAAACACATTTGAGAGAGGACCACAAACTGACCCTATTAACATCTAAGATCAAGACCTTGTACTACAAACTTTAACCTGCTAAAAACAACATGTCAAATCTAAAAGGGAAATAATTCTGCCAAAATGTAATCAAGATTTATGGTTCTTATCTCTATGAGTTTCCTAGAGGATGTTGATCAAACATGTGAAGTTCCATTCATGTCCAATGCTAGGATAATGAAATAAGTACCAAAACAAAAACTTTAACCATTAAAAATCTCTATGTCGAAAAGGGCCGTAACTCTGTAAATATGCAACCCAGAGTTTCTTATATCTTTGCGTTCAATTGATGATACTGAACACACATGTGAAGTTTCATTCATATCGTATGAGTGGTTGCATAGATATTTTACCTGATAAAAAACTCTAACCTATAAAAATTAAGTCCAAAAAGGGCCATAACTCTGCCAAAATGCAACCCAGAGTTATGGTTCTTGTCTCTGTGAGTTCCATTGATGACGCTGAACACACAATCATGTGAAGTTTGATTCATATTAAATGAGTGGTTGTATAGATATCTTACCTGATAAAAAACTTTAACCTGAAATATTAAGTCCAAAAAAGGCCACAACAAATGCAACCAAGAGTTACGATTCTTGTGTCTGTGTGTTCCATTGATGATGGTGAACACACATGTGAAATTTCATTCATATTGAACAAGTGGTTGCATAGATATATTACCTGATAAAAAACTTTAACCTGAAATATTAAGTCCAAACAGGGCCATAACTCTGCCAAAATGCAACCCAGAGTTATGGTTCTTATGTCTGTGAGTTCCACTGATGATGCTGAACACACGTGAAGTTTCATTCATATCAAATGAGTGGTTGCATAGATATCTTACCTGATAAAAAACTTAAACCTGAAAAAGTAAGTCCAAACAGGGCCATAACTCTGCCAAAATGCAACCCAAACTTATGGTTCTTATGTCTGTGAGTTCCATTGATGATGCTTAACACACATGTGAAGTTTCATTCATATCAAATGAGTGGTTACATAGATAACTTACCTGATAAAAAACTTTAACCTGAAAAACTAACGCCGATGCTGACATCGACGCCCGGCGAGTACAATACTAGCCCCCCTATTCTACAAACAGTCAAGCTAAAAATGACAAGTTACCACAATGACTACATACAACAATGACTAGTTACAACAATGACTAGTTACAACAAATAATAGTTACCACAATGACTAGTTACACAAAAAATAGTTATTACAATGACTACCTAAAACAATGCCTAGTAACAATGAATAGTGAATAGTTACAATGCCTAGTTTATGTACAACAATGACTAATTACTGCAATGACTAGTTATAAAATAGGTCCTTCTGGGTTCAATGGTGTGTCAGCTGTAAATACATGAAAACAAACATATGTAAAATACATGAAAACAAACATATGTAAGAATTTATATATTACCTGTTCGCTTTTCTGTTTGCCATATCTACAGTAGCTGGCGAAATGTTCACAGTTACACCAGAGAACATTGTAGCCAATCTCTCCCAACATAGAGATGGCTTGCTCTATTATGTCATCCCTGTCGGCAGGACTGTTGATATAAAGAAAATAGATTTTTTTTAAAACAAGGTGGGAGAACATATAAATCAGGAATTTTCAAACAAATTAAATTGGCTTAAAACCCTCTTTACCAATATATCCTGCCTACAGGTATATATACTCACTGACCCGGTATTGCCAAATTGATATCTATTTAATCATGCCAAAATTATGTATTGGTGAGGGTTTCCTAACTTGGGCTACACGTCTAGGTTGTGCTAAAATTGATTGCAACACATTTTGTGACATATTAAATAGGTTGCATGGTTTCATTCTTATTTCAATTTGATTTGTCATACAGGTTTACACTTTGTATAATTTGTTTCATCTTAGAAAGATTCCCTATTACAATGCAATGGTTGTCAAGCAGTATTTAAACACTGTCTATTTTTTAAATGGTGATTTTGTTTCAAGTTTACCATTCCGATTGAAATATCGATTTTATCACGTTTCCATGGATTTCGAATACAAACCATTTCGAATTTCATTTATTTATGAAAATGACATGCTTTTTATTCATTTTGATAATAATTTTGGTTATTTAAGACATTTAAAGTGTGTTTTCATGTATACGTCCTATAAGTAGTTGTGTTAACACAGAATCAATGATGTATCTACACCTAGGTTGTAACTGTAATTTTACCTATTTTGTTGCAGTAGCAAGCTCAAGTTTTGTCCAATTCAGTGAAAAAAATGACCTGCATTATTTCCTTTTTGCTCTCTATTTACATGCTGAGTTTCATAAATGCAGCCTTGATAAGTCATGTGTTACCACAGAATCAAGGTTGTATAGATCTGTAATTTTCGTAATTTGTTTACCATAGCAACCACAATTTTTGACCCATTGAAATAATAAAATTATTACCTCCTTATTCTTTGGCATATACATATGCAAAGTTTCACAAATTTAGTCTGATACTTTTTTAATATTTTAGTAAATTTCTGGTTGGGCGGAGGGACAGATGTTCTAACAAATGAATATTTAAGTACTCTATGCACTAAGCTGATTACTTAAGTAATTAATATCCGCATAAAAGCATTTTTTAAGTGTCCAGAAACAGCCTCATAATTTTTTCAACTGTCCAAAATATGACTGACCCTTATCCCTAGACACCCATTTTTGTGTGCAGACAGACAAACATCAGATGCTGTATGGGCAGAAAGAGGGTAACCCCATAGTCACCTTCAGTTTAACCATTAGGGGACAAAATAACTGTAGAGGTGACAGGGTCACCCAAAAGAACGCTGCATTATTTTTAGTAGTACTAATAACTGCATAACTATGGACAAAATTTGGTAACACTGGCCAAAAACATTTTTTGGAAATGAGCTCAATGCAAAAATTAATATGTTAAAATTTAAGTCCATAACACATAAAAGTGAGGTTCATCCAAAAGAATGCTTCATGATTTTGAGTAAAATTACCAATTGCACAACTATGTTACAAATTTGGTGACAATGGGGATAAAAATCATTGGAAACAGAGCTTAATACAAAAATGTATCATACATATAA
This sequence comes from Panopea generosa, assembly GCA_029582155.1. NCBI lineage: Eukaryota > Metazoa > Mollusca > Bivalvia > Adapedonta > Hiatellidae > Panopea > Panopea generosa. The sequence goes on from CM055896.1 coordinate 89,190,914, forward strand.
AGACAGTTGAAATAAAAACATTTTGCAATTTAATATACAGATACAGATAGACAACAAAAGTGCTCAGGTGCCAAATATAAACTACCTGTGGTGTAGGAGACCATGTCAAACAAAGCAATAATGATAAGTCAATACTCATTACTGATAATGCAAGGGCCACACCTCAGACATTTACATATTTTCTCAATTTGGCCAACTTAGCTTATGTTCAAGGTTTTATGGTGATATAATACCATGTATATTTGATTAACCCTTTACTTCATATAGACGCCTTGGACACCTCTAATATAGACGCCTTTGGACACCTAATATGGAAGGCTTTTGAATTATTGGGTGAATTATGTTTATATTAACTGACAGAAAGGAAAACAGTGCAGGAAGTGTTCCAATTGATCGTTTTCAAAGGCCTTCTGTGATAGGTACAGGAAAATGTGTATCTATGGAATAAAGGGTTAAGTTCTACAATAGCTGATGATTCAAGTGCCATAACCCCGACATCTTTTATCAGATCTGGCCAGTTCCAGTTCAAGAACTTCTTTGAGATACTGTGGTTATGTAACTACAGTATTGTGTAAGTTCTTTGACGATCCAATGAGGAAAGTTGGTACACATCCCATTGGCCAGTTCATGAACCGGTTCAAGCTAGTATAATTTATATAACTACATCCAATAAAAAGCAGGCACTTGTACACAAGATCAATTTTTTTTTAATAATGTTGTTTTTTTAAGAATCAAGGACCGTAACTTCAGCAATCATTTATCCAGCTCACCCAAATTACTTAACTAAACTAGTAAGGTAAGACCATAATAAATTTATTGATAGATTAACATCCCTGCATGCCCCCTATTTTTCTTACCGCTCGACCCTTTTAATTTTAATAAAAAAAAATAAAATCCTTCTCCCTTCATACATTTTTAAGAAAAATTTGGATGATAATCTGGCAATTAATTTGTAATGGCCTAATAGCATTTTTTAACAAATTCTTTAACAGTTTTGTGTTAGCAAACTTACTTCATTCTATTGTCCTTGCTGTTGTTCTTGTTGGCTTTACATCCCAAGGTCACATTCCAAAAGTTCTCCACCCTTACAAATGCCTTACCGAAACGTCTGCCACAAATTGTGAAGATGGAGCCAGAGTTGACATTAGCATTTAGACCATCATTTTCATCTCCTGCCAAATGGATCAGTTTGCCTTCACCTGGAATTTTTTTTTTTATAAAAAACAGATTTTGTTGTTGTTGTATGGCGTTTAGTGTCGCTTTCAACAATTTTTCAGTCATATTGCGACGGTGTCTACTTGAGACAATATTCTAAGCACTGCCACACTGTAGTATCATGCCGCAGACACATGGTATGATACCCCACCCAGTCACATTATACTGACATTGGAACTCTCCTCTAAATGCTGAGCGTCAAGCGAGGAAGCTTCTAGTACCATTTTTTAAGTCTTTGGTATGACCTGGCTGGGGATTGAATCCATGACCTTCCGCATGCGAGGCGGACGCTCTACCACTAGACCATGCCGTGGTCTATAAAAAAAAAAGAAACAAATATGATAAAAAGAACTTAATGAATTTTACGAGAAATGTCACTGGTAAGTGTCGCATGCCCCAAAAATGGTCGTTGAAAAATAACAACATAATTATGTTATAATAGGTAGCGATGTATCCATGAATATGAAGAGTTATGGACTGATGTTTCAGACATGCAATTTCATGTTTTTACATTAAAGCATGACCTTTACCTTTGTGTAACCTTGACCTTGACATCTGATGTAATGGTCTGGGTATTTCAATAGTTAAATGCTGCTGAAACATCATCATGACATGCTGATCACTTGTGTCAAGCTATGTAAGACAAAGTAACAGATCAATTGATAAATTTAGCCAAGAGTTTTTGAAATCCAACCATGTATGATAAAGTTAAAGGACGGACTTGAAATTTACCTTGACCTTTGAGGTATGGGTCTAGGTCTTACTTATGACACATCATCATGTCACCTTGATAAATTGAGCCAAGTTAAAGGCAAAGTCACAGACCAGACACACAATATCAAACAAATTGAAAGTGTGACCTTGATCTTTGGGGAAAGGTTCTGGGTCTTACATGAAACACTTAATTATGTCATGTTGATCAACTGAGCCAAATGTTTTTTCAATTTATCCATAGATGACAGACCGGACAAGAAATGTCAAAATGACTGAAAGTGTTGTCAAACAAAGTTAAATTGTGACCTTGACCTTTGAAGTTGGAGTTTGAGTATTAAGTGCAACACATCCTCATGTTATGTTGATCATTTATAACAAGTAGTTATAAAAATCCATCTATGCATGACAAAGTTGCAGGCCGGACGCAGAATCTCACAGACTCAGTGCTGTCAAACTCTAATTGTGACCTTGACCTTTGAGGTACGGGTATGGGTCTTACTCGTGACTCGTTGTCATGTTATGTTGATCAAATATAGCAAGTATCATTAAAATCCATCTATGCATGACAAAGTTACAGACTGGACACAAAATCTCACAGACTCAAAGTGTTAGTAAATTAACTCAAATTGTGACCTTGACTTTGAGGTACAGGTGTGGGTCTTACTCGCGACACGTCGTCATGTTAAGTTGATCATTTGTAGCAAGTATTTATAAAATCCATGTATGCATGACAAAGTTACAGGCCGGACACGAAATCTCACACAAACTCGAAGTGTTGTCAAACAAACTAAAATAGTGACCTTGACCTATGAATTACTGGTGTGGGTCTTTCTCGCGACACATCATCATGTTATGTTGATCATTTGTAGCAAGTATCATTAAAATCCATCTATGCATGACAAAGTTACAGGATGGACACGAAATCTCACATGGAATCAAAGTGTATTCAATTTGGTTGTATGGTGTTAAGCGTCACTTTCAACAATGTTTCAGTCATATCGCAATGATGTCTACTTGAGACAGTATTCTGAGCGCTGTTACACTGGAGTATCATGCCGCAGACACATGGTATGATACCCCACCAAGTCACATTATACTGACACCGGGCTGACCAGACCTACAACTGTCCTCTAAATGATGAGCGTCAAGCAAGGAAGCTTCTAGTACCATTTTAAAAGTCTTTGGCATGACCCAGCCGGGGATCGAACCCACGACCTTCCGCATGCCAGGCGGACGCTCTACCACTAGACCATGCTGCGGTCAAAGTGTATTCAAACAAACTCAAATTGTGATCTTGACCTTTGAGGTACGGGTGTGGGTTTTACTCGTGACACGTCGTCATGTTAAGTTGATCATTTGTACCAAGTACCAACAAAATCAATCTATGCATGACAAAGATACAGGCAGGAAATGAAATACCGGACAGAAGGACGGACAGACACTGCGATTACTATATGCCACCCCAAAAATTTTTGAGGGGTCACAAAAAAGTATCAAATTAGTCTTCTTGCAATGTTGGTAAATACAGCAATGTTATTAACCACAAGGGCATTAACTCTGCATGAAGTCAACGTCACAAGATATTAGCAACATACATTAATATGATTTACATCTGATGTTAACCATGTATGCTAAAGTTAAAGTCAATGTTCTCTGAAAAATGTCAGATATATAACTAACATTCAAGTTTAGTGAAGATCAATGTGGTTGCTAGAGTGCACACAAGGTATTACAATATCCTTCTTTTAAGCTTATATGGCAACGCATGGTCTTGTGGTAGAGCATCAAACCCATGATCGGCAAGTCGTGATTTCAATCCTCCCCAATGGGTATGAGTAGTGAGCAAAACTCATTTCCTGCATATGCTTTATAGTATTGGTTCTACCCAAGAAGACTTTGAGCATGATTTGTATAAATTGTTATAACTTGTTTCGCAATAAAAGTAAAATGGATAAATTTAAACTATCTGATGTGTCTCATAAGTAAGATAAATTTTTTTATTTACATAATAAACTGTGATAAAACTTATGTTTAAAAATAATCAAGACATTGGCATGAAACAAATATATTTTGTCACTCACCTATGTAGATAGCCCAGTGAGAGTAGATTCCTCTATCAAATTCCACCATATCTCCCTTTTCTAAATCTGCCAGGACTGTTTCATTATGGCGTTGTATGACTGAAGCAGACGACATTCTGCCAATATCTACTTACAAGTTGAAGTGACTAGGTAACTAAATACTTTTGATATCTTGTCTTGGTTAAAACTGTAAGAAAAAACAAACAATCCATAGAATTGGACACTATTTTTAGTAGAGGCACAGATCTCTGTGGAAACTATTTTAAGTGTAATAGATCCCTATAGACACTTCTTTCAGTGTAAACACAGATTTGCACAGACACTACTTTTAGTGGAGAAACATAGCCCTGATTTTGACTTAAAAAGGAATTTATCAGGATATTTAAAACTTTTAAAATTTGTCAAAAATATGTTTTTTCTAATATAATCATGGCTATATATACTCAGTAATCTTGTATTACAAATATTCATATATATTTACACTTGTCAAAATAATATATCAACAAGAGTTGTCAGAAGACAACAAAGCGCACCGATGGGATACAACTCACCACCCATGCAAACATTGGGATTGGAGGTGAACACCAATACTTAAACGCAACTAAACCCAAACGTTAAACCTGGGTGTCTACAGACGAAAAATTAAGTCCAAAAGGGCCATAACTATGCCAAAATGCAACCCCGAGTTATGGTTCTTGTCTCTGTGTGTTCACTGATGATGGTGAACACACATGCGAAGTTTCATTCATATCCAATGAGTGGTTGCATAGATATCTTACCTGATAAAAAACTTTAACCTGAAAAATCAAGTCGAAAATGGCCATAACTGTGCCAAAATGCAATCCAGATTAATGGTGCTTGTCTCTGTGTGTTTCATTGATGATACTGAACACAAATGCGAAGTTTCATTGATATGCAATGAGTGGTTGCATAGATATCTTAAACTTAAACTCAACTAAACGCAAAAGTTCAACCTGGGTGTCTACAGACGAAAGTTTAAGTCCAAAAGGGCCATAATTTTGCCACAATGTAACCCCGTGTTATGGTTTTTGTCTCTGTGTGTTTCAATGATGATGGTGAACACACATGCAAAGTTTCATTCATATCCAACGAGTGGTTGCAAAAATATCTTAAACTTAAACGCAACTAAATGCAAAAGTTTAACCTGAATGTCCAAGTCCAAAAAGGGCCATAACTGTGCAATCAAGAGTTATGGTTCTTGTCTGTGTGTGTTCCATTGATTTGGTGAACACACATGCAAAGTTTCATTCACATCCAATGAGTATTCGCATAAATATCTTAAACTTAAACGCAAAAGTTTAACCTGGGTGTCTACAGACGACGATGCTGGGGTCATGACAATAGCTCTCCTTGGACTTAAAAGAGATTTCCTAACTCAGGCTACGCGCCTAGGTTAGACTTAATAGATTTCTCGCTTAAAAGTACAACATATTTTGTGACGTATTAAATGAGTCACGTGATTTCATATGCCAGATTTTATATATTATATGTTATACACAGCCATGTCTACATGATTGAAATATTAAATAAAAATACTCTGGGACAATTATTGAATAAAATGGCATACCCTACTCACTCTCCACCTCAAGTTGCAACATGATTAAATAAGTATGAAAAAGGGGAAAATCCAACCTCTGCCCCACAGTGCCTACCATAAACGCTTTAAAAGCAACCTTAACAAGCATTGGCCAACAATACCTGCAAGTTTAGGCCTAGTTTCTACCAAAAAAACAACAAGAAGAAACACAAAAGAAGGACCAACAAAATCAGAAGGTTCACATGGTATTACAGTCTCAGTTACAGTAAGTTACCCTAGGTTACAGTAAGACTCAACAATGGCAGACCAAATCAGTGTGAGCTATTGTCAGACAAATTTACAAGTAGAAATTGCTGAACACTTCAAAAACACTGGACAGGTCTATTACCTGGAACCCTTCTTAATACTGATAAGGAAAACCCGGAACCCATCATTCAAAATTAGCTTTAAATTTCGCTTAACTTTCCCAAAGACGTGTATAGAAGGATAGGAAACTTGCATCTCCCGACTTAAAGTTGATGAAATAGCACACAAAGGATTAATAATTTGCAAATTAATCATTTATAATTCACAGGCAACAGATTTCTTGTACATAAATTATAAGTTATATGTACATGATGTAATCTTTGATGTTTAAACATGTTTCGATCACGCAAAATGATCTTGGATTAAAGATATTGAGGTTTGAAGGAAATTTATCGTAATTTGTCACTTTTCTTAGCTGCAGTATATAAATTTTGAAATAAAAAAAATACTTTAACAATTTTAAACACAAATTTCTAGTAATGGTATTGTTTTAATGAGAATTTCATATTGCAATGTAGGAATTTTGATTTGTGTTCCTGAGATGAATGGAAGTTAAGACTCATTGAAAAAGCGAGATATTGCGAGATGTTGATTGAATATGCGAGCATTCACAAAATTTCAATCAGTTGCCTTTCCTTTTCTATATAAGTCCTTGACTTCCCTAATTGAAAATATTGAATATTTAATAATACTGAACCCTTTATTTTTCTTTATTAAAGGGAATTTATCAGGATTTAAAAACAAAAAAATATGCTGTAAACATTTTTTCCAATAGATCATGCCTATATATACTCATCGACCGCGCACTACCAAAAGGATATCTATTTAAACATGCTGAAATAACATATTGAAGTGGGGTTTCCTAACTTGGGCTATGCGCCTAGGTAAGACTAAAATAGATTTCCCGCTTAAAATTGCAACATATTTTGTGACGTATTAAATGAGTCGCGTGATTACGTTTTGATTTCAAACTGATCCGTCAAACAGGTTCACACGTAAAATTTGTTTCATCTTAAAAGAAGTACGAATGACATTGTGAAGCAGTATTTAAGTGCTGTCTATTTTTGGAATGGGGATTTCGTTTCAAGTTTACCACTCCAATTGAAACATCGATTGTGTCACGTTTCGGTGGATTTGATATACTCAACCATTCGGATTTTAATTATTAATGATAATGAGAGGCTTTTTATCTAATTTTAAAATAATTCTATTTTTTAAGACATTTATAGCGTTTTTTTCCTGATAAACTCTCTTTAAGAATGAATTTTTTAGATCAATTCTAATGATATAATTTATATCAATGACATACAAACTGCCAATATAAAATAGAGAATGAACAAATCCGTTTCCTGGTAGAATAAGTACACTCTACCCACTGCACTACCACCTCGCTTAACCCTTTACATAATAACTGACAGAGTGGAAAACAGTGCAGGAAGTGTTCTGAACTCTTCCTGCACTGTTTTCTAAGGCCTTCTGTGATTGGTGCGGGAAACCATGTATCTATGGAGTAAAGGGTTAAATGAGTATTTTAATAACATAAATATATAGTTTGATTAACTGTTACAGAAAACTGTCTACTGTATGTAAAAGACTAGTTCGAGCCTTCTCTGACCCTTACACAGCCTTTTTTACGATTTTTGACATTTCATTTTGCCGCAAAAAAAGAAGGCTATTAGGGTCAGAGAAGTCTCGGATTAGTAAAAGACCTACCACAATTCCGCTACATCCACTGCCTGAAGCTATGGATCTATTCCGTGTTTCTAGAACTCCTGATGGCCATTAACTACTAATGTCTGTTCTTATTTCTTATTACAACCTGACAATTGTTATGTCATAGAATTGTCTGGAAAACCGAAATCGAAAATGAAAGTGAATCTGTTGTTTTGGTATTTTTGGGGTGCGTAGAAACACCGGAAAACACCGGAAAACACCTAAAACACCGGAAAACACCCCAAAAACACCGGAAAACATCCCTAAAACACCGGAAAATACTATTAAACGTATTAAAATATTAAAAATGTAAATGTTTCATACCAATTACTATATGTAAACTCTATTTTTGACAATTTAGTAGGTGTTTTTCGGTTTCTCATGTCGGCATTTATTCGTATGCGGTGACCATGAAATCTGGCACGTGTGATAATTACCAATGGCTGTAAATATATTATAGATTATTGTTGTGTGTATTCTTTTTAATTGGTTTTGGACAGGCATCAATAATTTATACAAATTAGTGATAATAAAAACAATAATTGAGTAAATATCAACATCTTTTATTTTTAATACAAACAAACAAGATAATGTCATATAGTAAATGTACAAAAGAAAATAACAAAAAGCAGTATTGCGGTAGTAACATTAATTGTAAAGGTAACAAGTATTTAAATGAGAAATATAAATATATGTAAATTCAGAATAACATTATTGCATATAGGGACCTTGATGTAAAAAGTATCAGGTTTGTTGGTGTGAAATATAAACATATAAAACTTAAATTCAGTGAAAATGTTATAAAAATATATATCACATGTATAGATGCATAGATGTTAAATTGAAAGTACGTTGTAAAAGTTATGATAAGTAAAAGATAAATCACGCATGACTAGACAAAAATCACATATGTAAAGTATTAGGTAAGAAAATGCGAACTATAAATATATGTAAATTCAGAATAACAATGCATATAGGGACCTTGATGTAAAAAGTATCAGGTTATTGGTGTGAAATATAAACATATAAAATTTAAATTCATTGAAAATGTTATAAAAAATATATATCACATGTATAGATGCATAGATGTTAAAATGAAAATACGTTGTCAAAGTTATGATAAGTAAAAGATAAATCACGCATGACTAGACAAAAATCACATATGTAAAGTATTAGGTACGAAAAATGCGAAATATAAATATATGTAAATTCAGAATAACATTATTGCATATAGGGACCTTGATGTAAAAAGTATCAGGTTGTTGGTGTGAAATATAAACATATAAAATTTAAATTCATTGAAAATGTTATAAAAAATATATATCACATGTATAGATGCATAGATGTTAAAATGAAAGTACGTTGTAAAAGTTATGATAAGTAAAAGATAAATCACGCATGAATACACAAAAAAACCACATATGTAAAGTATAAGGTATGAAAATGCGAAATATAAATATATGTCAATTCAGAATAACATTATTGTCTATAAAATTCAATTTCGTTGAAAATATTATAAAAATATACCTGCAATACACTACCACCCTAGTAACTGGAGCTCCCAACAAGAGGATTCTCGGCGTGTGTATCACAAGCATAATGTTTATAAATAAAGACAAATATACATATTTATACATAGAACAGTTTTATTTACAAAAACCTGACCAGACACCCCCGCACTTGAATAATTAATTTGTACATTTGTTTCAAGAACACAACTTAAACAGGGTACCTGTCATGCACTACCACCCCAGTAGCTGGAGTTCCCAACAAGAGGATTCTCGGCGTGTGTATCACAAGCATTGTTTAAGTATTTGATAGCAAAAATACAAATTAATTTTCAATTTTTGTTCGTTTTGCTGTCATCGTCCTTTCATTGACCTTACGTTTTTGTTGATTTGGTTTCTTACCGTGTGTTCTTGGGGCAACGATAGTCGACTTTCCGTCGGTCGATGTCAGATAACCTGTTTTTTCTATTACATGATTTCGGTATCGTGTATAGAGTCTGTTTTTTTGTTCATTTGTCATCGTTATCCATTCTGTCTTTGTGACTTCGAATTTGGCATGAGATTCCGCCAAACGAAATTCACCCGTTCTAAGCAAAGCGCTTCTAAGGTCCATGTATTGTCCTTCGACCAGGTAATACAGGGATTCTACCAAGTCTGTTACAGGTTTTGACTTCCAGTCAACTGTCTGTTTAAGTATGTGGTTGACAGATTCACAGTTGTTGTTCGTCCAATTGTTTTCAATTAAGTCATTTCTAGCCGGCTCATTGACTTTAGTTTTTAACAGAGGTCGAAGTTTGTCTTGAAAGTATTTAATAAAATTGTCAGAGATACCTTCACAGTGAGATACAAGTTGGTCACACTTTTCTTCAAAACAGATACTGTCGTCCGCGTCTAAAATGCCACCGTCTGCAAATATTTTGTTCAGAATGTCATTTCTGTCCGTTATGTTGACCACGTCATCAGTCAGTTTCTGTTTAGCATTCTGTCGCAGATGTCTGGTACACAGTACATGCGTTGCCTCAGGGAATGCAGTTGTGATTGCTTTCACTAGAGCACGTTCGTCGTCACTGCCTATTACAAATTTGTCCAGAGGTGTGTCTATGACCTTCGTTTTCAAATGATAGAAGAAATGGCAGTAAGATTCAAAGTCGCTGTTGTCATGAATGTATAGTGGTCCAAAAAATATTGGCGAGTGACCTGTATGGGTTCTTGTCACTGTCAGTTGTTTGTAACAAGTAACAGTCACGTGCATGTCACACAAGTTGAACGTCTTGTCAACACCTAATATTGTATGACCTTTGCAGCAGAGTTTTTTTAGGTCCGTAATTTGTTCGTCCGTGTACAGAATTATACAGGGTGTCTTGCCATTAGTCCTAACAATTGACCTTACGAACTTGTCATTGTCAGACACCCTGTTTTCTAAAATGTTTATTTGGTCTGCAATGTTTTTTTTAGGTCCAGAATATGTTTTTTCTTTACTTGTCATGTATTTCTTTTTGTCTCTTATCTGTTGCAGACCAGTGGGTCGAGTAACCTCGTCATATTTGTGTTTAAGTTTTTCATAAACTTGTTTTGGTTTGTCTTTTGTGACCATGTCCTGAACGTCAGTCATAACATAGTCAGGTGTGCGGAGGTAGTCTGATGGTCCGATTTTTTTTGAATTGCCATGTGGTGCTAGACCGGGGAACTTTCCTAAATACTCAACAACTGCAAATTTACTTACCAAACCCCCATCACCTAACCACGAAACTCGTTTTTTGTATGAAGCATCCAACTTCAATGTTGTATAATACCTATGAATAGTCACGACCTGGTATTTCTCTGGTTGCGGATTCATAGGCACATACACTATTTTCCGTTGGATGCGCTTTTTGGTGCAGTATTCCCCATCTTTGAAAAAAATTACCGAAAGTCCCCCATGTCCCGAAAATAGAGTGTTTTTGGAAAGGTCCCGCTTGATGTATCCCAAACCCCACAGTCATCAGAGAAAGAACTAGATTTTTTTTGTGCCCGTTTATTTTGGTTGTTTGAGTTTTCAATTACGAAATACACGTTTTGCTTAATACCCCCCGGAATTTTAGCCAACCCTACAGTTCCATTCGCTAACAAATCTACAACTATGCTTGTTTCCAAGAACCCCGTATCTAGCACCCCTTGTGTTTCACTGTTTGGTTCTGCTGCAGACACAAATGGTATATCATCTGTCAATTCAGAACCGACAGTCATTGTCAGTGATGATATATCAGTTGTGTCTGAAACAGAAAGTTTTGTTTTAGACTGTACATCATCAGTTTCAATGACTGCCATTGCTGAGTTGACTGATGATGTACAGTCAATGGCAGTCATTGAAACTGATGATGTATCAACTGATGAAACATCGTCATATACAGTATTACTTATATCCAGTACCGCAGGCTGAAGACTGTTCTTCGCTACCAGCGGTACAAAATGATTTGGTGTGAACTCAGTCACAGATACTGGTGTTGTCACACATGTCCACATCACACATATTTCGGGAAAGTGGTTGCTAACTGCGCGACCGATTACCCGCCGTGTATGAGGTTCCGAAGAATATTCCGGATTAATTTGTGGCGGGTAATACGACCGAATTGGTTTTCCAATTGCAGCGCTTAATGCGTACATGTGCACGAGCCCGGATAATGAATTGATGAATACCGCGTCATGAACTATACTCTGGTAATCACCAGTGACGATTCTATTGTCACCAACAACATCATTCAGTTTTTCAAGAGTTACTGCCCCTTATTTTATTGTTTTACATCCGGTTGTTTCGCTTATGTGTCTATTCGCCCCGAAGAAGAACGGTTTTAATTTTTGGTTAGGTCGCATTAGTTCACCGGTGAAATCGCCAGGTTTTTATAGAAAATATATGTCCTCTGTATCGAACGAAATAAACAATTATATGTTATTGATTTTGTTGTTATTTTCATTGTTATAGATTCAGCATATCTTAATCTTTGTAACAATTGATTAAAACCATGGTTATTAACAACGAATATACTTAAAATAGCCATTCAAACGCAGCCAGAATTAGTCAAAAACTTCAAGACCAAATTTAAGGCATTATTTTATTTTTTTGATGTATATGTCAAGGGCAGTACATAATAAATGGGATTAGGGCAGTTTCAAATCATTATCACTTATATATACGCCAAATTTGCCGTTCCCCTAGGGCCGGAAAAGTGACCGGATCGGCCGGAATTTGACCGGGTTTTAGTAGTACCCCATTATGGGAATGTACAAACCGCAATTGATACTAAAACTCGGCCATATGTACCGACTGACCCGTCCACTTTACGGCTGCAAGGAAAATGCAACTGCGGTGTGTGTATTAATTGATTCTGTTGCAATACAAACACTTCTTAAAGAAATCGGCTGGGTGTTTTGTCGGATCGCCGAATAATTAAAAAACTGACATTAGTTTACAAACACAAGCACGGCCTTATTTAAGCGAGCTATTTTCCCCGGCTGTTGCAACTTTTAACGAAACAGAGGAAATGTATTCTTACAATCTTCGAAATTCTTTTTATTTAGTAACATTACCACGACGTTTGGAAATATATTCTAAATCGGTATTACGTTTGGAATGACCTCGATATTTCATTAAGAAACGCTTCGTCCCTTGATTCTTTTAAATCTAATTTAAAAAACAAATGTAAGACTCAACTTGTACCAACTTTCTTTCTACATGGAGAACGTTTTTATGCAGTATTCCATACACGCATTAGAAACACATGTAGTAATTTAGATTTTGACATTTGTAGCAATCACCTGAAGAATGATCCTGACTGTATATGTGGAAACGGAATTGATGATGCTGAACATTATTTGTTTAAGTGCAGTAGATTTATTAATGAATGAATACGTTTATTTCAAAGAACACGCACATTTCATTTTCTAAGTACAACAAAACTCTTATTTGGTATTAATAATGGAACAGTCGAAGATAATTAAGCTTTATTTACAGAAGTTCAAAATTATATTAAACGTACTCGCCGTTTCACTATAAGGTAATGGGCAGGGTGGTCGAGGGTAGGAACCAGACAAGGACGTTGTGTCGAAACGGCAGGGGTAGTGACGATGTTATTCTTCTCGTATTCCCTTTTTTCTCTCTTTTTCGCTTTCTTCAATTTGAAGTATTTATTTGTTTTCTACCGCCATTTTAGTTTAATAAACGTAATATGTAACGCTGTGGGAAGGACAGTAACTAATGTTGGAATAACTTGTAGTCCAACCCAATTGCTTTTTTCATGATTATTATGCCACTGTTTATATATATGTGTATTGTATAATGAAGCTTGCAATAAAATATTATTAAACTTAATTAAACATTGCTCTTTGCATATTCAATAAGAAAATATTGAAAAACAAAATAAAAATGCCTTAATTGAAACTAATTTTTTTTTTTGAAGATTTTTCGCCTTTTTGAACGATTCCTGCTGAGTTTATGTAAATCCTTTTCAAATAACCATCTATTTAATCGATTGAAAAACAAGGTGAGTTTACCGGTGTGGCATATATTCAGGACATATCTCCGAACATGCACAAGTTTTGTTTTTAATTGTGTTTTTTTTTTAAATTATATATCCACAAATTGTTTTAAAATATACATGTATATGATCACAGTAGTAAATAACATAACATTAAGTACGTTAGAAAATATATAACGTTAGATTCAAGACATTTTGTTAAATATGCAAATCGAAATGAACAATGATTGAGATAAGTACATTTAAACATCAAAATAACTATTAAGCACACCTAGTTTTGCATTTTTCCTGCATCCGGAATTTGGCTGTGTCAGCCGGAACTTGGTCGGGATTTGGTATCACCAGTGTATTTAGTACCACGTGCGCGGTTGTTTTTATTGTCTTTAAATTAAATATGTTGTTTCACTCAAATTTTGCATCTTTTCATCAATAAACAAGACTATTTCGTACAAACTCAAACATATACATTCATTAAATATATTTACCACCTCTTTGATAAAACCTAACTATTGGATGCTTTTTAAAAGCAGCCAACTTGTTGTAGAGAATGAATCTTTTTTAAGGACTTGTCATTCATATAAAAACTCAAATCACATAATGGGAAGTTTATGTGTTTTGTCTGTTGACATTTACAGTACCAAAATACCATTAGAAAATGCAAATAACAAAATGAGCATTTGAATATCGGAACTGCATTTTGAAATAAGACACAATGTTTATTTATCACCGCCACTGTGCACTTCCTGCTCTGGTATTAATAATAGTATTATAATAGTATTTTTTCTTAAAATTTTAGGTATCAGCTTCTTCTCTTCCCACTGACCCCCCCCCCCCCCCACACACACACACACCACCACCGTCACACACCAACACACACACATACACATACACATACACACACCCTCCATTCCGAAAGGTTTGGATGGGGGTGCAGCTTTTACCCCCTTCCAACATTTGATTTGAAATGTTTATTTTATAAAGGACTTATATAATTCCTTGATTTGCTGTTCTCCATATGAGTGTGTGTTAACATCTAATGATTATTTTGGGCTATAACCGGTTGTATTAAATTTTTATTACATAGGGCCCCTATGTGTATCCTAAAAGGTCATTAGAATGCAGGATTAGTTTTTCAAGCTATCAAAATATTCATACCCCATCAGTGGGAGAGGGACAGCCCCACGCCACACTCTCTACCAAATAGTTTGATGCTGCATAAGAGTTTTATCTATCAAACATAATTACACACAAGATCACACTTTAATATACAAAAGTTATTGCTTTTTTGTTGTTGTTGTTGTTTGGTGCTTTTTATTTGCTTTTATACAATGTGTTAGTCGCATATATAGATGTAATAAGGTAGACTATTCTGGTCTTGTAAGATTAGTCTCCCTTTGACCACTCTTGCATGAGTAACTTATCCAGCGTTTCAGAGTTCCCGCTGTTGAAGCCACATGACTCCAATTTCATGCAGTGGTCTGACGTCTTTTCAAGAGAGAATGTCTTTTACATTTTGTTAATAATTATAGAGGATTGATGGAATTGTAAGGTGAGAATAGGTTTTTATTGTTTGGCAATTAATTTTTAAGGAAAGTTGCTAATGAGCTGTGTTTTACTTGTAAAGTTTAGATATTTTATTTATTCATGTACATGGTTTGTTTACAGCAACATGATTGATAATTCTAAGATGACAGCATATTTACTTTATAACAGTTGTTCTAAGAATTCCCTGTTTCTATCGAATTGTGCACCTTATCTTTACAGCTAACAGTTAACACAGATAACCAGCTCACCGTGTGAATGTGGTGTGAAAAAATCGGGAGTTCAATCCACAATTGGTATGTATTATTGTATATGTAATCTATGTGGCATTGTTATCTTTTATATGTTTTAATTGATCGATGTTAAATATCCATTTGGTCGACCACTAGACCAGAATACAAATATATATTGTTTAACGTATTGCATAATGATGTAATTGTATTCAATAATGATATATGTAACAGTGTTTATTTGTATGTAATGGACTCAGGACAAATGTATTTGGTGTGGTTATATTCGTGTATTTCAGGACTTGAGATATATTCAGAGAGATATACCGGTAGCAGTGTCCGACAAATTGCTATAGTGCGCTAGTGATTACTAGATGTTATACAATTCATGAGGTTCATTAATATTCATGTTGAACTCATTATATGACAGTGTGTTATAAATTATATGTGTGATTAGTATAAGTAAAAGTATAAATTATAGTTTATACTGAATGGACAAACTTGATTAAACAATAAGTCGAACTCAACCTCGTCTTGGACATACCCTTTATAACATTTATTAAGGGTATAAGCCATAAAACGATCACGTAACATATAACCACGCGAAGGCCAATATGAATCGGGGCACAAGGAGACAGTATTTTAAGGTAAATCTATATAAAACTTACTTTATTTGTTAGTCAAAAAAATAAGTCGGAAAAAATACAGGAAATAGGATATACTTACTGATTATGAATGGGCAAAACCAATGCAAAGTCAGCAATTGCCAAGATACAAAACTCTGTATTGCAGTGACCAAAAACAACACCCATCAGACTTCTGATAATCTTGATATTCGAGAACTCGACAAACCGAAAAAAGCGAGAAAGTGAGAAGAACCAATGAGAAGAACCAATGATAAGAACCAATGAGAAGAACTATTGTTCTTACACATTTTCAAACATGGATCTCCAATAATAGGTGTTGGTGTAGAGTGCTCCCGGTATATATAACGCAAGAAGCTTAAAAATGGATTTTGTCGGTCCAAGAAGTAGTCTAGTCTGAGATACCGCCGTTACATGACAATTATGTAAGAATAGTGAATGTTGAAGGGGTGCACATGTAATGCATACTTTTATTGTTTTAGAAATCATTGTGTTCTAATATATGGCATGTTTAATTCCATTTCACCGTGATTTTATAAATAAAGAAAGCACCACATCTATATGTTGACTTTAAATTTATTATACCAACCTTTAAAAAGATTTTATTAAGAACTTCATGTACACACAATACAAGAATTTAAAGGAATTGTATTGGCACATTACTGTCAATTCCCTGTCCTAAATATACACGCATGATGATACACTTATGACTTAGGAATATACACGTCTAAAATGTCTAATTGCATAACCTCTTTATTACAAACATCGGGGTTCTGAAGCCACGTTTTTGTTTTTGTTTACATTCGCCATTTTCAGCAAACGCTTTCGGGTTTTCGATCAATAATCGGATAACATCGTGAAGACTCGTTCCCGATCACGTTTTCGAGGCTTTGTTCGGTAAGTTTACGGAGTTCAATGTAAACATTGCGCAATACTTTATAACGGGACGTATTAAAATTTTGGCCAATATTCAATTACTGTTAATTTGATTACTTTCAAGTAAATAAAGCTTATACGTCAATACATAAACATTCTTTTGTGCACACTGCATACAGGAAACGTGTCGTATAATTTTGACAGATATTGCTAAGGCGGCCATCTTGGAATTCTCGAACAGTTCATTTGAAAATTATGTCGGCCACAGCATCCAGAAATATCTGTTTATATGTGTGGAGACGGCGAATATGCTGATCTCGTCAAAAATGTGAGGGTTGCAACTATATAATTATGATCCATGAATCGGTTTCTTTTACGAAAGCAACTGCTAGTATTTAGTTAGTTTAAACATATTTTATTGCCAAATTAACACATATTACAATATTTATCATGCATATAAGTCAAATATAATTTAAGGCAAAAGGGTCTGGCCACAAGTTCTCTCAACATTGGATTCGGCCATTCCCTTTCAACTATATTTTGCAATTTTTAACGATGGTTAAGATATATTACATTCCTGGCAAGTAAATATGAATGACATAAAGTGTAGTTGATGAGAAAATGTTCATGCGTACTCACGCAAACACACACCGATACACGCACGCACGCACGCACGCACGCACGCACACACACCCACACACACACGCACACGCACACGCAGACATACATACACGCACACACATATGAATGTATGTTGAGGTATTTACTGAAAAGCAGGAATCATGATATTTTATGATTCGATTTTTTTAAATGAAATTAAATATTAAATTATTAGAAAATATATAAAGTATTATCTGGTTGGTCACTGATATTCACGCGATCCGATATGGTGTGGTAGCTGTTACAGAGTCAGAGGAGATAAACAAAATACTATAACGAAATTAATTATTGGAATCTTCTGGATTCGTGAATGATATTTGAACACTTTCGAAGAGATTTATGTTAACTTCATATGCATGATCGTCTGATCCATGTAACAGCTTTTTGACATTGAGTGGATGGAACAACCATGTGTTTTGAAATTATTTAATTCTTGTTGTACAAAAGGAATGCAGTTAAAAAAGTAATAATCAGCATCTTCCACTCCATGCGTACAGATACATGTTGGATATTTTTTCTATATGATTAACAAAAAGATCATGATTTAAGTTACTACAATTATTTCTTAGTCTTGCATGCTATGCAGATAATATTCGTAAACCGTGGTTAAAGTGTTTTAGAACTATAACTGGTTGAAAACAAGTATTTATAAGGTTTCGTTTATATATTGATAATGATGGTGCTTCCCTTAAAGCAACTGATAGTTTATTCCACAACGAAACTGTTGATGGAATGAAAGAATTTGCAAAGAGCTCAGTTCGTCTGGTTATGATATCAAGATCTTGTGAGTTTCTAAGATCGTATGTTATTCTGTTACTAACTGTATCGGGAAATAAATACTTTAAGTAGTTTTGTGTCATACGATGTTTTATTTTGTATGCCAATATCAATTTTTGATACTTTCTTCTGTCTGATAGAGACAACCAGCCAATTTCTTTATATAATTTTGAAATGGATATTGATCTCGTTATGCCAGTAACAATTTTGGCAGCTTCATGTTGAATTTTTTCTAAGTTGTCTTTCTCGTAGCAGGTACAGTTATCCCACACTACCGAGGCGTATTCTAAAATTGGGCGAATAAATGATATATAAATTTGATTAAGAGAGTCCCTACGTATTTTAAATTTAACTTTTCGCATCATGCCAAGAATTGTTGATGCAGACTGTATTATATTCTCAATATGAGCGTGCCATTTACCATTATTACTGATTGTAAGGCCCAGGTGTTTGTGATTTTCAACAAATGTTACAGGAATATTTGCAAACAATAGTGAAGGATTACGAACGTTTTTAGATGTGAATAATATTGCTTCAGTTTCCAAGGGATTGAACGTAACTAACCACTGTTTTGACCAAGCAGATAACAAGATCGTAATTTATTATACGTTCAAAATCTGATATATTTGTAGCAGAGCTCGCTAAGGAAGTGGCATCTGCAAACAAACGTGCAAGACTTAATAAAATTGTCTGCTATATCATTTACGTAAATTAGAAATAGTAATGGACCCAGGACAGACCCCTGCGGTACACCAGCACTGACGGACATTGTATGAGAAGAGGATGTGCCGACAAATACCTTTTGGCTCCTACCGGAAAGATAGTTATTGAACAATTTATGATTTTGCCAATTATATCGTACTGTTGCATTTTGAATAGAAGTCCTTTGTGCCAAACACGGTCGAATGCTTTAGAAATATCACAGAAGACCATACAAGTGTTAAGTTTAGAGTCAGTTGAATTAACAATTTGGTGGTATATGTCGATTAATTGATATACAGTGGAATGACCAGTTAAAAAATCTGATAATCTAGAATATATAAGATTCTCAGAGATAAGGTAATTATATATATACTTATACACACAACGTTCCATAAGTTTACCAATACAACTAAACAGGGACATAGGTCTGTAATACTAACACGATGAATCGCCTTTCCTATAAAGGGGCATAACAAGTGCTTGTTTCGAGTTACATGGAAAAGATTTCGCACGAATAGACTTATTAAATAAAAAAACATAAATGTTTTGAAATTGTACCCTTGGTTAGTTTTAAAATTCTGTGACTTACTAGGTCTGGCCCTTCAGCTTTATTCACACCTAAACAAGAAATCATGTCTTCAATGTCGTTCTTTAATATAGTTATGTCGCTAAATGTTCTGTTTGTCCCTATGCTCGGTTCCGGTAGGATTGACCCTCTATCATCTACGTTAGAGATTGAGCAAAAAAAAACTCATTTAGACAATTTGCTTTCTTATTGTCTGAGAAACATATATTTTCGGAGCTGTCGGTAAGTGTTGTATCAGTATTGGGATTGTTTCGGATTTACTATTATTTTTAACCAAGTTCCTTAGGATTTTCCAGTACTGAGTTGGATTGTCTGCCCGAGATGTGGCAATATTTTGTTCCAAGTTGCTGAAAAAGCGTTCTGTTACATGCTTTTTCAAGTTGTTAACCTTGTTCCTTAAACGTTTGTATTTTGTCCAATTATTTTGGTTTGTACTTTTGGTCGCTATTTTCTTTTGTCTGTCTCTTTGCCTTGAAGTTGTTCGTAAATGTGAGTCGTACCAGGGTTTGTCATTAGGTCGAGTTGTTACTTCTTTGGATGAGATACATTTAGTCATAAGTGATAGAAATGTCTCTGTAAATCGTGAACATGGGTCATTTTATGTCAAGTTCTTCAATAAAGTCCCAATCTTGGTCGGATATCATGCGGTTTAACGTATCATAGTCACTTTTTTGTAATTCCAGATTTTTCGCATTGAACATGTTTGTTTGAAATCGTGAAACTTTATTATTAAGAGTGTAGCTTTGTGGTCGCTTACTTGTCTATCAATGTCTATTACGTCAGAGGTTAAAGGTAGTTTACTGTCGGATATGATAATAGGGTCAAGTAAGGTTGCTGAGGTATCTGTCACTGGTAACAGTTTGTCGATTATATTTTTCATGTTATTTATGATGATAATGTTACGCAAGTGGCAGTCTCTTTTGCTCAATAAATCTTGTTTTAGATCACCGACAATAACACTATTGGAATTAGATTCAAATGCACGTTCGATAGAAATATTCCCAAAAACAAACTGGTGTATTTGGAGAACGATATATATTACAAAGTAAAAAGGAAGACGATTTGTAACAAATCTCTACCCATATTGCATGGACTACTGTACTTTCGAGATCCGTACGTTTTTTCGACATAACTGTTTTGAAACATAAGTTAAAAGACCTCCCGAATGAGAAGTACTATCTTCTCTGTAGATACATCCGTCAAAGTTATCAATAACTAAATCGTCAGAAGGTACCAAGTTGTTAAGATGAGTTTCAGTAATGCACATCATGTCAATAACAGTTGAATAACAATAAAGTGTTGGGAAATAAAATCAAAATGGATAATGCTCCTTATATTTAAATGGATAATTGAAATAGAACCTAGTATGTTCGCAGTATCTGTAAAGTCGGGACCGGGATTTGTCGCAACATCTCCCGACATCAAGACTAAATAACAGGATGACCATAGCACACTGGAGATTGACAATACTTTGTTGAAAATAAACAGAAGTGAATTTGAAATAGAAACCTGCGATGGTAAATATAAACTCAAGAAACATAAACAACCCTTTCAAATGGTTATATATTAGAGTGAGTCTCCCGAATACTCTGCTTGTGCAATTGTGAAACATACCGATTGCCAAACGGCATGAATTTATGTCATTACCCATTGGGATATTGTCTCATACAAAAAGCAAATTGTTGGAACAATCGGTTTGTTTTCATACAAATTAAAACTACACCACGCTCATGACAAACCGCATAAACCAGGACCGAACCAGATAAAACAATGGAATATTCATTTAGTAATAAAATAAATAAGAATATTGAAATAGTGACTTTGAAAAATAAAATAAATTCATTCATACTAAATCAGAGAATAGACTGACTGGTCTAATAAGAATGATGATTTATAAACAACTGCTAGTATTTGTCTATTTTCCTGACGAAAACAGCTAAATATAAAAAGTCTTATCTTTTCATTGCTTACAATTTAAAACAATTTAGAGACAAACTATAAACCACTACGAAAAGGTTTAGACCTTCATACAGTTAAAATATTTCTTGGAAATTAACAAACAACGATGTCGCCGTAAATGATCTTATTCATTTCTTTATCAATTCAATATAAAAATATTGTGTAACATATATCTAGTAATGGCTCTTGTTTTTTATTGTTTTAGTTTCCATTGAAATTTTCAAAAGTTTACCTATTGGGACTCTATGCTGAAATTCAATGGCCACGCAGCACATTGTGAAAAAGAGCAGCATTTGATGTCGGTCAAATGTTGCAGTACATTTGATATCGGTCAAATGTTGCAGTACTTTCTTGGGGGCTGAACAGATGAATTCACCCATTTACGCTTAATGTAAATTGTGTCCTTCGCAAACCAAAATATGCAACAGACAATTAGTCCGTTACAGTCCGCGATTGCGCTAACGGACTCGCTGCGCTATTATCACCCTTGAATTTTCAAGACAGATGACGGATGGGAGAAGACATGTACTTATATTTTTGTACTTTCCTTCAAAACTTTACATTGAAGTGATCCCTATCATGTGTGGAATCATCCGTATTTAAGAAGGTTACCACTGAAAATATTATGATAATGTTCAGCCGGGCCCGATTAGCTCAGTCGGTTACGCGTCCGACTATCAATCCAGGGGTCGTGAGTTCGAATTCCCGCCTGGCAACAGTCTCCGTGATGACTTGATATACGACATTGTGTCTCATTATCCTTCGTCTCTCACCGCTGATTCAAGTGGGAAAGTTATCAGTT
The DNA here is from genome assembly GCA_029582155.1 of Panopea generosa. Taxonomy (NCBI): domain Eukaryota; kingdom Metazoa; phylum Mollusca; class Bivalvia; order Adapedonta; family Hiatellidae; genus Panopea; species Panopea generosa. Next base: position 89,213,298 of record CM055896.1, read on the forward strand.
ACTTGCAGAGATGGGATGTGCTCGAGTACTCAATCTTTCAGGATCCATCCAATGAAACAGTGGTTAGATTGACAGACTGTTAGCCCTCGATGGCATAAAAATGACGCTTGATATTCATTCAATCAATCAATCAATCATAAATTCAACTTGGTGGCTTGCATTACATTATGGTCAGATTGAGGGTCAATCGATAGCTGTCACAGAATCGTGTTACCCATATAACTGAAAGAAAAACCCTGTTTTCTGTTTGATGTTGAAATTCTTGTACAAATTAACTATTTGAGCCAAAACAATACAGCAGATTTTGATTTTTTTTTGTCATTTGAACATTGACATTACAATGGAACACTATTGGAGATGTAATAGTGGCGTGAGACGTAATTTGAAGTCGCAGGAAATGCTGAAAATGGCCGAGCGATTTAAAACCTCATTAAACTTCCAAAATGCACACAAATTGATAGTAACATAAATGATTGTCATTACATGTGTTGATAGTATTGCTAAAACCATGCCTGTAAACCCCTTAGTGACTGTTTAAAAAAATAACCTCGATTGAAATACATGTATGTTTTTCTTAGGCGAGCGGACCGAACTGTTAACTTTTGTTTACAGTTTTGTAATTCCGTAACGACTCGATTGCTTTCCGGCTGTACCTCCGCCAGTGTTCGGAAGTACATAAATGAATGCTGCAGTGGAAATGTGCGGATTAAGACCGTTAGATAAGGGGTTAATTAACAAGATTAGAAAAGTTAAGGCTTCACTTATATTATGCATCTTTATTGGGTTTTCTTTTTTTTTTTAAATATATTAATGTCTGCAATAAAACTGTATCGAACGTAGTACGCATTATGTTATTTATACGCACTGAAAAACAATGAGTACGGAATACTAGTTTGGTCTAGTTACTCTTGTTCAGGATCCTCCCTTGCATATACACGTGATACTAACGCACACGCTACTACGTCACAAATCACTTTATCGCAGTCAATATTGAGAGGCTACCAAGGGTGGTTTGTTTAGTACAGTTATCAAAAAAGTAATTTTATTTTTAATTTTATATAAACGATTCGTCTCTTACGTGCAATAAATTGGCTCGCGGGCTCCAGTTAATTACTGAATAAAGGGGAATAAAGGGGTTGTTCTTAAAAATTATCTAACCGCAAGCGGTTATTTAATTTTAACCGCATCCCCTACAGTTCCCCATACTATGTTCCTCTCTGAAGTGTTACCGATCGACGCGTTTCCGTACAAGCTTCGTAACTCTCCGTTTTTTTGCCGAAGGTGTTTATCGGAAAGAGACGAACATTAATTTGTAAACAAAAGCCATTCTTAATTATGTACTAATAATTTGCTTTATATTCATTTTTATGTTTGCTCTCGCAGTGATCAAATAAACATGTATTTTATCATATGGTAGAGTAAATCTGACTTAAATTAAATCTAAATTGGAAGTTTTATGAGCCTTTAAGGCTTTATGAAGATTATATGCTCTGGTACCGTTTAAATATCTGCGCAATTCGTTTGACAAATATACAGTGTCATATCATAGTCTAGGTCAGATTTAAAAACGGAAAACACACCACTTCTTTGTAGTAATAAATACTATGTGACTGATAGTCATTTTCAATTGTTTTTCGAAACAATAAATCGTCACGGCGTTTTAATAACTAAAGGCTATCTATACGCACACCGACCGTTATAGATTACAACTACTGTGTTCAATTTCAAAAGTGGATCAAATTTGAAATGTGTCTTGTTTTACGAAAACAGTCAATATTGCTTATGTTTCAGATATAAACGTCTGCTTGTAGTTCGGGAATAAAATATCAACATATTTATATTGGATTTTATATTCGCTATAAAGTAGCAATGGTATGTATTTTAGTAAATGTTACTGTTATATATAACATATATTTATCTATACAAATTGTACTGCTCATATTCTATCTTAAGGAAAGATACATAAGACACATTATTGGCAGCACTGTGTGTACATTTAGACCAGTGCATTTGTCTATTGAGTTTTGTTCTTTTCTTCCCTTTTTGGTGCATTTTATATTTTAGTTACTCAACTATAAAAGTACGAAACTTAGCCTAGCATACTGTAAAATATTAACACTGTAGTATACTATATTAATCTTTTATTAAAGTCTCATCATAGTATATACAATATAATCACATGCAATAATAAAACAAAATCATACACTATGTCACTGTTTGAAGAGTTACAAGAGTCTGAAAGGTATAATTTCTCTCATAAAATCATACGAAGTTTACATTAAATATTTCGTTTTTGTTTCTTTTTACAAATAAAACATGTACCGATTTTCCATGAAATTGATTTACCTTATATATATATAGCAATATATACTAATAAAATATATATACATGATAAAATTTGAGCTACAATCGTTAATCTCGAGCAAGACGTACCTATAACAATACATACTTAGTGCTCTAAAAGTGTACCTAAAAGAAATATGTTAAAACACTGAAATCTTGAAAACTGCACCAGGATGTCTAAACAAGTGCATATTAAAAATGTTTTAAGAAACCATTTACACATATACACAATTGTCATGCATTTACGGACGTTTACATTTAAAAGGCGATAACCATTTGAAACATTTAACAAACTGTTTATTTTCAACGTAATCGAAAAAAAACCCAATAGGTTATAAGGGTATGTATACCCGTGTTAGTTAAAATGTATCATTTTAATATAATCTCTGCTGTGTCAAGTTTTCGTGCTTTTTACAAACATGAATTGAGAGTTAGTCGTCCGCTTGCGGCTTAAGAAATATTCTAGTAGCTTAAGAATTACATCTTTTTTTATTTTGCATCGTTACAACTTAAACAAACCTCACCTGACCGTGATGGGGGATCAAACCTAGACCATTCCGGTCACGAGTCCAATTTTCTACCCCAAACGACATCCCAACTTTTTGTAATACAAGGCTGGGCCGAAGTTTTAAGAAAATGATCATCTCTTTGAGCATTATAATACGGTGTCCCGTTGGGGTCATCGCGGCGTATAATACGGTGTTCCGTTGGGGTCACCGCGGCGTAATTTCGACTATTCGTTATACTAGTTATAGTTTCGACTTTTCACTCTCGTAGTTTTGTTGTTTCTACTTTTTTAATTTAATAAATATATCGCGATGGCCACCAAGGGGACAATGTATTATCATTATACACCCTAACACACCATTTCCCTCAAACAGGGGGAGGGGGTGGTGTATAGATATTTTAGGTTAAATTTAACGTATTTCATTATTGAGCTTACTGGTCAAGAAAATCATCATTTGAATGTATAAAATAATCAAGATCATTGCAGAATTATCTTTTTTTTTTTAATTTCAGAAGACTTTCAGTCTCAAAGGTGTTTGTAGTGTACACTGCGTTAGTATGTAGATGTAGTATTATCATCCAGCGTGTACCAACACACATATTCATACTCACGTTCCTGGCACACACTGTTAATTATACATGGGGTTAATGTATTCTATCTTGATGTTTATAAAATGTATTTAATTTCTTAAAATCAAGCTGCGTACAGAAACCATAATGTGTGTTGCTGGCGGAGATAAATGTTTAAAGTGGACATGTATTTTTCAATCTTTGTTATCTAAATCATTAATTTGTTCTACCGTTGCCGTGATATTTTGGTTGTCGTTTAAAAAATCATTCACCCTTTGTCCGCACCGGGACCGATTAGCTCAGTCGGTAGTGCGTCTGTCTGTCAATGCAGGGGTCACGGGTTCGAATCCTCTCCCGGCAACAGTTTCCGTGATGATTAATATACGAAATTGTGTCTCATTATCATTCGTCTCTCACCGCTGATTAGTATCCATGATGAAAAGGGATCCTTACTGCTTCCGATGGGACTGAGAAGAAAACTACACTGACCAGATCTCCTTCCGCTGTGAATGAGAGGTCTGCTACACTGACCAGAGTTCCTTCCGTTGTAATTGAGAGGTCTGCTACACTGACCAGAGTTCCTTCCGTTGTAATTGAGAGGTCTGCTACACTGACCAGAGCTCCTTCCGTTGTGGCTGAGAGGTCTGCTACACTGACCAGAGCTCCTTCCGTTGTGAATAAGAGGTCTGCTACACTGACCAGAGCTCCTTCCGTTGCTACACTGGCCAGAGCTCCTTCCGCTGTGGCTGGGAGGTATGCTATACTGACCAGAGCTCCTTCCGTTGTGAATGAGAGGTCTGCTACACTGACCAGAGCTCCTTCCGTTGCTACACTGGCCAGAGCTCCTTCCGCTGTGGCTGGGAGGTATGCTATACTGACCAGAGCTCCTTCCGTTGTGACTGAGAGGTATCCTACACTGACCAGAGCTCCTTCCGTTGCTACACTGACCAGAGCTCCTTCCGTTGTGACTGAGAGGTCTGCTACACTGACATAGACCATAGACCATACTCTGACCATAGATATGGTATTCTGACCAGAGCTCCTTCCGTCTACTTCTCTGACCAGAGATTTTCCATACTGACCTGAGCTCCTTCTGTCTCCTACTCTGACCAGAGATATGCTATTCTGACCAGAGCTCCTTCCGTCTACTACTCTGACTAGAGATCTGCTATACTGACCAGAGCTCCTTCCGTCTACTTCTCTGACCAGAGATCTGCTATACTGACCAGAGCATCTTCTGTTGTGACTGTGGGTCTGCTACACTTATCTATAGAGGAAATGCGCCGTGTGGTCAAGTGGTCTAGGTACCTCAGAGGTCGTGGATTGGATGCCATATCTATCCAAATAATGTATGTCAGAAAAATGTGCCAGTTACTTGCGGAAGGACGGTGGTTTTACCCAGATTCATTGTGAACACTGACTGCGGATCTAATATATGACCGGTGATCCTTACATCGTGACTGAAGTCTATTACACTGACCAGTAATCCGTCCGCGTCGTGATGCGCGTATCCTGGCATACGTACGCCAATGCGTACAATTTGTTAGCAAAAAAGTGTAAACATAAAACAAGACGGCTGGGATATATCAGTGGTAATTAACCTATTTTTCCCGCAGTAATTATTATTAAGAATGATCAATGTATCTCTATGCTTTCTCTTGCTTGACGTATACCGCAGTGACACATTGTTACCAGTTGTCTTGTCGGTCAGCGGGAGCGGCGTTATAAGCCGTATTTTTTAAAATCGTTACTTCCGTTTCCTAACATTGCTTATGTGCAGTACAAAAGTGACAAACAAAATGAAAGATTGAGGCTGAAATCTATCATGTGAACACATCATTTATTTTCTAATTTCCAAAATTGTCTTGGTTGGAAAATCATTAAATTCCCTCTCCCATAACCACTCCCACTTACAGCATCGCTGCCCTTTTTTCTGGCGTACAGTTCAAACCCGTTCAGGTACGCCCCTGGTTACACTGGACAGGGATCTGTCCGTTGTGATTGAAAGACGGATAATCGGGGGTCCTTCTGTTGTGACTAAAAAACTGTTGCGTGGTATAGTCAGTTCTAAAAGGACGATATTTCTGGTCGAGTCTATGTTAGTGGATTTATTAAATACATCTATGGTATCCTCTATGGTATGTTTACTGACCGACGGATCTCACGGGAAAATGCGTGTAAATGGGCTATCAAAAACCAACGACCTATCACATTTATTGCATTAGCTATAAGCTTTTGTTTTAATTATGTAGATGTAGATTGGGAAACAAGCTCTTATATTTTGTACAAGTTACCAACGATAATCTCCTAAATACAGTTAGTTCTACGTGTAAGCTAATGCAGATAGTGTTCCTTGCTAGAATTAGGACACATCCTATGGTCCGCTGATGGTAAATCGAACCCATAATCCACAAACGCGAGTCCGACGCGCTACCATTATACCACGCGGTCCGCATTTAATATTGAATGTGTTACTTTTGTGTAAATTTAAACTTCTGTACAGATTGTTGTATACTATAGTGACTGATAAGTCTTATAAACCTTAGTATGTCTTAACTTTGTTTAATGGTTTGATACTGTTGTAGATTTAACTTGTATTATTCGTGTCACTTTTATAAGAAATTAAACAAATACTTATATAAAACTTATAAATACAGCTGACACTTTAACAGATCGCCGGTAATGGCGCGTAAACCATTTTATCTAATTTCACTTTTTCATTGATCTGTGTGTTAAACAAAATATTTTGTTTCATAAAAGAAAACTTCGATCAATGTATTTTTCAATTATGAAGGTATACCTTTGAAACAAAAGAGAGCGGTAATGTATCGTAAATTACTTTCAAATAAAAATAGTTTTATATTTACGACTGCTCATCTGTGAAACTATAACCTGACGTGTTGCCAAATATACAGTCCCACTAAAACAAGGTAGTGGCGAGTATTACTTTCAACAGCTTTCGCTAAAATAAATGCGTCAACGACGTGTATACTCGAAACAGGTTTTAATTAAATAAACATAATATTATTTTCTTTGAAACTAAAGTATAAGTCAACGTTTATGCATATTATATTTATGATAGAGCGTCCGCCTCACATGTGGAATGTCGTTAGTTCGATCCTCGGCCGGGACATACCAAAGGCTTTGAAAATTTTTACCAGAATCTCTCCCTTGGCGCTCAGCATTTAGAGGATAGTTCTAGGTCTGGTCGGCCCGGTGTCATTATAATATGACTAGGTGGGGTATCATACCATGCGTCTGCGGCAAGATACTCCAGTGTGGCAGCGCTTTGAATACTGTTGGAAGTAGACACTGTCGAGATATAACTGAAATATTGTGAAAAGCGACGCTAAACACCATACGACATTGCTATAGCGTATGTGCTATATAGTAGTTCTTCTGTGGCGCAGTGGTCTAAGTCACCGTCTCAAGATCACTTATCTCTCATCCCTGAGGTCGTAGGTTGGAGTGCAGCTCGGTCCAAATACTTTACATAAGAGTGTTTGCCGGTTAATGGCGGAAGAACGGTTGTTCTACTCAGATTTATTCTGAGGTCTTTCTCCACCAATAAAACTGGATATGTCATATATCACCGTCACGTGTTGAAAATGGCGTTAAACCCCATTCAATTATATTCAAGTTCAACGTTAGTTTGGGACCCTCCGTGGCCAAGTGGTCTAAGGCGCTTCATGATAGCTCATCTCTCATCATTACTAGTCTTGGGTTTGAGTCAGTTACTGGCAGAAGAACTCCGGTTCTACTCAGATAATGTCTGAGATCT